>BSAI01000207.1:17388858-17399477 GCA_036245035.1 Adrianichthys oophorus | reverse complement strand
TCAGAGGGAGGTTTTGTTATGGTCGCAGAAATAGAGCCGGAGCTCCCAAAGTTTGAATGATTCATTCAGTCTGACTTTGAGCTCGTCCGCAGAGACGGTTAACCTGAAAGTACACATTACCATCAGTCCACATGAGCTTCTGAATTTGACAAGTAGCAGGTGTACTTTTTGGCCTGAATTATTGACCCAAAAACAAAAAAGTGGAAAAGTCCGCCGCTGAGAGAAAACATTATCCAGAGTCGGATGGAAGATTTGCATCCAAACTGCTAACAGGCTGACCTAATCAAAGGCACATTCCTCTGCAGATGTTCTCACATATGCAAGGTTGTCGATTGTTTTCTGCCCAGCACATGTTCATTTTTAAGAGGTAGCAGGAAACCAGATAAAAGGACGAGTGCCTACAAGTGTTCAAATCAGGAGGACAGGGAAAAAAACGCACCATACCCCTTCATTTACCTTCTGGAGAGAGTTGAAAGCCGAGCATAGTCTGCTCTTAAAAAAAAGTCCTGATTCAGAAAGTAAATCCTCACTTCCGGAACGACTGTGTTTATTCATCTTGACTTGTTGCAGCTAAACTTGTCGTCAATTTGGCCACAAAGCAAGGAGATGAACACTTAACAGCAGCTTCGGCCGTCACGTGATTTATGTTCATTTTCCGCGCTTTGTATTGTCATCCATTAACCTTCCCCCGTGTGAACTTATTCCAGACATATTTCAGTAAATATCCCCTTACATTAAAGTGAGATTGCTCTCCGTCATCCTTATAACTGTGCACTTTCACAGTGGTACACACAGTGATTGTCCTTGCCAAGTAAATGAAGTGTTTGTAATTGGTCACACAACCAGCTGAACTGCAGAAACAAACTCATTAACGCCGGTGAAGAATCCTGCAGGATTGCACGGAGCGTCGTCGGCTGATGAGCCCTTTCTGAGTTCAGGTGATGCACCAACAGGTTGGTTTAGTCATAAATGGTGCCGCTAAAGCCTCGGAAGGAACGCTTTCCACGTGAGCCATGGGGACCAAACCTGACTGGAACGAAGATGGGCGACTGAAAGTAGAATGAAATCAAAAGTGATATACTTAGGGAGTAATTTTCTGAGCGGAATTCAGTAGTAATGAGTTACATTGCTTACTCAAACTCTCACTCCATCAAAAAATGTGTTTAAACGTGTTCTTGTGGTATTTTTCCCATTCTGTTTTTGGTTTACTTTAAGGGAACCAAACGCGTAACCACCCTGAGAAAAAGCAAAAAAAGTGAGATTTCAGACGAGTTTGAGTTGAAGCATAAAAAAACCAGAGATGTATATTTCCATATTTTCAGATTTTCCTCTCATGCAGGCCATACATTTGACACGTTTTATTATTTTTTTTATCTCCGTTCCACCTGCGACCCCTAGATTGTGTTCGCTGCTAGTTTCTCTTCATCAAACTCACTCAAAGTTAAGTATTGAAAAGTGAATCAGTGAAAACATTCCTTCTTCTCCTCCATACACAGAAATGCGATTCTGCCACAAGAATGACATTTGTCTTCTTTTTATGGCGGCAGATCTGCTCTCTTTTGATACCTGAATCTTTCATTCATAATAAAGTCAAACACAGTTGCCAGGGAAATGCATATTCTATAAAATCCTTAAGCAAACCTCAGTCAGCTTAATCAAAAAAGATAGAAACTTATTAGGCAAAGGCTTATTACATCTATAACCTAAATGAGTTTGACTTCTGCTAGAATCTATTCCTTCCTATTTCTGTTTGTTTAACTGTCACTATGGAAACTATTCTCACTGGTTTCATTTTCTTCTGTTTTTTTTTTTTAGCCCTGAGGTTAAGTTTGGAAATAAAGTATCTGTTTGATGTTTACAAAATTAAATGGTGTTTAGGAATGAGAATGTTTTTAAGTGAAATATCTGACATCCATAACCTCTTTTTCCCTAAAACATCCCACCAGGCTGCCATTTCTATGATCATTCTGCGGTTTCCAAAGTTTTTTTTTTAATACCTGATTTTATTCAGTTATGGCTAAAAAATCATAAAAAGACAGAAGGAAGATTTCATCTTAAAACTTTTTTTCTGTCTTAATTTTATTTGCGAGCCTGGACAATATGTTCTGGAGTTTATAGTTTTCCTACGTTTTCATTTATGTATATTTTAAAGTGCTTTTTGGCAGAATTATGGGCTGCAGGAAAGCTGCTATAGCCGAGGAAGGATCTGTTCATTTCACCAAATGTTTGGATTTTTTCCTCACATATCTGAAGCTGTTTCTGTTGCTTTATTTAAAGCATGTAAACATCTAACAGCACGGGAACTACTGTAATGTAGTGCCGTTTCTTTTTTAAGCTATCAGTGCTGACTTTTGACCAGTGATTTCTTCAGTTTGCTTCTCTCACAGTTTAAAAAATGCGCAAAAATAAAAGTTTATATTTACGTTTCACTTCAGTTCTACAAAAATTGTTTCAATAATTTTTTTCAAATAAAAATAGGAGTATTACATATCTTTATTACCTTTTCCCTATGCCAACTTGGAGTATTTTGACTTCTATTATCTGTGTAGCCGTCTTTAGATTGTGGTTTATTTACAATAATTTATAATCTTTCTGCCCCAGTTTTTCTAAAACTGTCTTTAATCTTGCAAAGCCCATTACATCAGAGAATTGATGGAAAACTCAAATTTTGGGGAATCAAGGTTTTTTTAAGCTTGTTTATGAAATCCAAAAAAAATTTATATTTGCTTACATGAGATATAACCAGTATAGGTTATGATATGTTGGATGATTTGTATATGTTTCTGCTCACAACTATGTTCATGATGCTAAAATTTTGACATGAGCGTGCTGGAAAAAAGCGCCTTTTTAACTAACTATCTCAAATCCGATCCACACATTTTTATCATGGTGTAACTGTATTATAAAGAATTAATTATCAGGACATTTTACATTTTTTTCAATACTGCAAGTAGTCTTTGAAAATGAATAACAACAGATGAGCTGTTATCACCATAAAGTTTGAAACATTTGCAAAAGTTTTCTACCAAAAGCGTTTGTGAGATTTCATGGAAGCAGCCATTTTGAAATGAGCAGGAAAGCCCTTCTACTGCCCCTAGTGGAATGATGATGAACTGCAAGGCAAAAAAAACATGGACTGAACTAAACATAGGAAGGGGTCTCAGAAATACATGTACTTCAATGTGATGCAGATAGTTATTTCAAGACAACACCAAGAAGAATATGGGAATGAAAAAGAAATCCCCCAATTTAAAAAAAATGTGGCTCTATGTCATGAACATCTATTTTAACGTTACTAATGTCATTCAGAGGAAAATGACCAAGAAAACAGGAAAAATAAGGAAGAAAGAGTTTTAATGTCACACAGTGTGAGAAACAAAAGGAAGAAAGAATTGGATCTTAGTCAGTAAAATGCAATCAGTTCATCATACGGAACAAGAGAATTACATTTATGTATTTATGTCAAAAATGCATTATTCAGTCCTTAGAAAACAAAAACCTGGTTGTCTTGAAGTCTCCCATATTCCTGCATCTGTGCACGTTATGGGTTTAGAGAAATCTCTACTGTGGGATTGGACGTCTTTCTGTTTGTGACTGCTGGGGAGTATATTTTAATGTTTCTAGACAAATGCACATCTGACACACGCTGAATCCTTAACTTCTTACGGTGCAGATGCTTGGCTCCGGTGCAGCGTTTCTTTGGCAGGCTACCACGGAAACAGCAGCGTTGTGTAAGCGTGTTCACGTGCGCGTAACTGCCAGGTGTGTGGGAGAAGGAGGTGTTGGTTAAGCCTTGAGTTGAGATTTTTGCCACAGAGAAATAAGCTCCTGCCTTCTTTGCATTTAGTAAAACCAGATACATGTGTGTGTTCCTTTTTAAGTTCAGCTTCTTCACAGTTGGTTGCTTCTGATGTCTTTAGGCAGATCCTGCATCAGGAATGTGAGAACCAATCAAGTATTATTTTTTTGGGTTCTAAGTTCTTAGAAAAACCTGCTGTTTACCTTACTGTGCCAACTAGTTCCAAGTAAATTCCTTTTCTGATTGCAGCTCAAGCAGGTTATCTTATGTAATAGATTACACTCCAAAAGTAATCTTCTTGGCCTTGTTCACACCATAACTGCTTTTATGAGCCTCGGGGCTTGTACAGTCTGCAGGTCTTTCATCTGTAAGACTTTCAGCTGTGCCTCGGCTTTGCCAATAAGACATGCTGTTTAAGACTTGGAAACTGGTCTCCAACCTCTGAAGTAAATGGCTTACAGCTGACTTTTGTGCGCAGCGGTTTCAAGCATTTCAGGATTCATTTCTGTTGATGGCGAGGTGGATTTTGCAGAGAGCTCTAGTGGTTGTGACCTCCACCCTGACAGCACCCTGACCTTTGCCCAATGCTACCTAGACAACTGTCATGCGTTGCGTTCAAGAACACGTTGAACATGGGTTCTTGAACGTCATGTCAGCTACAAAATATCCAGAATGAAATTTGAGTTCCTGATTGGTCAAAGTTCAGCTGGTTTGACTTTTTTCGTGTGGTCAGTGCGAGCCTGAAAATGGACTTAAAAACATGCGTAGCAAGTCAAAAGTTCTGAACGGGGAAGCCCGAAACCCGCATATATGTGGGTTTTCATTGAAAGTTGTTGCTGGAACGCACGTTTCTGAGCTTGCTGTGAACATAGCATTAGAGATATTTATAGTAGAACTCATTTAGAGAGCATGAATGCGCAGAAAAGCAGGCGTGTGGTTAAAACCTCCACACCAGACAATTCTACCTGTTTCTGCAAACGGCTAATTCATATCAAGGGGGATGCCATAAGTCTGATAATAAAGGTTACTGTGCATGAGAGTGTGTGTCTGTTTAGAGGGGGAGCTAAGGAGAGGGGAAGGGCTGCTCTTTAATTATTTACAGCTGAGCAACCGCAACAAACTCCCCGACCCACCAGCCCTCCTCTCCGTCTCTCAGTCTACCCTTTAATCCACAGTTAAGTTCTAAACACATTTAAAGTTTCCATCTCTCTTTCTTTAATCCTGGGTGGTCAAGCTGTGCTGGATCCTGACTGTGTGAGATAGCTACCCCCTTCACTCTTTTGTTTGTATGTTTGTCTCTGAGCAGCCGAAGGGTTTATTTGCTACACAGCCTTGAGAGGTAACGAATGAGAATTGATTGAAATAGCAAGAAACGAATTTGACAAGAGGGGAATTATAGTGAATAAACAGGAGACTTCTGATAAATACTCAGCACAAAGCATTTTTTGGAAGAAACATTTTAGAATAATGTTTACTAAATGTGTGATGACTTGTACATGTTAACATTAAAGTAGTTAGTGTATTTTCCTGACTATAAGTCACTCTGGAGTATAAATTGCAGCAGCAGCAAAAAAAAAAAAAAAAAAAAAAAAATCATCTGAAATGGTTTATTTCAATCAACCAGGCAAGAATAATACATTTATAACACAATCCGTCAGCAGAGGTTGACATTCATAAAAACATGTCAAACATAGGATAACTAGGCATCAAATGATAGATTGCTTGAAAGGGAGTGGGAATGAATGAAATATAAGTCACTCTGGAGAAGAAGTCTGTCAGGAGTCAGAGCTCTGTCTCCCCCTCTGGTCACCGGCAGGTGCCGTCTCCAGAGTATAAAATTACTACACCTCCCAGCAGCCCCAGAGTGCTTACCTGACTCCAATCTGACAGTCACCCACCTGTCTCTTAGCACACACAGCCTCGCTCAGTGCGAAGTCTTGTTTTGTGCTATCAGTTCTACCTGGACCTGATTTTCTGTTTCTGACCCGGCTTATTCTCTGATTGCCTGCCGCCTGCGCTGACCTCTACCTGTCTGACTCTGATTTAGCTTTGTGGACTTTTAGCTGTGCTTGGTTTCTGTCTGACCTGCTGTAAGTGGAACCAGCTGTCTGCCCGTTTGTGACAAAGTCGCATTTTGGGCTAATTTATTCCACAAAATACAAGACCAAGAACGGACATTTCATCTTAAAAAGCAAATTATAATAACAGAATAAAAAACAATATTAATTTAAATATATGCACGCTTCATTACAGTAACACAATGATACTTAATAAGCTTCTTGAAACATAGGAATCTAGTATATTAGTGCAACATATGAACAATTATCAGATAACCACAGCACAAAGAACACAAAGTTAAGAAATTGAAAGTGTTTGAGATGTGTCATCAGTTAAACTGAAGCAACGCTAAGGAGGATTTGAACTGCTCAGCCAAAAGCAGGGCAATAAAAAATAAGCCAAAATCTCTTACCACTTTGGCAGACTTTCTTTTAATAAGCAGAACCCCCCCCCCAACAAATGTGGTAGGAAACATGGTTTGAAGAAAGAATTTGTATGTTAGGAAGAACATTCTAGTTACTGAGAAAAGTTTTCCCAAGATTGTTGTACTATTGAAAAACTTCCTTTATGATATTATTTTTGTTGCAAGACAGAAAATGTTTCCTTTTTTTTGTAAGATTCAGTTTTTGCTGTGCATGACGTCCACTGACATTACTTCTTTTTCTCTCCTGGTCCTAATGCAACCGAAAGATTAGGCTGCTTGGGTCACCTCAATCTTTTGCTTACTCCTGTTCTATGTGCGAAAGGAAAGCAAACCAAACTAGATAGCGGTGTAAACAGACTCACCGTTCCCCGCCTACTCAAACTGGTTTCATGTTACTCTGATAGTGTAAGTTATGTGATAACAACCTAAATTCACAGTTTGCTGACTTTTTAGGATTTATGTCTCAGAAACACCCACTGAAAACTTATGACGCCTGATCATTTTCCGAGGGTGTAGCACATCTGTTGCCCAGCAGCAGCTGTAAAAGGAAATGCAGTTTCTCAAAAATGCTACAGTGCTAAATTGAGTAAACTCATTTATTTGACATTCTTTACACAAAATTAAATACAGAGCCCTGGACATGACATTGAAAAAAAATATTATAAAATGTTCCCTCAAATTAGCATTTTGTGTAAAAGAGTAAGCATTTACGTGTGCACAAGTTAGCGTTTTGTGCACACAAAATGCTATATTGTGGCTATAAATTAGCAAGTTAGTATCTTGTGTGCACAAGATACAAATGTATGCGTAAAAGGTTGTTTTGTGCGCACAAAATGCCCACTAGTGCGCACAAAACGCTTACTCTTTTACACAAAACGCTGAGTTGTGCACAGAAAATGCTTATTCTTTTGCACAAAATGCTAATTTGTGCACACAAAATACTAACTTGAGGGAAAGGTTATTTATTTTTTCAATGTAATGTCCAGGGTTCTCTCAAACAAACCGAAATTCACTCCAGTGTCTTTCTTTCTCATTCAAGCCTCTCCTGGTACAACTGAAACTATATTATCCAGTTCATTTTCAAGACTAATGTAGCACCAGTGGAATAAAAGTTTTTTTTATGTATTGCAGGGGTTTGAACTGTTGTTTTTTTTCTCTGTTAACGGTTACAGTTGTCTGTATGCAAAGTTTGTCAGTTGGTAAAGTTAGAGGCTTTGATTTGCATAAAGCAAAGTGCAGAGCAACAGTAGGGCTTTTCTATGACGTGCTTTTGCCTCTGGGTTATCAGGTCTGTTTAGTCTGAATAAGAAGAATGCAAAGGAGGGTGTGCGTGTGCGTGTTCAGTTATTGTGCCCCCTCTAATTTTCTCAGGATCACATGGCATCTTTGTTCAGGAATTCTGAGGTAAAACTGGTCATAGTTAGACAGCTCCTTCAAGGAGACTTTAAAAGCTTGCCTTTGAGCGTAGAGCATAAAAAAGCGGAGTTTGTCAAAAAAGTGTGTATGATTTAAGTGGTTTTGTTCACTATAAATGTTGTAAGGCTTCTATGTTATTGTATGTAACATTAGCTGGAAAGCAGGATGGTATGAGGACTTGCTGACACCGCTCTTCACTTGTGGAGGGCTTGGAGGCTGGTCCGTGGGTGGCCTGCAGCAGGAGGGTAGTTCAAGCTTGTTTTGTGGAAAGTGAAACCAGCCAGTCCTCTTAAGCCTTACGTCAACATCAGTCTCTTATTGATGTTCTCTATTTTAAGGTGAAAGCTATGCACCTCTCCTCTCTCTGTACGTCTCTGTATTGCTTTCAGCCCCCGTTCTGTGTGTGTGTGTGTGCTTTCAGCATTCCTCACAGCACAGCTATGTGAAAAAATAAGCTGGCTTGGCTACCTTTCCCCTTAAGTTAATGATTTAGAAGAGGTGTTGGCAGACTAAATGATCACAATCTAAAAGGCCTCATTGAGGTGCTGCTCAGTGGCATGCCACAGTTTGGAAACACCTGGTCATAATTTTTGTTAATGTAAAAAGCTCACTAAGTCAAAGATAATCCATCATACGGGTAAAAAAACATAGAGATCTTGAAAATTTTAAAGAACCCATACCATGCTGTTTTAAGGTCATCTAACCCCGATTATATATTTACACCAGCATTAATTCTTGCACTGCTTTAATGGGCTCTTGGATATTTTAAATTCCCCTGTGCAACTCAAACAGTATCTGGTGATGCCTTGTCTGTTTCAAGGGCCAGGTCTTCTCTGTTGGATAATTAAACTGATAGGACCGGAGCCAAACCTCTTCAGCTATGTACACACCGGGTTCTTGAACGTGCATTTAGCCCATGATGGTCATACCGGACGCAGGGAGGGGTTTTCTTCTTCTTTTTCTACTGTTTACTAGTGCATATCCACCACCTACAGTTAGAAGAGGCTAGGTGCAAAACGTCAAAGTGTCGTAAATCTCGCCATTTGGGCACTAATCGGTTCGGTTTGGTTCACCGCTAGTTCATCTCTTTCATGTCAAGAGAGTGGCCTTGGTTTATCCTTCTTTGGAAAACAAATGTCGTCAGGCTCAGCCCTGTGCCTGGGTTCACCAGAGAAAACAGCTATGCTCTGAGTTTGTTGAGTTTCACCACATTGATGCCAAATCTGAGTCCCTGATTGGTCAAAGTTCAACTTGGTCTAGCTGGCAACGTGCGTTCAATGGTTACGTAAAAACTTGCGTAGATTCGCATGAATGTGAAAGTTTTAGACACAAGAGCCCGAAACGCTCATTTATGCGCTATTACGCTTGTTTACATTGACATTTTTGGCAGTGGCTGCTTGAATGCAAGAGATGTATACATAGCTTTATCTCTACTATATCTCTCTGCCCAATTTGTCTTACGGTAGAGTTGAGATCTGGGGTCTTCTTCATGTACAGGGACACAGATGGATCAGGGGAAATTGTTAAAAATAAGAGCAGTGAAACATTTTGCAAACTCCTGATGTAAGTATATTAAGATGGCTTCAGTTGCATAGTTCTGTTTTTGCACATTATAGTTTCATATGAAGTTTCATTCTTTTTAGGTAGCACAAGCAAACAAACCTTTCAAAATGTTTATGCCGTCTGTAAAAATTAAACCGCATCCACTGCTATCTAATGTGAAAATCAGACAAAAAGTCCTTCTCAGCCAAAAAAAAAGCACAATCTTTTTTGATAATGAAAAAAGCTTGTTTATTTTATCTAAACAACTTAACAGTTGCACTTTGAACTTTAATGTGCTTAACATAAAAATCAATAACAATATAATCATCAACTAAAAGCTGTGTTACTTTGAGTAACTGATGGATTTCAGGTGCAGTTCCAACTTGCTATCAGTTTTATTTATAGTGATTTCTGTAAATGTTGCTTTACCCTACAGTATAATAAGTTGCTTTACAACTTTTTTTCTTTCTTTTTTTCTGGTCAGTTTTTGATCAGAGCAACCCAAAATCTTTAAAAAAAATTACAATTTGCATGTTTAAATTGTTCTTTGGCACTCGTAAGTTAAGCTTTTATTTGAATAAGGCTAAAAATGAAATTAATACACCTGTCTCAGGGAACCTTCCCACCAAGTTTGACTGGTTTCTTTTTTTTTTTTTTTTTGGCAGCTGTGAAAGCTCATTGGACATTTACTGTGGTACAAACAAATGGAAGCTGTCGCAGTGCATCTGCAATGGAATGAAAAGAAACAGTCCAACCAGCAGAAACAACAGTCGGAAGATCTGCAGAAAAGTAAGTGACATCAGCTCTGTGCGTTTTACTTAGAAACAAACTTTAAATATTATTCCTGTGTTGTGTTGACTAAGCGAATAGTCCTCTCTAAGAAGTGCAATGTGAAAGCAAAATTTAAAAATACTTCCCCATCAATGAAACTGACCAACCTACCATCTGATCTTGTTGTTGTTGTGTTACTTGAAGCATCATAACATAAATAATGATAGTAAATGTGAATTCCTGTTTATATTGTATTATTTTAAAGGACTTCAGATGAAAAAAAAAAAGTCAATGTATTCACCTCTTAGTTCTCTTTTGCTTTGCACATTTTTCTTATGGTGCTCCCCACATGGGTGCAGGTTAACCACGCAAACCTTAAACCGATTTATTAGATAGTTCAACTTCTGAGGCATGCGACCGTTTTGCCAGTCCTCCCAAATGAAAACCATTAGATGAAAAATCCCTGAGATAAAAGAGCCGAAAGTGAGCCGGCGTAATATGACAGTTAAATTGACGGGACTGGGCAGACTGAGCAGACTGTTCAGAGAGTCTAATGAAAGGTTTCTTTGAAAGGCCATGTCAGCAGGTGAATGGAGGTGAAATACGTAG
>BSAI01000207.1:17331068-17388758 GCA_036245035.1 Adrianichthys oophorus | reverse complement strand
TGTCCATCCATCTGCCTGTCTATATTTGTGGGATTTTAGGCATTTGTTGGATGCTTACTTTTTTATGCAGTCAACAGCCACAAATCACTTATTCATGGTTTTGGTTTGTGAAGTGAGCTAGGTCGTTTCCATTCAGTCTGTGAATGGGAGTCTTTGTCAGCTGATCTTTTCTGGCCCGTGTGGCAACGTGCAACTTTAGATTTATCTGCACATGCAGTAGAGCACTATGTCTTTTGAAGTCCTAAACCTTACCCTCATTTGGGTTCTGGACTTGCCATAATGTTGCACACAACCTACCATTCCCCTTTATGGCTGATTTTTATGCCATGATCACTAAAACAAGTTGGTCCTTATGATAAATACCAAAAGACAAATCCACCATGTGACGTGTGCCCTCTGTCACATGGCTCAGCTTATCAAAAAGTGTCATTAATTATGGCACTATCACTATCTGGATTTTGCAGCTTCGTGGTACTTATGCTCCTATTTTGACGGTGCACAACTATAAAACACACCTCGTTTGCACGATGGGACGGGTCTTTGGGTCAAGACAGCAGGAAGTGCTTGATGTGCCAGATATTATAGTGCTGGTGGAGAACTAAGAAACAACGTTGTGTCCTTTGTATTGACTGGATATGAGAAGTGAGACTGAGTGACTCAGGTTGCACAGTGGCACAGTGGTTAGCGCTCTGGCCTCACAGCAAGAAGACGGTTCAAATCCCAGCTGGGACCTTTCTGTCTAAAGTTTGTGTGGGTTCTCTCTGGGCACTCTTTCTTCCACAGTCCAAAAACATGCTCTCTGTAAGTTAATTTGTTACTTTAACGTGTCATTAGGTGTGTGTGGGAGTGCTTGTGTAGCTGGTGACCTGTCCAGGGTGCACTCTAGCCAGGATTGGTGTCCTTACAGCAAGCTCGCCCCTGATTATTGATTGAGTGGTTGTCGTAGCAACGTTGGCTCAGCCCAACTTGGACCAATCACTGGTAATTGATTTTGTCTGACTCCAACATGGTGACTTCCGCTGTATTGTGAATAAATGACCACTGAATTGACTTGATTTGGTTGGAACCAGAAACAAGTCATTTTTTATTGGTGACATCACACTCGCTTGATCCAGTTCTCTTTTACAGTCAATGGTCTTTTGATTTACTGGTATATTCTCTTTTGAGATGTACATCGTGGCAGATAGAAGAAAGTTTCAACTCTTTGTCAAAACCCAAATTAGAAAATCTCACCTGCCAGGAATGTAAAAATCACAAGTTTGCCATTAGACACAAATGACATTTTAATTCTTAAAAAAAAACCTCTGCAATGCAACATCTGATCATTTGCTTCTCTTTCTCAAATGAGCTCATCAGTTTACTTTTATTCTTGTTGAGGAAATGTGTTTTACACAAAAAAGGTTTTTTTGTTCAATAATTTCCCGTGCAGCTCAATGTTCAAATGACAGCTTCAGACAAAAATGGAATGTGACACCACCATGCATCAGACCTCCAGGCGAGTGAGAGACAATATGTTGTTCTAATATGCAAATGTTGCATTACAGATTCAGTGAAAATGAGCGGGTGAGATGGTCGCACCATTAAAAGTTAGCTTTAGCAATGTAGTATGTTAATAAGGCCAGATGGGACCGTTGTGTTTGTGGAAAAAAAGCCCCCCTACTTCCTAGTGGTTAGACCTGGAGAGATTATTTTTGCCATGCTTTTGGATATCCTTTGACTACGGATACACTGTTTTGGATGAAATTTGCTGCAGTAAAAAACAACATGTCCTCACTTTGCATCTTTTTTGTGTGTTTGTGAAATGAATTCAGGCTCCTGCTCCTGTTTTTCTTCTTTTACTTTACCTGAGTGTTTTCTATTTCTGGCCAACTGAAAGGCTGTGGTAAAAGGTCCACATGATAGACGAGTGTTGTTTATGTTACTATCTTTTCCACTTTTTTTTTATATGTCCCTCCTCTTTGGACATCTTCCTGTTGTGTTTTGATTTTCACCAAATCAGAAATGGATTTTAATACTGATGATAAACAAAGTTGTGTTTATCTGTTTGTAAGACATGATATGGCTTTCCATGAGTTGTTTTTTTTAAGTCTCAAAGCTGTTTGCGTGTTCTTCCTTAAAGACCCACTCCAATAAAAATTTTAATTTAAGATGCTCATGTGGAATTTTCTGATGATATATCATAAATTAAGCTCAAAATAACATTTCTAAGTGTTTTTATTCAAATAATGAATCAGGAGGAGATGAAAAAATACAGTTTGAAAAAAAAAATGTAGTTGTGACATCACAAATACATTGGACGGGTCACAAGCTTCTTCCTCTGATCTATTCTGATGCATCCACTTGTAGACACATAGATCCATGTACGTCTTCGTTTTCCTCGTCTGAGCTGCCCTCTTGCTTCAAACTGTACAGCTGGATGGCTCAAAAAATGGTCGTCGTTTTTGTTGTACCGCTAATGTTAGGTGTAGTGTGTGAAGGGCTGTAAGCTAGTGGGAGATAGTGTAAACAGAGAGCTCTCAGCAATGGAGAGGGAAAGAGGGCGGGGTTAGTCCACACCAATGGTCCCGCCCACATGAACTCCTGCCGCTCTTTAGAAACTATGTCCTAGAAAAAAAAATACGTTTCTTTTTTTTTTTTTTGTTTTGGCTAAAAACGGTCTAATCCTACTGAAAAGACCACTCGGAACACTTTTACAATATATCAGAAGACGATCGGAGTGGAACTTTAAGCAACTGACTCTTTTCATTTGCATGTTTGAATGAGATATTCTTTCTTGTGCATGCTTTTTTTTGCTTTTATTTTCTGTTTTGTTGAACTGCTGCTTTCCACTAAGTCTTTCAAAGGTAATCATCAACTACTGAAAGGCAACAGCAGATGTTTAAAGCCAGTTCTTGTTTTTTTTTTTTGTTTATTAGTAAGTGTAGGAAGAGCTCCCAATCTCCTGAACAAACTGTGTCTCACCAAACATTTTTTATTTTTTGCAGCCAGCATCAGTGCTGTCCCCAGGCATCTTCTGGCTCAATAATTCCAGTTCCCATTGTGAGATCCTTAATGCAGCATCAGGATTTGTTTTGGGGCTTTCTTCCAACTCTGCTCTTGGGAGGTCCAACGGCTCCTCCAAACCCACTCTTGTCCTTTTTTTTTTCCTTTTGGTGTAAGGGATTTTTTTCTTTTCTTTTTCAATTGTTCTGGCCTAATCCTAAGGACAAGAGGAGGTCATCACAGTTTGCAGAAAATACTCAGAGACAAAAAAACAATTCTGGCAAGTTTTGGTGGTTCATTACTTTGCAAAATTGCAATTTGAGAACATAAAAACATCACTTTTATTTCTAATTTCCATTTATTTGCATTTGTTTACATTTTGTTCTAAAGAAACATTTAAATCCCTTATAAAAACTTTTTTTTTACATACAAACTGAAGCTTTTTCAGTTCAAATTCCTCAACTCGTGGCTCAATTCTTCTATTAGAAAAGGAAAACGTTTTTCTTTCCTTGACTTAACTATTTTCTTTCACTGCTGCAGAGATTTTTATGTTGTTCAAGCACAGACTTTTTGAAAAGACCTGAAAGACTTTTGTGACCTTTGCAGATTAGTGTTAACAGAACAGCAGTTGGCTAAACAAGAAAAAACAAAGGAACAAGAATCTATTCTGTTCTTTCATTCTGTGGTCTAGCAATATTTAGAGCACTGTCCTCCAATCATTTTATGGGCTGTCTGTGGACGAACATTTTTACAGCCCTATTTTCCCCGTCATTTTTAGGAGACCTTAAGTGATCATGTGAGACAGCATGAGTTATTACAGCAAGTGACCAGAGCAATCATTTTGTCTCTGACTAAATGAGAAGAAGAGGCTGTTCTTTTGTTAAAGAAGCTGCTGTGGATGTGGACCAAACCACTTACAGTTCATTGGCGGGAAAAAAAAACTGAAAAAAAACCTCTCCAGATGAGCACCGTTTTTAAAAAAGATTTCTCTCTGAATTGGGAGAATGTCACAAAGATTCCTGTTGTTTGTGTAAGGACTGGATCAGGGGTGTCCAAATCCGGACTACAAGGGCCGGCCCCTTTATCTGCTGCTGATTAAGGAGCTACGATGGCAGGTGAACATGTAGGACACCGGCCCTCGAGGCCTGGATTGAACAGCCCTGGCTCTAGATAAATGTCAGAGTGGTGCAGGTGTGAAGTTGCTGTTGACTGATGGGAAACGCCATCATTTCATTTACATGTGAGACTGAAATGATTACCAATCAGTGGTGTTGCCTTTTAAATAATTGGTCACACACCACACGGAGGGGTTGACCTGTACTGGGGTGTTTTGGCCCGTGGATGGTCACAGACAGGTGTGGCTGCATCTTAAGGGGAAGTGCAGGTGTGTCGGCCACCTTGACAGATGTCATAAAAATGGGACGTACCATTGTTGTGCCTGTGGGAATTGTAACGTGACATACGAGTGTTGCTTTTGCACGGTGTCCTTACACCACGCTCTAGCCGTTAGTGAGGTCCTGGCGGCTCTGCACCAGAACCATAGAGTTTTAACGAATGAAAACCATTATCTACTATTATTTAACCCTGTTGACCTTTTTTTTCTGACACACCACTAAGAGGTCAAATCTGTATGACCTGCAAATCCTTTCATTTATTTCTCATGCATGAGAGAATGAAGGATTTATCTAAAAGTTTAAAGGCGAATATGAAATACATCAAATGAGCTGATGCTCAGTTAGTTTTACCAAATCCAAATGAATAAGGAGTCAGGTTTAAAATAGTCCCATTGCACCCGGTCACCCTTTATCTGCAGATACGGCTGCTCCAAACACCACTACCCCCCGCCTGCACTGCCATTACCATGTCAGCATGAAGTCATTGTCTGAGCCAAGCCTGATGATGTCATTTCCTTCATAAACAACTCCAGCTTCCTTTTGAGGGTCCATATCTGCTGAGTTAGTCCTTTGACTGCACCCAAGGGACCCTTCCCTCCCCTGACCTACATCTTAAATCAGAATTAAGTGTCATTTATTTTCTACAGCCTTTTGGCACGATATTCTTTCTTCAGTGCAGCTTTTGTTGTGTGTGTGAAACTAAAACGGCTTTTAGGAGATAAAAAAAAATCCTCTTTTTCTTCATGACTTGAAGCATTTGTGCGTTAAAGCAGCAGCCTGAGTTTTTGATCTGCGCAGCGATCGCACAATTTATGTCCCAGTTCAGACCCGCAAAGTGGGAAATTCTGCAGATTTCTCCAAACATACATGGTACTTGTGTAAATAAGCAAAGGTAAGGAGACCGTTCACAGCGGGAAATGCTTTTTTCTTTCAAGGTTTAATGGCGTAAAGCACAGCTGTAGCCTGGCTCCCTGCAACAACATGGGCTGGGTTGTTGAATTTGGCCAATGCAATCACAATCTTGATGAGCTTTAAAGCTGCTGGTTGTTGGTTGGGAGAAAATAGCCCTATTTTTCTTTGCCACATCCCCTCCTTGGTTTTTTCCTTTTCTCATGGAAGTTTGATATGGGTTAGAAGTTTAGGGCTGCTACACACCCATGCGCCCTAACAGTTTTTTTTTTTTTAACCACATGTGTTATCAGCTGAGCCATGAATGTGGGAAAGCCCCACAGGCGGAGTGACATCATGGCCCGTTTAAAACTGGATATATTTGAGCACACCAGGGTTCAGCCGGGAGACTGAAGGAAATGGGAGAGACTGCTGAAAACAGCAGAAACCAATGCAAACAAAGATCCACATTGTCCCACGTATTTATCCACCTCAGTTCAGGCAGTTCAAAAAAGTGCAAAAGTTTGCTTCTTGCTTAAATGTTTAATAACAGTGAGATTTTTCAAGAATAAACAAATGTGGGATTATGTCTTCAAAGGATTGCTACAGTAAAATGCATTTTTAACTCTCAACTGATTATGTTTGATAAAGAAAAAAAACGTCTCCAGCATATGCTATCAGTTTAGCAGCAATTAGCCAAACCCAGTGACACATTTTATAGTTCAACTAACACACTTGGGTGGAACCAGGAATAACTGGAAAATGACTGAATATAAAGCAAAATAATGGAAACAATAATGGGTACAGTTTTGGTTTTTATGATGGCGTGCAGTAATTCACGTGCAACCGAGGCTTCAGCGTGACGGAGGGAAAGCTTTCCAACGGGGAACAGGGAGCAGGGTGAATGGAAGGGAGACGGTGTCCTCAGGGAGTCAGACTTCTCCATTGAATGTTGGTTTGTGCAACAAAAGGTTAAAAAAAAGGGGCTGTTTTAACAAGTCAATTTTTAGAGCTTTAAAGTCCCACTGTGATCATCTTTTGATCTATTTTCAAAGCGTTCTCAGTGGTTTTTTCATTATATTTTTTGTCATCTGGTGCCAAAATCCCAAAACTTGTGTCATTTTTTAGGTAAGAGGAGCACTATCGGAGCTATCCAGCCATCAAGTTTGAAGCCAGATGTCAGCTTGAACGAGGAAAACGAAGACGTTCTTGGATCTATTTGTCTGCAAGTGGATCCATCAAATCAGATTTCTACATCACAAAACAAGCTTCTTTTCAAACTTCATTTTTCATCTGCTCTGGTTTCACAACAATTTGAAAAAAAGAAATGAATTTTAAGCTTAATTTTCTTTGTCCGTCATCATTGGAAAAATGAAAGAAGACCCAGCTGCTGACATCAACGTCCAGAACCAGAAGTCCCCCCATATCACTAGAAAAAAAAAACTTTTTTAACTGGCAGCCCTATCAGTAATGGTTTTTCCCATTTTAAGCTTTAATACGAGTTTTTCTACCATTCTGAACTTTTGGGCTAAAAAAAGATAAACAGTTGGAGTCCACCATCTAAGAAAGGTGGGGTCAGTGTGCACGCCATCCAATATTCCCTCCCCAAAACTTAATTTGACCCTAAATCCAATTTACCATTTTATGAGACCCTAACTACTCCCCCCTACTGGGAGACACTCACTTGAGTGTGTGGAGGCTTGGAGTCGGGAAAGATGGAGCCCTCCTCCGTTTTGGGTTAGTAGTATAATTTCCGCTTCCGGTCGATAGCGTCAGGCGCCATCTTGTCGGTAGCCAGTTCTCTCTCAAAAAATGACCACAAGAGTATGCTAAGAACACCAAAAAACAACATTTTCATTGGAGGGGGTCCAATAAAAATGATGTTTTTTGAGTTTTTGACATGGATGAGTGGTATTTTTCTTATAAAAGAGAACAAATGTAATAAGAAATCATTTAGTTTGATTTAAAACGCTCCGTATGAATTGACGAGCTGTTATGATGTCACAGAGGCCAGTCTAAAAGCGCTTGAGCGCCCGTCAAGAACAGCGCACGCGCAAGCTCCCAGACGTGCTCCGATCAGCGTGCTGTGCTAAAGGAGAAAAGATGGAATCTTTTCACTTCTACATTGTAGAGGGTTGGGATTCAATGAGAGGCCATACTGTTCAGTGGTGTTAAAAAATCTATCTAACAAGTAAGCAGCTTGACCCTTTTTTCTGTTTGATAACACGACAAGATATATTCAAATTTGCGCCACGGCCTTGGCGCTCATGCTTATCTGTCAGAGGAAACGGTGGCGTCTCATTCAGCCCATGGAGCGACTAGCTCTTTACACGTGGGAGCGGTTACGGATGAAGCGATTTTGGGAAGTCTTGGTTCATGATTTTACAGATCAACAATTCCACATGACACGCGGTGAGACTCCTGGCGGCGCCTGCTGTGCAGGGCTCAGTGCAGCCAGTTCCTACCAAGAAGCTCATTTAATTCAAAAAAAGGGTTTTGGAAGTAAAGTGAAGCTCTTCATTTTCCTCGTCCGAGCTGACATCTGGCTCAAAACGATATGGCTGCATATATATAGTATTTATGCTAGTGAGACACCCAGCTATCATAATCAGACAGTAGGGGGATCAGGGGCGAGGCTATTCAAACTAAGCCACGCCCACTCAGAGGAGATTTAGGAAAAGGAGGCTTCAGATCAACATGAATATGTTTTTTTGAGACATTAAAAAACTTTAATAATCATAATTAAAACACCCATGGGAACATTGTTCTTAAAAAATGTCATAGGGGGACTTTAATGAACAACTAGCTTTCTTAACTATTACAAAAAATAGTTTTCTTAATCTGGTTTCTAGAGCTTGGGGAAACCTGGTATTCTTAGGTAGATGTCTTCTAATAAAAATCCTCTTATTCCAACGGCCAATTATCATGATGAAGGCTCCCTACACTCATCATCTGACTTTCAGAAGAGAGGAGCAGCTGGATGGCAAAGACAGGATTTAAGTCTGATGGAGTGGATGTATGGAAACCTGGCAGCACTTTTACATGTAAACTTTTTTCTTGATGAACCAGGTCTTAGAAACTCAGTAAGCTGAGAGCACATGAAGTCTGGTGTCTGATGCCCAGATGAACCCCTCCCATCCATTTGTCAAAAAGAGTTTAACACCAGCACATTTGACCCACACTAATTTGTTTTTTCGGGTCGTCTGCTTCGTTTAGCAGGTCTGAAAGCTCACTCAAGCTCCGCAGCGGACCAAACAGGCCAACTCTGGCCTGCCTTTAAACAAGGTCTCTGCACAAATCCAAAGAAGGGCCAATCACGAAATGTCTGATGGGTAAACGCGGTCCAGACACACGCTCTTTAGAAACGATAGCAAAGAGGCTAACAATCCATGGTTTGTTTGTCCTTCCTTTCCTTGTCAGAGTTTTTGGGCACTACCATTTCCAAATACATCAAGGGGTTTCAGTCTTTGCAAATGTGAATCTAACAAAAGTCTTAGTCAAACTGCTTTTAGAAGTGGATATGGGTTGTCTGCAGGCAATAATTGTCAAACCCGTACAGGGCACACAGGTGGGTCGCATAAAATATCAAGAGAGAAAATGTTCACGCTCATTTTTCGACTGGCCTGCCGAGGTCGACAGATCGTACTGAACACTTAAACAACACCGAAGGGTAACTAAGGGTGACATAGATTAGACGCATCATTTTCCTTTTTTAACCACCCCCAAACCCTGCGCTCTGCAGACTGTTAGAAATGAAGAAATAAGCCAATCAGTGCGTCGTTTTTGTGGCATCCTACAGGCACTTACGCATCACCTGCACACCTCGTGCATGCCGCAGTTGAGCGTGGCGCCAGTACACACACCCTACTATCGACTTGAGTGTCGTGCAACAGCATCACCCTTACGTAATAATTGTGTGTAACTTAGATTATCCTTTCAAACACTGCTTGATGCACACTACGCACTGCAATGGTACGTTCCATTTTCAAGAGATTGCCAAACGACTCTTAAGGGAAACTTAAGACACACCTGTGCACCCCTTAAGATTCGACTACCCCTGTCTGTGACCCCCCCAGTGGCCCGCACAACCAAAAAGCTTGCAGCACCCGTACGGGTCATGTGACTAAGGCAAAAGGTGAAGTCACGTCTAGCATCGCCCATTTGATCAAATCAAGTCCAGAAGCCGGACTTAGCAGGAAAGCATTCCGACTCACTTAGCCATCCACAAATCTCCTTCGACCTTCTCTCACCCAGTTTCTCCCTAACCTTCACTTTTAGATTCATGCCACAAAAGTATAATTTCGTCTAAAGGTTCCTACAGCCATAAAGTACACATCGCTGTTCCAGTCTATCCGCAGACCAAATTACAGTTATTTATAGTTGTTTTAATTTGATAAATTCTCATAGCAATTTTTTTTAGCCTCAAAATGATCAAAGTTGAAGATGAGGTCATTCAATATGTACAGTTTGAATTAATTTCTTACAGATAAAATGTATGTGGTATTCAGTCTTACCCACTGAAAGCACAGCCAGCTGAGCTAAAACAAGCAAGAACGCCATGTACATTTTTTCCAGCTTCTTATACAGGTAAAAAACAGAACGAGCAGATCCAAAATTGAAATCCACAATTAAAAAAAAATTGGCAAAAATTTTAATCAAGCATACATAAAATACCTATAGATTAAATTGAGCTTTAATGGACTCAGATTTAAATGGATATCTTTTTGGAAAGTACACCATGTTTATTTTTCCAGATAAAATACAAAAAAAAGAAGAATCAGATTCAAATTTGAAATGCACAAAAAAGTGCCATAATTTCAAAGAAGCATGCATCATATAAATCAAAAAATGATCAGGAACAAATGTTTAAATAGCTGTAATTGTCTCAGACCTACCTAAATGCCTTTTTGAACCCTTTAGTATCAGCAGAGTTTAAACACAGTGAAGATGGGAGGCAAGTTTACTCTACCATTTGGGGGCTATTGCTTGAAAGGAATGTTGGTGTGTGTGTGGGGGGGTCACCAGTAACCTTTGATCTGAAGACTTCAGGCTGTGTGGGAGTATGAAAGCCAACTGAATCAGAGATGTGGAACGCAGCTTGACCACGCAGAAAACTAGAAAAGCAAGAAGAAATCAACTGTGATGAAGACTGCAATGACCAGCATCCTCATAGCTTTTTAAAGCCCAATGCACAAGCATATCACTTTGATTTAAACACACAATTTTAAAAGGACATTTGGCTTTTCTTTTTCTTCTTTTATTTTTTTTGACATATAACCGACACAGTGGAAGAGCAGGCAAGTGGTTGAGCAAACGATGTGATGGGTTGGCATCCTTCTAGGAACTGTCAGCTTCTCTGCTTGTCTAAATCTCTCAGAAAAAGCCCCTTTAGAAGGCTGACATCATTCCACCACAATAGCTGGCATCTCTAATACTCTGGTGGAAAACTGACATGCGTCCAGGAGGAGGAAAAGATGACAGCCAAGAAAATCACGGCACCCAGCGCAGGAATCATCAGCTGGTTGGCTTTCTGGAAATGAACAGAGAGGGTTTTATTTTGGAAGAGCAGCCCACGCGTCAGAGATGCGGCTCATGAACTATGACTGCCAGAGTTCAAATATTCTTCATGAAAGGCTGTCAAACATCTGAGCGTGCTCCTTTAAAAGCAAAATAATTCATAATTGTCCACTAAAGTGTGACTTCATTCCTTTCTTTGTTGAGATGATTTATCTAAGATAACAGCAGCTAAGACGAGGAAAGAGTCTAATGCGACTAACACACTGGGCACGTGTCGGGCGTTAAACGTGGATTCTTGAACACATGTTTAACAGCCGACTGCCCGATATGAGCGCTTGTACCTATAGTTGGAGGAGGCTTGGTGTGAAATGTCGAAGCGGTACATTTTTTGGCTTTTTCTTTCACAGCTCTATTCCCATATAAAAAAGACTTTGAGTCATGTAATTCCGTCCAGACACAAACAGCGATTATTAAATTGTTCTTTGTGATTGCTTTTCAAATGACTGGCATTTCCACGAATGACGCTACCCATACGTCACTGTGAAATCCGAGTCCCAGATTGGTTAAATTTCTACTGGTTTCACTTTCAACTCACGTTCAATGGCGTTTTACACACAGAGCCCGAAAACAAGCTTAAAAACTTGAGTTGCGATGCTTGAATGCTAGAGTTTTGAATGCGGGAGCCCATTTTTGGTCTTAAGGGCATTTACACAACTTTTCATTGGAAGAGGTCGCTTGAAGGCGGAGCGGAGAGGCATGATCTTATATGACTGTGCAAACATGTTAGTCACAGTAAAATTCCTATAAATCTGCTTGTCCCAGAATCACCAGTCAACGGAACCAGGATTTCTTTGGTATGGAAGGCAACATTCTGCTGCCCTGAATGACTTTGATGCAAACTTTATTTAAACACTTCATGTCACCTTCTTTTTATCCATAATTCCTTCATGTGGCTTCAAATCATTAATTAGATAAAAGTCAAACAAAAGAAAGGAATAGTAAAACATAAAGAAAAACATGAAACTGTAAAGTGCACGTGTTGTTTTAAAAATGGACACATTGCGCTAATGTTTCATTTTCAAAATTTTGTTATTTAGCAAGAGTGTTTTTAACAACAAAGCTAACCTTAAAGTCTTTGTGAATTTTCTTAAAATACAGTATTTTCTGCACTACGTGGCACACCAAACTATAAACCGCAATAGGCTAAAAGAGTCAGAGATAAGTCACAGTAACTCTAGAACTTGTTTGTAACACGCTACACATTAGCCACGTGTATCACAACACCAATTCACAAAGCCTGTTTGCGACACGTAAAAAGACAGATCTATATCGCTAAAACAAATGTTACTGTGGCTACGCTCACTCCCAACCTTTTTAGTTAAACACAAAAAACACAGTCTGGCTACACGTTAGCCACATTAGCGTATTTACAATTCCAATCAGTTTCACAGAGAGCTGTGAAAAAACGCTTTAACATCATTAAGAAAAACCTGAGCTAATCCAAATCTTAGACACTCCAGATTATAAGGCACATTGTCATTTTTGGGGGGGTAAACAAAGGTTTTAAGTGCGCTGTATACTGCGTTAAATTACTGTATTTATTGCAGTATAGAGCACACTTAAAAAATACAGTAAATTTAGTTATTTTTTGCTTTAAATAATGTTTAACTCTTTTGGTAAAGTCAGGGTCATTCCATATATTATTTGAAATTTTAGTTAATACCTTTTCCAAAAAGAAAGTGACACATGATGTAGTTGTCATGTGTGATAAATGAAGTATATGCAAGGATAATGTATCAAGTTAATCTCAGGGAATTATGATTTTAGTCTTTTTTTCAAGGCTTGACTTTTAGAGATTTTGTTCATTCCCAAAGACTTTCACACTTAATGCTTTGGTGTTTTTTACACTGATGCATCATGTGTCAAAAAGAGTTTTCCCAGATGATGGTATGGGGTGAAGATTTGACACATCATGTGTTTGTCATCCTATTGTGTCCTGAGGTGGCTGACTGCGTCTGCTCTGACTCATCTAAAATACAAGGAGGTCTACAGAGAAAACGCTTCATCATTGGTTGAGTCAAAGTATGTGACTCATTAGTTTTGACATGTAATTGAACCGATTGTATTGAGATCTCTGTTTAAAGAAAATTAAGGCTGTGTTGGAACTGTGTTGCTTTGCATTTGATATTTTAGAAAAAGTTTTGATATCTTTGAGAAGGCCGTTTTCTTCATGTCCTGAGACGACACATTCATTCTGTGACTTGATATTTTGCTCTATAATTTTTTTTCCCAGAAATTGCTCCAAAAGCTAGACTTTTCCAGTTTGAGGACACCCTACGAAAAAACAGATAGACTAAACAGGAGACTATAGCTGATCAAAATCAAAATTGAAATGCAATTGGCAATCGCAGATGCTCTGATGATAAACCCATCACTCTTTATTCGTCTTTTTTCCTATGTAATGTCCTCACGCCCTCATTTCTCCAGTTTCCATAAAGCACAATCAGCCACAAGTCAACACCAAATGACTCCAAACAGGCTGCATTATTGCTCTAATTAAGCTGTAATAAGCCCTTATTAAACGGCCGCAGGCCTCGTTAGGCAGTTCATTAAGCCATTTCATCTTTTTACTCCTTCATTAAGTCTCCTTTCTTCCCTCTTTCTTTCTCAGGGAGTGTGGGAGCGGAGAGGTCTGGGAGATCACGACCTTAATTCTCCCCAAGACAGAGGGTTTAATTAAGACTGAAGGATTCCTCTCTGACTCCAGACCTCTACAATAAGACTATAATAGGGATATGGATTGCACAGGTGAGGCACTATTTTACTGTTTGGCAATATACACTAATAAGCTTTTTCATTACAGTAACAGTGTTTCCTGCCTACATAATCTCATTAAAGGCCATGTTACATACTTAAAACGTGGAAATAACTGATGTACAAGAAATGTTGGGGTTTTTAGAGAGACAGCTGATTACAAGCTAAAGTAAGACTATTTTGTCTTACTTTCATTTTTTTTTTCAAAGAAAAGCAGAAAATGAATAAAAATGACTTCAAACTGGATCACTATTACAACAGCTTTTAATGCTTATCTAGACATTCTGCAGGTTTCCTACAGTGACAGCTGACATGCCAGTTGCAACAGTTCAAAACGGTGCTAATTCAGTTACATCTCAGCTGTTTACACTTTAAAGCTGGATATGCTGACTTGTTCATTCATAAACCTGGCGAGCAACTATGCCAGGGAAAAGAGAAGACAGTGACGGAGTCATCAAAGTGGGAGAGAAGACCGCGCTGCCAAACCAGATGCTGAGAGACTTTCTCAATGTTCACTGACAAATCCAAGCTAGAACTGAGAAGTACCATACGTTCCTCATTAAAAGGCGCACTTAAAAACCTTAATTTAAAGAAAAAATGACAGTGCCCTTTATAATCTGGATTAATTCTGGTAATTTACTGATGTTGAAGCGATTGTGAACGGTACATGCGCTCTGTCAAAGTCTTAGTCTGTCTTTTTATGAGCTGCAAACAATGCTGGGTGTTTTGTAAGTGCTAACGCGGCTAACATGTACCTTTGTCGGACTGTGTTCTTTTTTTAACATGTTACTTTTTTAGTGGTATCAGTCTGCTTTGTGGAGCGTCTTGCGGCACGTGCGCTTGTTCGTGTTGCGGAACAAGCTTTTTTTTTTCTTCTCAGCCTGGTGGAAGAAGCTCCTCTATGCTTGCTGTTGTTTTCACATCTGCACTTTATGAGGGAAAGCGGGCTGACTTTATTCCAGAAAACGGAAGTCCAGGAGAGCAGAGAGCAGGGAAATTAAAATCCAAATTTTTCCAAAATAAATTCAAACTAATCAATAAAATAGATTTTTCACCCTGCCCTAAGTACTAAAAAGGTTGTGAGGTAACATATTCAAAGTAATCTTTGCTGTAGCGTTTGGTTTTTTAGGTCTTACAAACAAGGTTGGGAGCTACAGGTACAGTGACTACCTTGATGCAGATAACGCTTCAAACGTGGCGAAGGGCTGGTTTATACTTCCAAGCGATTCGTAATAGCTGGCGTCACAGTGGTCGCAGAATCGCCTCTGTCTCTGCAGAATGTGACACCTGCTGGTGACGTCGCCTGCAACTGGAATTTTACACTCAGAGTGCAATCGCATGCAAATCTCCTCATTTAACTTGTTTCAGTAATTGGAGAACACGACTATGGACGAAATTGTCCAGAAAAATATCTTTTTAACAGTGAAAATGATCAAACTTACTAAAGAATAAAGACCAAACCTCACACACAGAGAAAGAGAGAGGGGTAGAGAGAGTGGACAACTAGATCGAACAGATGTGTCAGATCATATCTTGCTGCGCTCCAGAATGCAGTTTTTATTTATATTTTTTGCCTTTGTATTGCCTGCCTTTTTTAGTGGATGAACACGCCACTTCCTCCTCTGCCTTCCGTGTACCTGCGAGTTTACAGACTCATGCAGGTGTATGACAAAGATGTTCTTCATATCAAAAAGAAACGCTGCAGACAATCGCGTTCCTTGAAAACACCCCTCGGAAGTTCAACACAGTTATCGCCGAGAGTTGTAAGCAAAAGCCGCCAACATCAGTTTAAACTAGAACACGGCGCATGTGATGACTCACCGCTTGTAAGTACAAACCGTGTAGCGTTTATGCAGTGTGTCACAAAGTTTTAGTTCTAGTTACGGTGAACACAGTTAATTAAGTCTGACTTATCTCTGACTCGTTTGTCTCGCCTAATGTCCGGGGTGCAGCGGTAGGGCAGTCGAAAACTATTTCGAAAGTTGCAGGTTCGATTCCCGCCTTGTCTGCCCATATGTCGAAGCGTCCTTGGGCAAGACCCTGAACCCCACATTGCCTCTGGTCGTTATAGGTGGGTGCCAGTGTTTGGCAGCATCAGTGTGTGAATGAGACTGTGACTGTTAAGTGCTTTAGGCCTTCAAGAAAGGTCGAAAAGTGTTGTACGAGTAAACGCCACTCGCCATTTATAGTTCAGAGCGCCTTATATGTGACATATGTTCCAAAAAAGACCATTCATGGCCGGTGCACCATGCAATCCGGTCCTGAGTGGACACCAGCTGCAACCCAGTTTTTCACCCAGAACCAATTTTCCTGATTCAAAAAATACAAACTGTTCCTTCGAAGTAAATAAAAAAACTCCTGAAGTTGAAAAAGTGCATGTATAAAAACACCTGCATGTTTGAGGCGGGGACTTCCTGCTCTGGCGTGAAGTTTTGTTTTTGTTGGGGGCCTTCCTGTAGTTTCACATGCCATTAAACAACATTTGACAGTGTCTGCTGGTAGCAGTGCCGAAAGTCATCCCCTTGGGAGTCTTGAGGGACATGTGTCTAAGTGTTTGTTGTTAGTAATGGATAGTTTGGTGAGGGCATTTCAGTAAGCTGTTGGATCGCTGATGGATGGAAATAAGTGTTTGGGTGGTGTTTTTACTGTATGGTAAAAGAGAGTCACTGAAAAAGTTAAGGCCTATATTGACTTCTTTTATGCTTCTTGTGCTGTGAGACTCTCTGGAATAAGTGCTGTAACAGTTTAGAAACCAACGAGAATCTGGGACAGAATTCCTGGATCTTGTTGCACTGAGCCAGCTGAGGTTTACTTCCATTCTTCCATCTCCAGCTGTTATCATGAAGGAAGATGTTACACAAAGAAAACAAGTACAGAGGGAATTACAGTCTTGAGTTGCAGCGTATAGCTCAGAGGGTATCATCATAGTACCGTCTATATATATCAAACACAATGGCGTAGTCAGGTTTATTAGATCCATGTCGCACAGCGTGACTTGCAATAAACTTATAGGATTGCTGAAATTTCACAGCCTGTAGAAGCCTTAAGTCAATTTAATGTTCTCTGAAGTCAAGGATGTACGACTGTGTGTGTGTATAATATACCTATAGGGATCTAGACGTAGAGATCATGTGTGTATTTTTGGTGTGCATGTTTACTAGGTGTCTGTATCCTGCTGAGGTGACAGATGTTCGCAGCAGTGACAAGAAGAGCCCGTGTCCACATTGATCCTCTGGTGTGTGTGGGTGAAGGATAAAAACTTGTGACTGTGTGTGTGACTGTTGGCGTGTGTGTGGACGCCATTGGGGATGTAAAAAAGGGAATAAGTTGGAATAATAACAATATGGAATGCATATCCTTGCAGAAGTCAGAAAGGCTGTCCTTCACCTGTCTCTGGTACAGTGGATGTGTGTGTGGGAGAAGCCTGACATGCTTTCACACTGGTACAGCCTACCATCACAACCAGGAAGCGATTGAGTTTCCTGAAGACTCTGCAGATGTCCGAAACCCCATGATTCTCCCACTGCCTCCTTCTGTTTTTCTCACACTTCCTGTCTTTGTTGTTGTGGATTTGTGTGAGCTCGTGTTCTATTTCTGTTCAGCTGCAGTGTCTGTCTCGTCTCACTGCCTTTTCTCACAGAGTGGATTGGCCTATTTTAAATCCTGAGACACTTATGGAAGATGATAAAAAGGTAACATTTTAGAACCTATTCTTTACCCAATTTATGGATCGGACAATACTCAGAAAAGTGTTTTTAAATGTTAGCATACAAATAATACAAAGTAATCTTGTAAGCTGAGGAAGCCCAACAACAGCCAATAGCAGCTCATTTGGGGGGCAGCACATCAAGGAGACCACCAGGATATAAAAAAAAAAAAAACAATCTAAAGGTAGAAAACAGGCTAGTCCTGCCTGTCCAAAGACATATGTCATATGACTGTGCCTCATCTAGTATTTGTTCGATTCACACCTCAATCTGTGATGTAGGCTGTTGTTTTTCCCACAATGCACAGCAGCTAAATCCTTCCCTCCCTTTGGTTCGCTCTTTAGAAGTGAATCCCACCAGAGGTCATTTCTAAGAAATTAAAAAGGTTTGATCCACATTAGAGTTTAGGTGACCTTTCACACCTGCCGAATAAAGTGAGCTATTAGAGGAAACTTGCCCCTGTGAATGCATCCTGAAAGGAGGGATGGAGCGAGTCACTTACACACGTGATTTAGACACACTGGCAAACCAACGAATGAAGAAATTCACCTGGATCTTACGGAGGTATGTAGCTGCTGATCTTCTGACAGACAACCATAATGTCATTTAATTTTAGCCATGAATTTTGCTTCAGGAAATGGAAATTTCATGGATTAATGTTTCTAGGTTCTATTCCTGCTGGGGTAATCAAACTCTACAACTGTCAAGGAGGTAAACTGATTAAAAAAATAATTGAACGTTAAAAAAAAAAGCAACTCAGATAAAGCTCGAGTTGTTTAAGGTTATGGATTGTGCCTTTGTTTAAAAACAGATTTCATGTTAAAACAAGGTAAAACAATAAAGCTGTGCAGCTGCTATGCTGAATAATGACCCAAACAGAAGCTAAAAGTGGTCTTTTAAAAAGGAAACTATAAACCTTGTTAAGCCTCAGTCAAATTTCAAACTTGTTTACAATCTGTTTTATGCTGAGGGGCCCAAGGATCATTTCCGTGCTAGGAAACTTTGGAATGGGTGATTTTGAAAAGAGTGGACCAAAATCCCTGAAAATGAGAACCAATTCATTCTTTAATATCCATAAGAGGTTTTGTGAAATTTCAGATTATTACTTTATTTTCCACACCATAGGACACACCAGATTATAAAACCCACAGTCAGTCAGAATTGATGAACTCTTTTCAGTGTTTGTAACAATAGTAGTCACGTTAGCCGCATTAGAAGTGTTAGCCCTGTTAGTGTTAGCCATTGTTTGCAACGAGTAAAAAAACAAAACAAAAAACAGACTGATACCGCTAAAACAAACTGTCTACGCTACACATGCACACAGTAACTACGCTAACTCCAAACCTTGTTAGTAGCGTCTAAAAAGCACAGTCAGACAATGTGTAGCATTAGCGTATTCACAATAACACCCAACCTCGTTTGTGCCATGCAAAAAAAAAAAAGACTGATAGTGCTAAAACAAATGGTAATGTGACAATGCTAACTCCAATCTTGTTAGAAATGTAAAAAAAAAAAAAAAAAAAAATTAGGAACACAGGAAAAAAAACAGTCCGACACTGCTACAAGCTAGCCGTATGAGAATACCCGACTTTGCCAATTGTAAGAAAAACAGGCTGACAAGAAAAAAAATATGACCTTTAGTGCGCCTTTTGGAACTATACGAGTTCAGTTAAACATTTCACTTATTTTTGAAACAAAGGCTTTGTGTCTGTTTTTTTTTTAGAGCAGTTTAAGTACATACAAACACAGCCGAAGCTATCTGATAAACGGTCACCCACATGCAGTCAGGCACACAAGGAAGTGCTGGTTTGGACGTTATGCAAAACTGTAGCTCCTGCAAAGGAAGACACATGAGAAGCACACACACTCCCTTATCTGTCAGATGATTAGTTACACAATTAGAGGTACGCATTTTGTTAAAAAGCAGAAGCTCCATCGTTTTGTACCTTTATGAGGGCAGAAATGAAACTTGAGAAACGGCTCAAACCACCTGTGAGCGGATACGTTTTATCCTTTGCTGCCACGGCTGAACAGGGCTTGGAGTGTGGTACTGCAAACTAACACTGTGAGATGACTGTTATTTATCCAACAGTCATTCTGTTCGCAAATCTGCTATTTTGGGGGAGACCTTTGGACAATTGTTGAACCCACAAGACCTTGTTGGCTTATCGAAGCAGCCTTTTTAGCTGGGGGTTTTTAATTGGCTGTAATTGTAGCTGTAGTCTGCTCCGTCGAGACAATCAAACGGAAGAAATTACAAGACCTCAGTGACCAACCCTGAGGGGACAACTTTAGACCGTGAAACATGCACGCACAAGCACACAACGCACACATGTGGCCATTCACCCACTCATTTCCTGTGTGCTTCATGTAAGACAGTCTTTCTTCCTTCTCTTCTGTTTGAAGGGGAAGTGCAAGTGTAATGACTTTTCCTCTGCGTCACCAACAGAACATGTGCGGGGCAAACAGTCACGCTGCACGCTTGCACATGTGGGATGGTTTGCATTTATGCATGAGCGTGTGACAAGCTCGATTGTCATTATGGGGTTAAGTGTAGACTTCATACGTTCTTCTCATACATCACTGAGAAACTTTGTTGAAAATTGTTGTATTGAAGAAAAGTTGCGAGCGTGTTTGTTCCCAGGACATTTGAGTGCTTTTGGTAACCTTCAGAAAAATGAGCCTGTCGATTCAGTTTGTACAGTTGATGTTCACGCTTGAGTACTGTACGTACGAGCGTATAGCGTGCATTTCCAAGTACTTTTTCTGTATGTTTCTTGTAAACAGCTACCATCGAGGCCTCATGCAGGGTGTAAAACACAACTGTTTCTGTTTTCGTAAGTTTGGGTGTGGGCTGCTCACGGCTCCTGTGCCGGCCGTATCAATATTTTATTTTTTGGGAATTAACATGTACCGAGTTGGATTTCAGTCCGAATCTGTTCTGGTAATGTGCCATGAAGAATTAATAATACCTCCTGACAGTACGTCTATCGATTTTCACTGTCCCGCTACATTATCGTAAAGTTCTGACTGAATTACAGCTGGGCTCCTTAAAGTTTAATAATTCTGAGCTTCATCAATAATTCTAGTGTTTCCACAAGAAGCAGAAATGCAAAGAAAAAAATCCATTACAGCGACTCACGGTCACAGGCAGGTAAACATATTTACAGTTGTGGATCATTTGGATCATTTACCAAAACTAATTAGTGGTACAAAGGCCTAATGTCCATGACATGCAGAATTTTAACACAGTGAGTAAAGGTTATGAACACGCAAAGGGGATTACATCAACGTGTCAAAAAATGTCATTAAAATAAGTCAGGGATGGTATGGTGCCATGTGGAGGACATAGTGGCCAATGGGAAATAACAGTAAGCAGGTTTTTCAGTCATAATTAAAGATGTTTTTCACTTCCTGCTGTTCTTCAAACCATTAGATAGCTGGGACTCTTTCAGATTATCAGAAGTGGATTTGGAGAATGGCGTTGGCTTCAGGAGCTGTTCTAGTCGTTGTTTTTGAGCTCCTTTGTTCAGGTTGTGCTGCTTGTGCTCGGAACTGGATTATGTTACAGATCACTTACTCTCCGTTACACTTTGAAGTCAACATATTTTCAAAATTTTTTTGCTCATGTCTTTGAGTCCATTGGGAGTTTGTTGCGGTGAAAGATGAACTGAGCTGATTGGCATTGGCCAGCTGCTTGTAGAGCAAAATACAACTTTTTTTTTTTTTTTTTCTGGATTCTTTGATCCTTTAGCTGGATATGACAATAACGTTCTTTTGTTATTCCAATCTTTTATGCAACAACAAAAAACAACCAACAATTTTTTCAGTCACCAAAATGTTTCCAGTTCAAGTAAAGACTGCTCTTCTTCCCTTCAGAGATCAGAGTCTCTCCAACTCCAGATATGCATCCACAATGACAAATCCAAATCAAATAAAGGAATCATCTCACTAAATTTGATTGTCCAGGTGAGTTCAAACAGAAAGTAAATCCAAAACAGAAAAAATATTGTCGAGTTGCAGGTGTTCTCAACCTTTCAGCTAAACTCCAGCGACGGACGATACTTTTCCTCCTTTACCTCCTCAAGTCCCCTGTAGACCCCCTAAAGTACACGACTTGAAAGAAGGGACCCTCTTCCTTTCTCCAATTTCATTTATCACGTCAGTCCCAGGTATGCCAGTCACATGATCTCCTGTGGACATGTCATTGGTTTTAAATTTTGTGGCTACAGCACTTAAAAAAAGTTGAGGATAAAGACATTTGTCTTAAAAACTTGTCCATCATTACCAACTGTAAATTTCTGTTTGGCATTTTTATATTGGTCTGAGCGGAAACTGACATAGTTGTGCAACAATCCGCCTAGTGGTCACTTGAGGAAGTGACCTCCTTCCAAGTACTTTGATTTTTGAAAGAAGCTTCCAAGGAGGAAGAGTTGCATCTTAGGTGTAGCCCTGAAGCAAAACCAAAAACAAACCACAAGTAAACCCAGATTTTCAAATTAAATCAGACAGATAAACCAATCATATTGCAAAGAGTAAACGTATCTCAGAATAGCTGGAATACAAAAATGATAACAAGAAAACAGACAATCAAGAAAAAGGAACAACAGACTACAACAAGAAGTCTGTCCTGTGTTTATTGATCCAGTCAGTTTTCAAGATGTAAACGAAAATATTTTTATTTATTTTATTCGGTGATCAAGAGGCAAAAGTTGCGTGATTTGTACTATAAAGACTACTTCACAGTTTGTCCTCAAACACAGAAACATTTTTTAAAAACTATTTTAAATGATTCAAATGAAGTTTGCACGTGTCAGGGGTGTCCAGTTGCAATGTTAAGACAATGCAATGCAGCTTCTGCAGTAGATGGTGAAGCTCACTGTTCTGGGAGAGTCTGAATGATCTCATGAGACACGGAGACGTGATTACTGATGCTTTTATAAAGCTTTTCAAAATAAACAAAGCTGATCTCTGAGCATCATCCGTGTCTTCTGTGCACTGTATAAGAGATATACAGTCAATTCTTCCATTTAGCGATGAGAGTAAAAACTTTCTGACAATAGCTTCTCCCACACAGTGTCAAAAGCTCATTTTTTGCGTCCGAATATCTTGAAAGAGAGCCGTCCAATGAGCAAAAACCATTATTACCTGGAGGTTATCCTGCAACAGAGGGCTGCTTGCTCTGTTATTGTGTGTTGATGACTTGTGTTGATAAGTCGGAGACTGCGGGCCTCTGTAGTGTTTAAATTCTGTGGATTTTATTTTACAACAGCCTGAGTTTAAGTAACATGTGAAAAGAATTAGTTCACCCCCCCCCTCCCACCCTGCTGTCTTTGGCTCTTCGTTGCCCCCCGTCCTCCACTTCACCTGCAGAGGCTGAGCTGAGTTCATCTGAGGTCAGACAGACTGATGTGGTGAGGGACATGTCCTTTCTTCTTTCCCATTTTGAATTTGTTAAAAATGGAATCACAGACATCAGGGCAGATCGTATATAAGTCGGTACTGCTTCAACCAGCTGGTTATAAATAGTCAGTTCTTTTTAGAAGGCCCTGCACTGACGCAGACATTCTCAGGATAAACTCCAAAGTCACAGGCAGGAAGCTGATACTTTCCCAGACTTTTTTCTTTTTTTGTCTGATCCAATGATTCGGTAGCTTCCTCCAAAGGCTAATAATACAACAGCCCCATTGTGCAACATTTCATTTCCCTTTGCCCGATTTAGCAAATGAGAAGGCTTTGCATGCAATCTTTCCCCTTGTAGTGTGATTAGCTGAAGTTCTAACTGTCGTATTAGATTAGATTCGATTAGATTGTCACACCACATCATCATAGTGTTCCACTGAAGTCTGCTAAAGATGAACGTGCTCACTTAGATAACTGTTTTCATGCATTCACACAATTTAACTTCAATTTTTTTTCATGGTTTATGTTTCATTTTTGTGATCAAAAAAATCCCTTCCCTTCAGCTGTGATGCAAATAGATAACAGTTTGGATTCAAAAAGTGCAGGTCAGCCAAATTTAGTTAGCTTACTGATACTTCGGAATCAGAGGCTAAATGTTCATTCATTCATTCATTTTCCAATCCGCTTTATCCCTTTCGGGGTCACGGGGTTGCCGGAGCCTAACCCGGCTACTCATGGGCGAAGGCAGGGTACACCCCTGGACTGGTCGCCAGTCTGTCGCAGGGGCAGGCTAAATGTTTTTTTTTTTTTAACAATAACAATAACTGCTTGGATTTATCTACGCTTTTCCAGACGCTCAAAGCGCTTACATTGTATGTCCATTATTCTTCACATCTCATTCATACTTGGTGATGGTAAGCTACAAGCTTATTGACCAGTGAGGTTAAAGGTGGAATTCATATTTAGTTTTAGACTGAATGGAAAAAGGTTTCTTCTTCAGACAGCAATTTTATAGAAATCTAGACATCTTAGTTCATTTTTACAATATCAAATCTCCTAAGGCCGTGGTCACATATGAACTTACAGATGGACATAGGTTGTCTGTGGGAAAGAAATGTGCAAGCCTGTACAAGGCACTGCACAACATTTTAAGATGATAGACTACTTGATGATCCCACAGAACAAAAAAGGTTCATGAACATTGTTTTTCCTATGGACAACAGATCATAGCAAACACCTATGCAACACAGAGGTAAGTAAGGGTTAAATAAGTGAAATGCAAGCACTTATTTTTTGAACCCCTCAAACCCTGCAGAAAGGGCCTGTTGTGAAGCCTGCACACTTTGTGCGCCCCTTGCATGCAGCCTGACTGTTAGGAATGAAAAAATAGACAATCAGGGGGTAAGGTGGTTGCACAAACCTCAGGGGAACTACAAGACACAGCTATGCTCATCTTAGGATTCAGCCGCTCCTCTCTATGACCCTCCACAGCCTAAAAAGCCATACAGGTCACCCCCAACGTACAGGTGCACGTGACCAAGGCTCCAGCTACTTTCTAGTATTTGCAGTTTTTAAAAGTTGGTGAACAAATCTGTTTTGTCGTCTTACTCGTTTCCAAAGATCTTTAGTTGGTGAACAGGCTGTTGGACTCTCTGACTTAAATATAAATGTTATGAACATGACTACATGGTTGTTTCTGTACTGCCTCTGGCCCAGTTTGGTCATTGTAAATGAGGAACGGCTTTCAATGGGTGACCATTAGAGGTTTAACTTGCCATCAAAAGTTATTGTGCTGTTAAATACATCCCTTAATATACAGTTGAGTGATTTTGTTTTTTAATAGCAAGTATTGTTTTTTTGTTTTTTTTTTTATTGTAACTCTGTCTGGAAATTGTTCAAAACATCCACATTTTGAGACTTTTAATTTGAAACAGCAGATTTGCACAGAAAACATAGCTGAAGGGGCTTGTGGGAGATGTAGTTCTATAATCAATATGTCAACACACTATGGCCTCAAGCCTTTTCTTTCTATGAAGATTTCTATTTTTCAGCTTAAAAAAAAGAGTCATTGTAGAACATATACAACATCTTATATATTTTAAATGTCAATGCAATCTGATTGCATGCGTATAAGCACGCATAAATCACATTATATCATAACGGCCCATAAGTGCCAAATGACCAAACCTTGAATTTGACTTTAATGTATTTCCTTACTTTTGAACCAAAGAAAGGTTGGGTTAGGACAAATCTAAAGAATACTATTTGCATTTTTTTGATTAAAATGATCCAGAAGGGCAGTGCATGTCTCATTTGTCCTGTGGGATGGAGCTTTTTCTTATTAGAAAGTGTGTTGCAGCCTGCTGCGGCATTGAAAACAGTCCCACACAGGCTTGAAGGCTGAACGTGAGATGAAATTACATGTTAAGATGGATGTTATTTGTTGTGCTCTTGACACAGCCTATTAAATATTAGAAATGATCTTGCAAATGTAATATTAACTCTAGCCTTGCTTCAATATTCACCTCATAGATTCACTATGTCTATCTTGCATCAATTAAATAGACTTATGGCAGTTTTGTGAATTTTTAAACCTTCACTTGTTATTCACTTTTCCTTGATGTCTGCATGATCAATGTTGGACAGAAAGATGGGATCATAATATAAAATAACAAAAAGGCAATGCTGTTTTATTAATCATGTGGAGAAATATATTTTATAGTCTTGGCCAAAAACACATTATTGAGACAAATTGTTGTGCAGAAGCCACCATCCTGGCCTTGATCGTGACTGCAGACGAAGCTTTGTCTCCTCGTCCTGAATAGTTTGTCTTTTTTTGTGTTTTCTTTTCATATGTGTGGAGATGCTTCCATAGATTCTCATTTAACTCCAGGCCTGGACTTCAGTTTGTCTCCATGTTTGGCTGACCACTCATCGTTCATTTTATCAGCAGGCCTATAAGTCTGAGTGTGTGCATGTGTGTCCATGGGTGAAATGACCACTGGGCTTCCTGCTGTGTTGACCACATGCTCCACTCAATCCTCTTCTCTTTCACCCCCCTCCCTCCGAGCTTTACCCCAGTTGGTTGCTCTAGCTTAACCAGTCGTGTTGTCTTGTCATGCCCGGCTTTTCATTTTGTTATGAATTACTGTGTTGTTCAACCTTTTCGTCCCATTTTGGACCCTCAAGCTACGTTCACACCTCCCTCTGCAATGCGCGTTGAAGTGACCACTGTCAAAGAAAAGTCTATGCAAACACACGAAAACACACTTTTGGGGCTTTTGCATTCAAAACCGTTTCGTTCACACATAGCTACGCAAGTTTCTACGACACTTTTCTTCTACACACATTCATCGTACAAACATTCATACATTCTGGTTCTACATACTAAACATGTGGCCACTGACCATCTGTTAAACCGGGTTGAGCTTTGACCAATCAGAGACCCGGATTTTGTAGTGACGTCTTTTTCATTTCACAGAAGTGCCAACTGTGTGAAAACTGATTACAGAGGAGAAATAATCCTGAACGGAATTCTATGACACCAAGCTTTTTCGTAAATCAGAGTTGAACTGGGAAAGAAAAAGCCTGGAGCAAGATTCACGAGATTTGCACCACGTCAACATTTCGTACCATGCCTCTTCCAACTGTAGGTGGCAGACATGCACCAGTAAAGAGTAGAGAACCCGAAGCAAAACTGAAGCGATGTCAGAAATTCTTCCCTCCCTAACTCCTAAAAACTCTAGTGCAGTACTATCCTGTGCCCTAAATTTTAATGCTCACTATTTTTTTATTTATTTTTAATGGCAAACTTGACGTCACTGATTTCACAAACAAAAAAAGACAATTAAATATGAGCATTTCGCAAAAACTATTTATGAATCCTTTTTTGATAGTGAAACTTGGATGGCTTATACATTTTGTTTCAAAAATATTACTTAACTCCAATGCATTGTGGTCTATAGTCACCCATCTAATGAGCATCAATGCACACTGGTTTGTTTTAAAGAAATATCTAGGGCACTTGATTTTGGAATTGTTGATTTGAACTGCTCTACACAATGGTGAACACACTCTACAACGCACTATGTAGTGAGTGGTGAAGCAACTCGGACACAGACTAAGACATTAGAAAATAAGAATCATAAATGTTGACCCCGTCATCACCAATCCATACATGTTTTTTTAAATTTTCTGTCAGTACTTGAGAATCAAGAGATCACAAGGTGAGCATTATTTTTTCTCCACTTCTGTATCACCTTTTACACAACGCACTGCCTACTGCAGGAAAAAACAGTGGCTCAAAATACATCAGCCTAATGGCTGCTTTGAGAAAGCCCATACATCCCTTATTTTTACCCAACTCAGCCCACATCCTTCAGTTGTCTCATCCAATAAAGGTCTAATTTGTCTTTGTCAGAAATATATAGGCATTGAATTTGAGGCCATACTCCTACTTGAAGTCAAGGAGACAGGCATGTCAATGTACGCTCATATCTGTCTGAAGTTGTGACACATTTGGCGCTAACATGTATGCATTTGTCACCGTAACGCAACAATACTGCAGTTTCTTTGCATGTGAAATCGAGAGGGTGAAAGTGGAGTGCATTATTCTGCCCAGTTTGGTGGCTGACCTGACTGATAGTAGAGGGCGATGCAGAAGTGGCTTTGTTTTAGTACTGCCTCAGTGGTGTTAGTGAATGACAAGAAGGGTCAGCATGGAGCTCTGGAGAAACCATGAGGAAGAAAAGGCCATTTACATCATTAAAGTCCCACTCTGATCATCTTTTTGATCTATTGTAAAATAGTTCCCAGTGGTCTTTTAATTATGATTATGCCGTTTTTATCTAAAATAAAATAAAAATAAAAACTTGTGTTGTTTTTTAGGAGATAGTTTCTGCAGAGCAACAGTATAAAGTAATATTTGTGCCACTTCAATGAAAACAACAGTCACAGATTTAAAATCAAAATGTCTTAAATTACAAAGATAAATGTAATCTAGAACAATCCGCATGAACCTCCTCAACTGTGATTGGCTATTTGACGGTAGCAGTGGTGGAGCTAGAACATTTTATGTGGGGGCCAGGAGGTGGGCAAATGAGAACAGCAGAATGGACGTCCATTACAAATGAAAGGATTAAAATTATGTTTTTAAACCATTTTTTTTGGTTATTGTTCAGGCCTTCCAGGATGTCGCCGCAGATATTTATGATTGTCGTGGCCTAAAATGTCTGATTTTGCGGCAGCTTTTGTTAAAAGTTGCGACAAAAGTTTTTAATATTATTTTTTAAAACACTCCAGAAATGTAAAATATTAAATAGACGTCACATTCTCATATTCCAACTCTTTTTGTTTTGATGTGTGCATAAGGAAAAAATTGCACCATTCACCAAATGATCCCCTCCCGACTGCGAGTGCGCGTGCTCAGCAAACAAACACGTATGTTTGACCATTCACGTGCGGCTTGAAGAGAAAAAAGACAGAGGGTTAAAGAAAGACGAAAAAAAAAAAAGACCACGGCTCCCCGGAAAAAGACACGCCGGAAACGGTGGTGAAGCAATGTCGTCACCCGGTTATAGTTGCAGTGAAGTTGCTTTAAAAAATGAAAAATGCAGGGTGTGCAGCAGTTCACGGGGTTCCCGCCTTGTAGTTCTACTCCTGGGTAGCAGATATTAAACAAAAATAGAGAGGAAGCGTGCTTCGAGGCAACGCGTCTGAAAATGATATCGTTTAAAGCCAAAGAAAACGATTTTGAAAACAAACATTTAATTTTTTTTTTTTTTGCAACTTAGAAAGTTTTGTTTTTTAAAAATAAAAATTTTGTCTGCAATTTAGGAAATTTTTATTTCAAATCTGGGATTTTTTTGTTCTCAACGTAGTGACACAAATATCACTTCATACAACAGTAGTTCAACAGTAATTTGCCTGAGTTGTGGGTGGGACCTTCGGCGAAAAAGCAACCCCGTCCCCCTTCCCCTCCTTGTTGTTGAGAGCTCTCTTTTTAAGTGGATCGGGGAACTGCTCCTCATTCACAACAGTTTGAATTAAAAAATACTCAGAAATTCAATTTTGAGCTTATTTTTCTTCATATATATAGAGATATATAGAGAGATACATTAGAAAAATGCCACAAGAACTTGTAAGAAACACGAAAAACTACCATTTTCATCAGAATGGGTCTTTAACCGCTTGTCTTCTCCAACCCATGAATTCCTAAATAGTGTGTTGATGATATCAAGTCCTTTTGGAACAACCAAAACATATTTCTTTACCCCTCACATTGCCATAAACATTCACTTGCACTCTCCTTAAACTTCTTTCTGACTTTTGTTTAAGGCTCGGCACCAGTAAGACTCTCCAGCTGTCTGCTCTCTTCTTTCAGTAAACCTAGCCAGCTGTCTGCCCCCCACGTTTGACCTTATTCTGAGGAGCACCATTGTATATGTTTGCCTGCATGTGTGTGCGTATGAATGAGTGCCTTCATGTATGCGGGTGCATACATATGTCAGTGGGCTTTTATTGTGACCTTTGGCCTTTCAGGGCTGACAGGCTAAATCTATCCGCCCTGCCTCTCTCTGGCTGTCGACTCCTTTTCTTCCCCCTGTTTCCTGATAGCCTGTCTGCTGGATTGAGTGTGTGACACACATTATGCATGTGTCTGTGCAAAAGATGGCTGGATGTCTGAGTGCCACGAGACAAATGAGGAACAGGGAGCATGTTCGAGTGGGTTTTCGAGACAAGAACCCACAGAGGAAGATGCTGTCCAGACTCCACAAAAACAAACAAAAAAAAACAACATAAGAGTTGAAATAAAGTATGTGTGTGCATGTGCTGTTGGAAGGAGTATCTGGTAATTATTTAGTCAGGCTTTGACTTCTGACCCTCCCCTTTGACCTCTGGCATCCTGTTCGACTGAGGAGATCGATCTGAATACACGCGTGTGCACACATTCAAGCACACACACTATGATGGGGGGTGGGAGCGGGGCAGAAGACTTTAAATGAGAACAGCAGATTGGACCATTACAAATGAAAGGATCAAAAATACATGTTTCAAACAGTTTCCTCATTGTTCTTAGTATTAAAACAGCAATTCTTTCACAACAGGTGCTATTGCTGTTGCTTAAAGAAGCATTTATTTATTCGTCTTTGTTGATAATGATACTACTATTAACTCAAAAATTGGAGGCAAGTGGGCTGTTTTCTGTAGCTCCGCCCCTGACTTTTTTTTTTGGGGGGGGGGCTTCTTAAAGTGCCACACCAAGAAATCTGACACCAAAACAGACTGATTATAATTATCGTTAACGATAACGTTAACAGGCCACCGGGGCAGGCAGGGACGACGTCATTACAAAAATGAAGGACAGCTTGGCAGCCACATGCAGGGCGGTAATTTTTCCAAAAATTCAGGCGAAAGCGTGAAATCTTAAAGATTCTGCCGATGCCTCACCCCGTTATGTTTGAGGCCTTACTGGCTCCTTACTCAAGGCATTCAAACAGTCCAGGCACTGGGTGTTCATGTGATATTTAAGTGCCAATAAGACACCCGTAAGATGACCACATAAACTTCTCTGATTGTGTAATTTCCTCATCTCTAAATGCACAGGGTTGACGGGATGATAGATCTGTTGAGTGCGCCTGCCTCTTGCCCTTGCATGTTATCTTCACTACAACCTTTCACCTGCAGCATACCCGTAGAAATGATTTTCTTGCTCTTCGGGCAGTCTATGGTCTACGACCTTTATATTTCATGCATGCCACCATACAGGTTTGCCCATTTTTCACCCGCAAACAGTCCGCATCCATCCGCAAGGGCATAAGTCATAGCAGTTGTGGGCTAAAGTCTGGACTCTGAGATCAAATTCTAATTTGAAAATAATGAACCCCAGGTTTGGCATCTTGTGGAAAGATGAAATCTACAGAAAGAACCGGGTCAGTTCAGCATCCTCCTGTGTTACCAGACTATTTTGCCTGTTTGTTTTCTTCTCTGTGCACACAGCAGTTCCACTTGTGTGTATATTTCCATGATTTATGGCAGCAAATGTTCCAGCTCTTGGCACACAATTGCTTTTGTTTTCACCGGTCTTTTTCAAGAAATCCAACATCAAAACTTGCACAATAAAGCCCAATGCAGCGGCACAAAAAGGCAAAATAAAAGCAATATAAACAGCCGTAAAGTTGAACTCAATAAAATCACTCGAGAGGGTTACGGTCAGAGTTTAGCTGGAGGCAGAAACTTTCTTTTTAACTGCTCAGTCTTGGTGAACAGGTTAGGAGTTTGTTTGAAATATTTGTCTGGGCAGGGTGAGTGTGTGTTAACAGATGTCCGTGTATGCAAGCCAAACAACCCGTATCCTTAGTTTCAGGGTGAACTTCAACTTCCTCCACTTTTAAGTCATTTACTTTTGAAAACAAACTAGCATGATGCTTTAAATTTGGTCTTTTTTTTTTTTTTTTTTTAGAAACTTTGCATACTTCCTCTTCTCTGAAGTGTTTGTTTTTGAAGCAAGCCCTCCTAATGTCACAAACTGTCTGGAGGAAAGGTGACAAGCTGGTGTGAAGACATGAACAGCAGTGTTTTTAACAATTCAAGAATGCACTGTATAAGAAAATGTCATCTCTTTTGGTAGGGGGGCTTTGAAGATGACGTGTTATCTTAGAGTGCTCGAGATTTACATCAGATCCATTTTGTTATTTGAAATACAGAAAGGTTGCAGGGTGGTGCTATATGCTGGGCATGGCTGCAAATAAATAAAGATTTTAGTTTCCGAAAAACAAAAACTGTGAGCTCATCCACGTCAAAAGTTGCATAACTGCTTTACTTCTGCAAAGCTGTTGGTCTAATACATCAGAAAACATTTCATACTTTCTCTGAAGCTACATAGCACCCAACGTCAAGCGGCCACTTCCAGGGAAAAGTCTCTGTAAACGCCGTTTTGGGCATCTGTGTTCAAAACTCTTGCGACCGTTTTCGGGCTCTGCGTACAAAACATGGTCACTGAACGTGTGTCAACAGCTAAACCAGGTTGAACCAATCAAGGACTGAGATTTGGTAGTGATTTATGGTAGAGACGGAAGGACCACAGGAACATCCGTTGTTTAGGCGCAGCTCCTGGAGCCGGCAGTGAACCTCACCAAACTCAGAGTGTGACTGGTTTATCTGGTGAACCCAGACAAGGCGATGAGTCTGAAGACGTCTGCGTTTGTTTTTAAAAAAAAAGATAAACCAAGGTCACCCTCCTGACACGATGGTAATCCATTTCCATCATTCCAAAGATGCAAGCAGAGAACCAAATTGTGCCAAATTTGTGAGATTTGCACCGCTTTGACATTTCAAAAATGAACCTTTTCCATGTTCTGTTTATGTGAGACTGACTAGAACATGTACTCAAGTGATCTTTATTGGCTTAAAAAGCCAGATTTAGTCGACCGGTTGGCAGCTGCCTCCTCTGCTTAGGAAAAGAGTGTGCGTTTGTGTCAGATAGACGGAGGGGGTTTAAATACTGAGGCGCTTATGGAGCAATTACTTTTTTCATACATCTGATTTGATACTCCTTTATATTGATCGAGGTCAGGGGGCGCCGCAGCCTCTCTGTCCATGGGTGATGGGGGCGGCACATGGATTTGGTTTTGAAATTGTGTTTTGAGGCTGAATACATATACATTTAAATATATATTTACCTAAATACAATCTGATGTAATTCTACCTTGATGTGTTGGTGTTTATTGCCTGGACTTTTTCTTTTATAGACACCAAAAATGAAGTGGCGAGTTAAACCTAAGGTTTCTTTGATATTGTCTGTGGTGTGAGGGCTGCAGCTGTGTGCGTGTTCAATGTCGTCTCACACCACCCCTCAGCATGCTGACTTTTCACCCTTTGGAGGGTTGAACTCTGACCCCTAGAGAAATGATCCTAGATCCTAACAGGTCCTAATTATGCAGAGAGGATGGCTGGTGACAGGAGACAGATGGAACGGTGCATTCACGTTGAGGCAAAAAACACAGACGGTGAGGCAAACGAACTGAGTGGAAAGGTTGTTTCAGGCCTGAGGAGTGACAAGGGAACCACAGGGGCGCTCACACACACGGCTCAGCTTACACAGGAAACTGCTGAGACACACAGGTCAAATCTGTTTCCAAGTTTATGGTTCTTGCAGACATACCGCAGCAGGCTCACACAAAAGCCGCATACGTGCAGTTGCTTTTTTTTTTTTTTTCAGGCACAGTTGGAAAAGGTTTGAGCAACCACTGTGTTGTCAGTTTGACAAAGCAGCACCTGGCTGCATTCTCCCTGAACCACCAGGCCTGTTTGACGTTGCTTTATTGTTGACATTTGAGAACATGCACACCGGCCTGCAGAAACTTTTTAAAGGACATGCATGGAGCCTCAACACGCACGCACCTCCCAGAGAGCAGGTGTGCTCAATGAAGGTTAAACTGGACGTAAACTAATTCATGTTGGCCTCCCAAAGCGTTGTCCCCTTAAAATAATGAGCCCTGCTGTTTACCCCATGCTAAACCTCCCCAGAAGTCCAAAGATACCCTTTCAATGATTATTATTACTATTATCAATGAACATCAGGGACCGCAACTTCATTTCTTTGTGCTTTAAACTCCTACAGATACCTGCAAAAAGAAAGTTTTGTGCTCTCTAAAAGGCTAGATCCGCCTAACCTTAAGCCTTTTCTCACAAATATTTCCAAAAACATGTTGAGGACAATTCCGTTTACTGCTGTCAGTGACCATCAAAAATAATGACTGTCTTTTTTCAAACATGTGATGACCTAACGTGACCTTAAAGACAATCCAGTAGAAAAGCTCCTCAGTGACAGAAGCCAATCGGGTGGAGTGTTTTGTCTGAACTGTCTCCTGACATAACATTTTACATAGATAAAGAAAAACAAAGATAAATAAAAGAAGTAGGATCAAGCAGCCCTTGATCCTAAATAAATCTCAGGTGCACGGACCAAAAAAGAGTACAAACTAAATAATTGGAAACTAAATTAATCATTTTTAAAAGGTCAAATGAGTACAGAACTGGCTATTTAAGATATAAAAAAAAGCTAATTATGACTTTCCAAATTACCCTGGAATGTCAAGTTGTCAGGGTGTGGTGAGAAAAATGTCAAAGTAAAAGTCAGAATTTTTTTTTTAAATGTCATGTGAGCAAGAAAATTACACTTAAAGACTTTGAAAGACTTCTGTGGACGTGGCGTTTTGAATTAATGCCTTTTTTTCAATTTATTAAAGACCAACAAAATTAGTTTGCTTTACTACACCTTTGACTAAGCAGAGGAGTCATTGAGTAAACAATCGTAATTAGAATTTTGTTTAGACTAACGTGTGAAAAGTTGACCAACAGCCAATTATCAAAATGTATTATTCATTTTTTTTGCACCATAGGGCACACTGGATTAAAATTTGGCTGTCAACGGATAATCTATTTTTGAGCTTGTCGTAAATAAAGCACACGAAGGATAAGGCAGATTAAGACAAAAGTTTCAGAAATGAGTCCATCAGTCAGTCAGACTTTATTAGCCGCAGTCCAAGAAGCTTTAGAATTTGTTTGTGAGACGCTACTTGTTAGCCACATTGGCGTATTCTCAATACTCCCAACCTTGTTTGCAAGACGTAAAAAATCACAATCTGACACAGCTTCACGTTAGTCATGTTAACTTTTTTTTTTAACTTACCCTACCTTCTTTGCAACACAAAAAAATAAACTGATACAGCTAAAAATATGCCAATGTGACTACACTAACCCTCAACCTTGCTAGTAACACGTAAAAAAAACACCAGACACACTACGTGTTAGCACAATACTTGTCACTCTCAACCTTGTTTGCAACTTGTAAAAAAAAAAAAAAATCAGACTGATGCCACTGATAATAATTGTTACTCTGACAGCGTTAATTTTCAACTTTGTTAGTACCATGTAGAAGCACAGTCTAACACCACTACACATTAGCCACGTTAGCATATTTAAGAAACCTGTAACTCCCAACCTTGTTTATAAAACTGACTTATACCCCAAAAACAAAGTTACTGTGACTATGTTAACTCCAAACCTTGTTAGTAACACACAAAAAAAGAAAAACTGTGATGCCACTAGATGTCTTGTTAGCATAATTAAAAAAAAAATCTATACTTGTGTTGAACTCATAAATGAAAGAGACTGATTCTCCAAAAACAACTCATACTTACCTTATACTTTGTTTGTAAAATGTAAAAATGTAAACACAATCCGACAATGGTACAAGTTAACCAAGTTAGCATATTAACAATAATACCAAAATTGTTTACAACTCGTAAATTGACTGATACCATTAAAACTAACATTACTGTGACTACGCTAACTCCCAACATTATTAGTAATACAGTCGGACACTGCTGCTCATTTGCTGAGTTATAGTATTTATAATACCATCCAAACTTGTTTGGAACGTGGAATTGCTAAGACAGGTGTTACTGAGACTATGCTACGTCCAACCTTGTTAGTAACACGTACAAAGACACGGTCCAACACCATTACATGCTAGCCCTGTCAGCCTAGCAATAACACCCAACCTTGTTTGCAACTTGTAAAACAAAAAAAAGGACTGACATGACCTCTCAAAATTGCTTCATCAGTAAGCAAAAACTAGAATTCCTCCATATAGAAGGTTCTCTGGATTATAAGGTGTCTTTTTTTTTAGATCTCGGCTTTTAAGTGTACCCTATAGCACAAAAAAGATACTTTCATACTAGATGTTGCATTTGTTTATACAAAAAAGAAACACATCTGAACATGCCTTTTTAGTATTCATAGAACAGACAACGTTGAATTGAAATGAAGAAAAAGCAAAAATCCTCCAGAGTCCTGATATTAATGTGACAGTGAAAGGTTTTCTTTTTAGCTGTTGCTTTTTGAGAAAATTATTTGTCAAAAATGTGCCATCGTTCCAAAGAAGACTAACACTATCACACAATAATGGGAGGGGGTGTGTGAAAAGCCGTATGTATGCAAGTCCTACTGTTCAGGAATATATAATTTTCCATTGATATGCTAAAAAGACATTTGGGATTGGGAGTTTTAAAGCAGATATCCACTCGGGAGTTGTGGGCAAGCAGAGGGTAGCGGCATAATCAGCTCTACCATCAGCCAACTGATATTCTGCATAATAGAAATGGGATTTCTGGGTCAAAGTGTGTGTGTGGCAGTGGCAGGGTTTTGTGGGGTCTCTTGCTTTTATCTGCGTGGATGTGTGCAGGTCTGCATGCATACCTGTGTCTGCAGGTGCAGCGTCCAAGTCTGTGGATCCGTCTCTCAGTGTGCGTGAAAGAGCATGGTTGCATCAGGAGTGCTGACCCCTTTCCCCCCGCCGGCATGCAACTCTCCGTCTCATTAGGAAAACTTGAGGGAAAGGCAGGCAGGCAGACAAATCGGGAGCGAGCAAGGTGGCAAAAAGATAAAAATTAAATGAGAGGAAGACTAGAAAATAAAGAATACATGAGGAGGTCAAAGTTCGCACACAGACAACTACAATGAACAGGAGGGACTGTGGCAGAAGAGGTCATGAAGTTCTGTAATTCACAAAAAGGGTGAATCACACATCTTCCAAATTTGACACATTCCATAACCTTTCAGTTTTAGACTCATATGATCTCTCGCAATGTTTCCTGCAGTCGTTTTTACTTTTTTATTTGTAAGCACAGTGTCAACAGACTTCATATGTTCAAAAGGCAACAAGATGCATCTGAAAATGGTCAATTCTCTTGTGGGAAATTAGAGCATTTCTGTTTGCTCTGCACCTAGGAAGAAAAACGCAGAGCTGCATCTGGATGTCAAATGTCAATCCGGATCAACACTTCTGCTGCCGCTGTGTTATCCTGTGTAAAAATCTCCTGTTTTGATGCCTGTGTCACAGTAGCAATTACTTCTCCAAAGTTGTTATCGGAATTTTATAGGATGGGGAGGAAAGGGCAAAGTTTGGTGAAAACTGGCACAAAAAATTGCAGCCACAGAACAATTATTTTTTACAGGTAGTGGTGCACTTTTGTGAAGGTGCACAGAATAAACTTTAAACTGCAACAATCAACCGATTCCAATGGAAAGTCGATGTAAACACATGTAAATGGCTACACACTTTTTAGGACCATTTTTGGGCTCTATGTACAAAACACGCAGCCAATACAAGCATGTTAACAGTTAAACCAGTTCAACTTTGACCAATTAGGAACTCAGATTTAGTAGTGACGTATAGAGGATAAGTGGCGTCCTTTGCATTCGCAGAAGTGCCAACTGTTTGAAAATCGATCATGGAGGAGACGTTAATAATTGCGACTTGTGCCCTTTCAAATATCGGACTTGAGCTGTAAAAAAAAAAAAGTCTGGAGCAATATTCACAAGATTTGCATCGCCTCAACATTTTGCACCAAGCATCTTCCAACTGCAGGTACGCTAGTTCCTGGTACAGTCGTACGACAGTTCAGTGTGAATACCATATGCTAAGAAAAATGCACTGAACTCAGGTCCTTGAACATGCATCACATGCCCTGTATGTACGTAGCATCAGAAATAAGTAAAACAAAAAAAATCAAAAAACATTGGTCAATTTTCTTTAAATAAGCAAACATTTGTCAATATAGTAAGAAAATAGGTCGTTAACACGAATTCACATTTTAAGAAAAAAATTGTAGTCACTAAGACATGTTTTCTAAACTAAATATTATTTTGCTATTAAATACAGACTACTAAGTGAACCTTTTGCACTGCATTTTATTGTATTTGTATTGGATTAATGCATTTTAAGTGCCCAACTGTTAAACTGCGCAAAGTAAAAAAAAAAAAAAATTGGTTTGAACAAGCAGTTTCACATTTGGTCATAATACTACATTGCCAGGTAAAGCACAAAAACCAAGCATGCCATGTCTGTATCAACACTTGATGATGAACTGATGATAAACAACATCCATCCATTTATCCATCCATTCATCCATCCATCCAGCTTTTTTTGCTCAACCAGGACCGGGTCGTGGGGGCAATAGTCTAAGCAAAGATGCCCAGACTTCCCTCTATCCGGCCATTTCCTCTGACAAATAATCTCTAAAGATAAATCCATCTCTCTTTGGCCATTAAAATAAACTGAAGATGCTTATCTTGAGCAAAGTGGCATAAAAAAAAAGAAACTGGTCTGAGTGTCCTCACCTCAGGCAGGGTCACCTTTTACCTGAGCGCTCAGTCCTAACAGCAGCTGGCCTGCACTCAGGTTGCACTTTCAAAAACATTGGCTAGTAAGACGATAGAAAGCCCATTGAGCGTCCAGTGTATCTCATCAAGCTAAAAATAGATGTATTATTTATGGTCTGTCTTTGAAAGCAGTGTGTTTTGCATTTCGATTGCTTTGATGGCTTATGCTTATGCTGAGTCAGACCAAGACCACATAGTGTGTAATTTAAGGTATAGCCCTGAAGCACCGCTTTAGCCCATTTAGCAATCATGGTGCATGAGCTAAGCCTTATGGGCACCTCTTTAAGTTTGCCACAGTGCAGTACTCTGAGCTGAACTGAATGATCTCATTCATAATTTCTATCTGGCTATAGTTTAAAGTGGACTTCATGAGACACTGCATCCTCACGTAATATATTTTCTGCACTATGAGGCGCACTTAAAATAATTCAATTTTTCAAAGAAAGACAGTGCACCTTTTATATAGATGAATTCTGGTTTGAGTGTTACAACATGTAGCTGTCTGTGTTTTTTACTTGTTACTAAAAATGTTGGGAGTCAGCATAGTAACATTAATTTTAGTAACATTTGTTTTAGTGGTATCAGCTTTTTATTTTTTAACAAATTTCAAACGAGCTTTAGTGTTAATGTAGATATGCTAATGTTGCTAACGTGTAGTGGTGTCAAACTGCGTTTCCTTTATTTATGTTATTTATGCAAAAAGGTTGGGAGTTAGCGTAGTCGCAATATTGTTTGTTTGAGAAGTATCAGTCTGGTTCTTTTTGTGAGTTCTAAACAAAGTTGGGTGTATGCTAACACAGCAAACATGGAGCGGTGTCGAAAAGTTTTTTTTAATTTTTGGGTGTTACTAACAACTTTGGGATTTAGTGCAGTCACAGTAATATTTATTTTAACAGCATAAGTCAGTTTTTTTTTTTTTGTTTGAAACAAGTTTGGAAGTCAAGGATATTGTAAATAAGCTAACTCTGCTAACATGGTTAACACTTTTGATGTGGTTCACATGTAGATTTTTACAAATAAGTTCCTGAGTTACTGCGCAGCTAATACATTCTGACTAACAGATTTATTTTTTCATAATGTGCCTTATAGTTTGGTGCGCCTTACATATTAAAACAGTTTGAAAGTAGAACATTCATTGACGGGGCACCCAATTGTGCGAAAAAGACGTTACACATATGAACCCTTGTTTTATTTATTACATAGTTGTTTTTATCTCACTTTCAATAATGTCTAATATTTTTTCTTCACAATGTAGATATGTGTATCTAAAGTCAAGGGTCTTAAAGTTGTTGGTTTTTTTAATAGTAAAAATCTAGATCTGAAGTTGATACATGTAAAAAGTTTTAAAAAAGAATAGCAATGATGAAGCATTGAGGGCATTCATAAATCAAAAAGTAGAGCAGGAAAAGTGCAGCTCTTGCCAATTCTCATCAAAGGACAGAAAATAATGGCAGGCTGTGTGAAAGAGAGGAGTGAAGGGGATTCATGTGATGATGAACGCCGTGATAATCTGTTAAATAGAAGTAAAATAGCAATTATGAACAAAGCAACCACAACAGAAGGAGAAACTTCAATGAAGCCCACCACCTCATGATCACAGAGTGGTGTGGTTTATGTTAAAGGAGCCTCCTGCACTTATTACAGTGATTACCTCAACCCATCCTGTGTTCGTGCTTGTTCGTGCTCCAGCGTTTGGGCTGACACATGGCTCTGGACCCTTTCAGGGCCTCGTTCAGGAAAAGTCTTTCCTTTCTGACTGACTTTGATGACTGTCACTTAAGTCTTCAATCAGCCTCTGATGTTCGGTTAATCCTTGACTAAATTTACCACTCATGCTTGCATGTTTTAATGCGAAAAAATTGTGAAATTTCAAATATTAGTTCTGGATGCCATGGAGGATGAAGATGGAAAAAGAAAACAGGAAAACTAAAATGAGCACTGAACATGCAACATAAAAAGGAAGGAGAATGATGCAGAGTAACAGACAGGACAGGACAGATAGAAAGAGGCAGAGAAAGAAAAAAAAGGGAAAAGAATATAAAAAACCTCAATAGAAGCCTGAGGCTTGCCAAGCCCTCTTCTCCTGATGTTGGTGGGGTGTGGTTTTGAGGATCCTGGAATTGCTTCCTGCGAATGGAAAATCTTATATGTACATTCAGTTTAGCACAAAGGTCCAGTTAACCACATCACAACTTTGTGTCTGTGTATATGTGTGTGCACACGCGTGTGCATGTGTATGTGTGTGTGGGGGCTCCTTCAAATCCCATTAAAAGTATTTGCTGCCAGAATCTCATCTGACTGTGTTCTTCTTCCCCATTGCACACTTTCTTTGTTCCTTTTTTTCTTTTCAACAGTAGCTCTCCACACTATGCAAAGGTTTTGAAAATAGTGTTAATTGGTTCGACAGGTGCCATAACTTCCACACTACAGAGCACATCGAATTATAAGACGCACCGTCGACGAATGGTCTATTTTTGAACTTATGTCATAAATAAGGTGCACCAAAGTACATGGGGGCGTTTAGAGAGGCAAACGAGTCAGAGATAAATCTGTTTAATTTGATTAACTGCGTTCATAGTAACTCTAGAACTTGTCTGGAACATGCTACACGTTAGCCACATTAGAAGCGTTAGCATATTTACAACATGTGTTACTCCCAACCTTGTTAGTAACACATGAAAAAACAGACTAATACTGCTAAGACAAACGTTGTCGTGACTACGCTAACTCCCAACCTTGTTAGTAGCACGTAAAAAGACACAATCAGACATGTTGCACATTAGCTGCGTTGGTATATTTACAATACCTGTAACTCTCTATGTTGTTTAGAATATGAAAAAAAACAGACTAATTCCACTAAAGCAAATGCTACTGTGACTACGTTCACTTCCAAACCTGTTAGTCTGAAACTATCTTATATTAGCGTTTATACTGCTGTAATTTTAACGTATTTACAACACTTGTAACTTCCAACCTTGTTAATAACAGCTAAAAAAACAGTCCAACACCTTTACATATTAGCGTTTCCACAATACCTGTAACTTCCAACCTTGTTAGCATCAGGTAAAAAAAACACTGACCGTTAATAACGAATGTTACTGTGACTATGCTAGCTTCTAGCCTTCTTATTAACAGCTAAAATAAGCAGTCCATCACCTTTCAATTTTAGCCATGTTAGTGTTATCACAATACCTGTAACGCCCAACCTTGTTAGTAGCACGTCAAAAAACACTGATCGTTAATAATGAATGTGACTAGGATTATGCTAACTTTCAACCTTGTTAGTAACAGGTAAAAACAAAACAAAAAAACAGTCTGACACCACTTCTTTTTAGCCGCGTTAGCATTTCTACAATAAAACCCAACCTTGTTTGGAGCTTGACATTTTGCCAGAGTGCCGTGTACTGTAATCACGTCGACATACAACCAGAATTAGGGTGATTCAGATTTAAAAAAAAAAAAAAAAGGTTTTTAAGCTTGCCTTTAGTGTTAGTTTTATTTCTCTGTTTGAGTCTGATAGCATACTAACCTACCAAAATGCTAGCGTATAAACTGACCAGGCAACCCCACGGGTCATCCATGCTCCATCCCAATAGGATCAGAGTGAAATGTTGCTTTTCTCATGAATGTTTCATTCCAGTTTACATAACAGCGGCTTCACTCCTTCACCTGGCAGCACATGCTGTCCTACTCTTCTGTGTTTTACTCCGAGCATCCTGTTGCTCTAACTGCCAGTGTCCATCTGTTCAGGTTTGCTTCGTCCTCGCTCTCGGTTTCATTTAATAGAAATTACATTTTGTAATCTAGACATGTCGGGATTGCTCAGTATTCCCTACTCTCAATTAATTTCCGTTTCAGGTTGCCTAATTGGTGCGATGTGTTCGGCTGTGTTGCCAAAGCAATTTGAGGAGGCGAAGAATGAATGGAAAAAAGCTGTTGAGTTAACAAAACACCAAAATATACCAGATCTTTAACTCACATTCGTTTACGCTGTGCTTAATGTAATCAAATCTCCACCAAAGTATGTACATTCTGAAACTAAAGGGTTAATCATGCAGAGATGTGGTCACACTGTGAGATCACAGCTGCTACTCTGGAATGTTTGGTCCAGATGTGGTTCACATCTACAATTTTCTCTGCTTCACATTTCACCTTTACTGATTGGGGGGGGGGGGGGGGGACGACCCTGGATGCTTAAGCTCAGCTGCACATCCACAAGAAATGGCCCACATATGCTTCTCTTTGTGCCTCTTGACCTTTTAGACTAGTCCCCACCTGCACCACAGACAACTAACTGACCACGATTAGCCCAAAAAGCGCATACCACGAGCCAAATAAACCTTGGCTCATGTTGTTTTACAATATGTTTAAATGTTTGGTCGGTACAACAAGATGCGTTTGCTTTCAGTTCACCTTGAAGGAACCCTGAAGTAAACTAGAACAAAGCAGAAATTCAATTTAACTAATGCCCCTTAACTGGGGATGTTGAAGTGGTGTTTATGGCCTAAAGTTAGAATTATAAATGTTGCCTCTTAAAATCTTGCTAGTTTGCAGGTTTTTAAACTGAAATCTATATGATTTATTAGTTGTTATGCCTTAGTCACAACTGCCCTTACAAGTGGATGTGGGCTAAAGGCGGGCGAAACTTCTGCGAAGCACGCAGGTGGGCCGTGGGAAATTTTAGGATTGCAGCTTGCTCGTGAAGTGAAATGTTTACGCACATTTTTTTAAGGTGTAAATTTGAAGTAGATAAGACACAGGCAAACTCCTGTGTGCTGCATTTACACATTCAGCATGGAGCCAGGACACACAACTTACTAAAGACTAGAGTGTTGCATAAGTGCACTGTATGACAGCATCGGCCGTATGTCATAAGTGCGTTACATTGCGTTCCATACTTACACTATTCTAATAAATACTTAACTTACTAAAAACCTTTTTTGAACATTATTTTTTTGTGTATTTGGCTTGGTTGTTCTTTTGTTGTTTGTTATGACTGCTTCTAATGTTAAAAACAAACTGAAACTCACATGACAATAGTACTTCTATTTTCATGACATCCCTTAAAGTGGCTGCAAGAGCTTCAGGGGAACTGTAAGACACACCTGTGCTCCCCTTAAGATGCAACTGCATTAGTCTAAGGCTCAACTAGAGACTAGAGTGTGTTGTAAGGACACCCTATGATAGCATCACTCCTACGTGTGTGCAACTGTCACTATCCTCAAAATACTTCAAAATATTCTACACAGTATATAACACACAAGCGGTATTTTCATGACACCTTTGTTAAAGTGGCTGCAAGAGCTCAAGGAAACTGCAAGACTCACCTGTGCTCCCCTTAAAGTGTGTCCACTCCTGTCAGTGACCCTGCATGGACCTAGACGACCCAAAATCCTGCATCACCCGTACGGGTCAAAGTCAATTTGGATCAAGAAGCAGGACGAAGTGATCCGTAGCACTCAAAAACATACATTAGAATGGATAATAATGAAGTCTTGAAGATTTAGTCAACGTTTAGCTTTCAACCCAATTGTGCCTCTTAGACAGCACTTTATGTGAGCTTGCATACCCCAAAAAGCCAAAGCTGTAACGGACCGAGGCGATGCTAAAAAAATCACAAGAGAAGGGCCAAAAGTCTCCCCCCCAAAAAAGAAGTTCAAGGCTGATAAAATGATACAGGAATTACAGGAAACAAGAAATAGCCAATTAATGAAATAAACCTTTCAAATACCTCATACTTTACTAGCCATTTTGAGGTAAATGAAAGCACAGCCCAAAGTAAAATCAGTTGCAATCAGGATCTGGAACTCGGACAGCAACTGCTCTAAGGGCTCCTTCATTCGGTGAAGGACAATTAGTCTAGATCTTCTAAAACTTTTAGAGGAGCCAGTTCATGGAAACTTAGAGCAATCAGGAAAAAAGCTGCATGCGTGCCATAAACTACAGACTGAAGAAAAAGAGTTATTTGCCCATAAACATCACACCATTTGACTGGCTTGTTTCCGCATAACGATGAGTTTCATCCATCCTTACATGCTTGCAAGTATTTTTCCATTTCTGTTGGTATTTTATAGATAAGGAAATGACCCTCTTTAATAATAGTTAGAGTGGATGAGTTCTCCATCAGTTGCGGTCCAACATGAGATCCAAAATCTGCTATTACGTTTTAGCTGTGGTGTTAATTAAAAACACTGCTGCCTATAAGTCAGGACCTCTCTACCGCGAAGCACAGCCAACCACTCATAAACATGAAAATAGTTCATGCGTTTCCATGCTGGTTTTAATGTCTATTTTTACAACTGTTGTGGTTCCACCTCAGCTGCCTCTCCTCTAAGTCAATACTGTCTCTGAGTCAGTTTCTTTCACCCATTTATAACCGTGGTTCAGGCGGACAATCATCCGTGAATGTCTTCCAGGAGCCTAACAGCAAAACGTCTAAATTTAGCCTAAAAGGAAAATGACTCTTTTAGGGAGAAAGTAATGAAAGTATTTCAGCACAAATATGAAAGCACTAATATTTAGTATTTTTTATCCTTTAAAAGAAATGTTTTTATGAGCTTAAAAAAAGACTTTCTTTTTGACAGCGGTGGTCATACCTTTTGGTGTTTAGGTGTAGATTTGTCACGTTTGCTCTTCAATCCAACGTCAAAGGTTGAACAATGATAGAAAATCTGACATATAATGTTCATAAATGATACATAATGACAGATCTTTTTGCAGATTATATAATAAAACACGTGTGATTCTAGAAATCTTCAAAACATGAGGCACTTACTTATAACACCAATGGTAAGTTTGCTCACAGCTGGACACCGGGACCACATCAGGTGAAAATGAGGTAAAAACAGCAAATTCAAGTGTTTCTCCACTTGTTCAGTGAAGCAGTTTTGTAAAGAGTGAGATGTAAAATTCTCAAATGAACTGTTAAAAAAGAGGGTGATGGATCAAAGGCATTGTTTAAACCCGAGACCCAAAGAATTCTATGGCTATGCAAGCAAACTCATACAGGTGGGCCTGGTCTGCATCATGGACTGTATATGAAAACTGGCCTGAGCGAGGGTGACATCACTCAGACTCATTTCCAGCTTCAAGGAAATAAGTTCAGTCGCAAATTTTTCACAACACGGACATCCGTGTTGGAGACATCCGTGTTGGACATGGTGTTGGAGCTAGACAACATCAGTAAGTCGTCTGTCAGTCTGAGTCCTCGTTTCTATGGCAATCACTCTGGTCAATACGGACAAAGCTTGTTAGGTTTCCACACCATTACCAATTGAAAACAGGTTTGGGTGAATCTGTTATTCAAACATTTGAAACGTTCAAACATGAAGCTGCATACAGTTTATAACATGATTGTTAACTAACAATAAAGAAAAAAAATATCATGAAAAGAATGAATATTAGCAAGACCATGCTTTAAAAAAAGAAGCAGAGCAAGAATGGTTATTCTGACACACATGACTGAGTACGAGCTGTTTAGTTCTCCATAGAAGTCTATGGGGTTTTAGATTCTTGGAACCAGCAGGTACTTCCTGTTTGGAACGCAAGGGGGAGGGGCAACTCAGTCCAGTTCTCATATATAGTCAATGGTCTGCATACAAACCAAGTGGCGGCAACTTTTTCTGATTGCAGTTGAATCTAGCAGCAGGCATTTTCATTAATTCATTTGTTTATTTTGTTCTGTGCGTATGAGTGTGAACAACACCAGCCCTCTTTGATCTGGCCTTTAAAGCTTTATTGTAGTGTCACTCTGTGATTTACCACAAACAGGCAAGACAAACAACAAGAAAAATGCAGGGTTGTGTGTGTGATAAAGAACAAGGTATGCAAACAATTGTGTATTTTTTATTATTATACAAGCAGGTGTGTTGTGTTGTAATGTTAAAATGTTTGTCGGATCTTCAAACAACTTCTGGCCTAAACCAACCCAACAAGCAAAGTCAAATCTTCCCTAGATCCATGTTCCTGGTCTTCTCAGAACTCATGCGTAAACACATTTGATCTTTGAAAGCAGCAGCTTCTGAAGCTGTAACTTTCTGGTGTCATGTGAGCGCGTGCATCCCTTTTAAATCATGTTACATATTCACTGTATGTTGAAGGAGGTGAAGACGTGTAAACTGCATGCATGTAGTCGTGTCATCACCCCTGCATATGTGTGTGTTTGTGTGTGTGTTTGTTGGCATAACAGCACTCCAGAGTGTCAGCGTGTGTCCCTGTGAAATGATGTCCCTGAGCTGCAGACTTCTGCTCTGGCGTTGGAGCACAGGCCATTATCATGCTTGTGTGTCAGTCTCTGTCCTTACTGTAGAATGTAGGTCACCAGTATATTGCTGATGATGAAGTCTAGTCCTCTGGAGAACCCTACAGATACAAGAGCCTGAATTAGACACTGTTATCAACGTCTGTGAGTGTGTGTGTGAGTGTGTGTGTGTTTAAAAGAGGGAGACAATATTATCAGACAAGAGCCTCACAGACATGAGCATTCAGTGTATTTGAATGCTCATGTCTTGTCAGCATTAAGATACAGACTGAGTGGGCTGTGGGTTCTTGAATGCCCTTTTTACCTATGATGTTCACACTTGAGAAGCAGGAAGGTGGATTCTTCTTTGTCTTTTTCTGCTGTTTACTAGCACATGTCCGCCACCGACAGTTGGAAGAGTCTTGGGGCGAAATGTCAAAGCGGTGCAAATTTCGCCAATCTTGCTCCAGGCTTTTTCTTTCGCAGCTCTATTCCGATATATGGAAGACTTTGTTATATGATTCCAGCAAACAAAATGATTAATTTCTTCTCCATGAGCCATTTTCAAATGGTTGGCACTTCCTTTTAACGGGGGATTAAAGATTTTAGCTTGAAACTATACTTCCAATGTTCAATGTAAGTATCCAATGGACCTCCAGCCTATACGAGGGTCAGCATCTACTTCGTGAGGTGTGTGTCAGCAGTATATGAGCGCTTCACACTGGCACGAGTGTGGCATGACTTTAAAACAAAACACAAAGACCTTCTTAAGCTATAAGTCGAAGCACATCTCCACGGCATTTGTTTGTTACTACGAAACCAAGCGCAAAGATAATTGTGTCTTTAAACTCTCAGACTTGCACATTTTATGCGACCTTCAAGATCAAAACGTGTCCTCCCTCTAGCTGCTGATCTAGGGCAAGTTGTTGAAACATTGCAGAGCCTATAATCCCCCGTCATTTCAAGATGTCTACATCTCCTGGCAGCCCACTGTCTGTAAGTCACAGGGGCAATACCACATGCAGTCAATCTGTCAAACCAATTCGGAATTTTTTTTTTCTGCCCAAAAGTTATATTCAACCAGAGAGAGATGAATGGGACTAAGAATGTCTACCTTTGAAAAGCTTCATGCTTTGACCAAATCATATGCTGTCACTCCTAAGCTTTAGAAGGCCTGCACTTTTCATCAAAGCCCTTGATGGCTACCTTTCACAGCACTGTCGAATACACCCTCGAAAGCTTCCCTCCCCCCTATCCTCCCATCCCCTCCCAAATTTCTTTCTTCTTCTCCTCCAATATCTACTGCCCCCCTTCTCTGCCACCGCTCTCCCAAAATCTTTCCATTCCCCTTGTCCTTAATCCCTCCATTCCTTTGTCGCCCCCTCCCTCCCGTCCTCAATCAAGCCCTTAAATCCCTCCAGGTTTTTTTTTCCCTCTGTGTCTGTGTCACTTCAGTACTGTCAAGGTAGATGAAGCAAGAGGCATTCGAATTCATCATAGTTCTAAGCTGCCATAATAGCAACCCACTACTGTTCTTCCCTTGTGGCAGTGAGCCGACATTACTGGCCTTTTTGGGCTTTATTTGCATATTTGTTTTCCCTTTGTTTCCTTTGATGAATTATTTAGAGTGGAGTAAAATGACAGCAGAGATCAGTAATGATTGCTGTTGCGGTTGAATGAGTGCCTTTCTCTTCTTTTTAACTGCTTCCTTTTCCCCTGATTTTCAATCAAGTTTTTTTATTTCCCTTTCATCTTTTTCCACTGACAACATAAAGACAAACAGAAAAACCCATATATTTTTGCATTTTTGGTGGGACCGTTTCACTGTCTGGTGAGAACACAACCTCTTTGTTGTAATGATTAGAGTCGGGAAAAAAAGAAGCAAACTAAAAGAGAAGGAGGAGAGATCAAATGAAAATATAAAATGTGCTGGGTGGGCCGCTTCATGCATCTCTCACACACAGGACAAGTCAGATAAAACACACACAAATCCTGTTGCTCATTAACCATTGAGGAAATGTCATTACAAGAAATAATTACAGAAGTTGAGCTGTGAATTTTCAATTGTTTGAAGCTAACTTTGGGTGTACCTAAATAGAGACTGCAGGAGCTCGAGTTGAAGTTGGCACCACCCTCGGTAATGTGTGTACAAGCATCCTCTTTCAATGACAAATCAATGTAAACGCGTGCATGCGCATTTTGGGCTTCCGTGTTCAAAATTCTTGCGTTCACGCTACGCAAGTTACTATGACCGTTTACGAAGGAAGCCATTGGACGGCCATTGAAAGTTAAACCAGTTGATTAATCAGGGACTCATATTTGGTAGTGATGTATGGATGGCGTCCCTTTAATTTACGGAAAGCTCAGATCATTTGCAAAGTGAACAAAAAGGAGAAATTTAGAATTTGTGTTCGGCCAGAATTATATGAGACCAAGCACTTTTAATGCGTTCACACATATTCAGTGTGAACGTTGAAACTTCACGCTACTTTCACATATGCCAAAACTACGGTGGCCGAGAGGTGCAATACACAATTTTTGATTTGGACTTTTGATGTGGTCCGGAAGTGACGCAATGCGTTACCTTGCTGAACGTTGTTTCAATTCTTATTGTAGTAATACTTTTTTTTTTTCATTCTTTTTAACTGTTTCACGTATTTATATCGTCCACATCAAATAAACAGTAATAAATAAATCATACACAATTAGTTTTTATTTTACGTCCCTTCCGGGATTCAGGCCGTTCTCGTTCCATTAGAAGCTGTCTTTTCGCTGTTGTGTTTCAAAACTGTGTAAGTTGTTCCGTGGTTTGCTGGTGTGTTGTGTCTTAATGTAAACGTGTATTGCATCTCTCGGCTACCGTACAAAATGCCACGCTGCGGCAACCTAAATGAAAGTTTTTCAGCTAATATAGCAGGTGCCCGATAGCCTGGGGGTAAATGAAAATGGACTATCACACACACCTGACAGGCACCTGAATGCCGCCGTCTACATTCATGACCACACCAAAGATTTTCAAAAAGATCAGGCAGTGGCATAAAATCTTGAAGATTCTGCCGATGCCTCCCCATCGCGTGGTTGTAGTTGTATTTGTGATCGTAGCAGAGTAGTGCACATGCTTTTGCAAACAAAATCATGCTTTTAGAGTCACAACTGCAATGGGTGCTGAAAAATGCCACCATTTTAAGTCTCAAAAACTGCGTTCAGAGTGCGTATCATGGATTTATCTGGCATTCATACGCACACCCTGCCACTTTGTCCCTGTATTGCCCTATCCAAGAATAATAATGCATAATTCATGCATTGAAGTCTCGTCTGCAGACAAAAGTCAGCCTTTGCATTTATTATTTATTGAAAACGGCTCACATGATGAATCCTTTAACAAACAGACTAAAGACTGCACCTATTTCTATTTCCCATGCTGTTTGTGTTTTGGCATAGATTTAAGTGGGCTCATTAGCTGAAATGAGGATGTAGGAAGAGGAGAGTACTGGTGGGCAGGGGCGGGAGAGGAAGAAATACTGTAGTGGGAGAACATGATGAGAGATTTTTGGGAAAATAGGGACACATGCTAAAAAAATTGTTTTGTTAAAAGATGCAGTGGAAGCAAATGAATAGAACAATACAAAACGGAGGGTTTTACAGTCATGCCTTCATAAAACTAGTCCCCATCCTCTCTTCCTATAGGTGTTGGAAGTTGGTAAACTCTTGGAAAACCTGTGTGTTACCACTATGCATGCAAATGCATATTTCTTTTTTTTTTTTTGTGCTACAACTGCATTGATATTAAAACTGGAATTCACACCTCACCTACCAGAGTCACTGTACAACTGTTGTGAGGATTATGCCTTACAGATGAGATACATTTACTTTAGACTGAAGGCCACGGTTAGCACCAGCAATCAGCTATTCCAAAGTACTCTGGTTATTTTGTCTTCTATTGCTAAACTTCCACAACATTTATCAGCAAAGCCACTCAGTATTATCTTTGGGTGACATTTAATATTCAACCTTCCTTCACATGGATGACTGCACACGCATACTGTACACACACACACATACAGACTAAATTCAGTTACATAAAAAAATCTAATCTGTCCTCGCAAAGGTTAAATAATTGATGCATTATGTTAAAAAGAAATGAAATAATCATGGTCTGTTGGATGTTGCAGGAACTTCAAGTTTGAAGCCTGGCAGACTGGACTGAACAGGACAGTTATGCTGTGAAATAATAATGCAATGCTCACAGTTAAGAGGCTTTTCCTTAGGCCTGATTATCCATGTGTTTTATTCTCTAAAAATGTCTGATGTAAGTTGAACTAATGTAACGTCTTTGGTCACTTTTAAGTTTGGTGTGCATGATGAGACATTTGATACAGTTTCAGGGCACTGAACAAATATGAAATTGTTGGAAACTAGTAGCGTTTGGCTAAAAATACCCAAAACCAAGCAAAAATATCTTATATAGTCAATGGAAATACATTTTGGACCTTTGTACCTATCAGAGAACTTGTAAATCTAAAGTTTTTTTGTGAGATTTGTTTGGTTTTGATAACTAACTAGTTTGACTTTTTTTTTTCTTTTTTTAAAAAGCACAAAATAAGACTTACATTTTACAGTTCTTCATCAATGGGTTCTTCTGAACATGATTTCTCTTTCTCCTTACTGCTGGACACTTTGCAGAGCTTCTTCTCCATAGTTGAGCAACATTTGGTTTGAGGGAGGAAGCAGCTGAGACCCTCAGTTTGGCTTCAAGATGATTGTCAGTAAGTCTGAACCTGCAGTTGGACTTGTTGAAGTTAAGGTGGAGAGGAGCTTTTCGCACAAGTATGTGCTTCCAATTTGGAATCTGAGCTGAATGTGATTTTTTTTTTTTTAGTTTATTCTTTAAATCGCCAAATCAGTGAAGGAGAAAACAGAAATCATGAACCGTTTTTTGTCTTTCTCATTACTTTTCAAACATTTTAACTTTGATCACAAGTTATTTAGAGAAGCCAGTCACTCAGTCCTATATTTTCATAGTAGAATTTAAACTGTGGTCAGTGAAAGAACGGCGCTGTTCATTGCAGGTCAGAACAAGCGTCACACATACCTGAGATCAAAGACAGACTGACGTTATTCACACATATTTACGTGCGACCAGCTCAAAACCTGATGGAAATTCATCTTCATCAAGATGCACATTGCTGCATTTATACTGTACTACCAAACGATTTGTGATTGTTGGCGTCCCAGTGGTTGCACTGTCATCAGAGCGGAATCGCCCCAATCTCTGCAGAATGTGACACCTGCTGGTGATGTCAACTGGAATTTTACACCCAGAGTGCAATTGCAGGAAGATCGTGTCATTTAACTTGAATTTATTTCAGTAATCAAAGTACGGAGGAAACTCTGTCCAGAAAAATGTCTTTTAAACACTGAAAATGATGAAAACTTACTAAAGAGTTTTGGAAAAACCTAAATTTACACACAGACACAGAGCGCGGTGGGCTGCAGACAGTTAGGAAGTATTTAGTATATTAACTGGTACCATAATCAGAATCTTAACCTTTCCTCCCGGCCTGTGCAGCCAAGAAAAAAAAAGTTTAGCACTGGCTGCACGTTTTGAGAAAATTGCGTGCGAATAGGCACTTTCTAAAAAGAAAAATAAGGAACTCATTAATGTGGTTTATGGAGGGGGGCGTGAAGGTGCGGCCGCGTCGACTTGTGTGCAAGCGGCCACTATCACTGAAAAGCCAAAGCAAATGCGCGTAGATGGCCAAAATTCTGCTGTACGCGCGTTTGCATTGACTTTTCATTGAAAGTGGCCGCTTGCACACGAGTCAATGCAGCCGGTGTGTAAACAGCTTCAGATTTCTTGCCCTAAAGGTTTCCCTGCTTCAAGCCAGGTCAAAGCCACGCCCCCAAACAGACATATACCCCACCGTGATTAGTCAGTTCGTCAGCTCTGCAGCAAAACTGTAAAAGGCCATTCATACGGCCGCAATAACATTAAACTTTCATATTAAGGCGGGGGCCCCAAAATAATGTCTTGGGGGCCACAAAATGCCCACACGTCGCTAGTTTAAGACGCTTGAAATGGGGTCTCTGCCATTTTTTGGGGGGTGTCCAAATTCTACAATTCCTAAACCCAGGAAATTTACCAAAATGTCTGTGCAAAAAAACAGTGTGCATTGATGCCAAGGAGATTGGGGAATATAGACCACAATGCATTACGTTTAAACCGTTTGTCACTTAACAAAAAGGCAGAAACATACAGTATATTTTGTATTTTAGGAAGTAGTGAGTGAATTCAGGCACAGCCAGTCATTGTACCCCACTTGCTAGCTAGCTGAACACTGACACAAGAAAAGTATTCAAGTATGAATGGTTACTCTGATGCTACGTTCACACACACATTCAAAAACGCAGGTGCTTTTATCCTCTGGTGTTCACACTGGACTGTCACTAAAACCTGTACAAATGCGCGCTTCCACTGACTTTTCATTGAAAGTGGTTACTTGAACGCGTGTTACCAAGGCTGGCGTGAGCGCAGCATTAGCACGGCACAGATCACCATACAATCACTAGTTTACTGGTTGTTGTCATTAAACCAATCACTGACCACTTGAAACAATTTTAGATGAACTACTTCGCTGATAGCCCAATTTCAGTTGACAAGTTGCCTTTTTTTGTTTTGTTTTTACTAAGAGATTGAGGCATCACAAGTCATAACTGCCTTTTTACTTTGCAACTTGAACACTTAAATGAATTTAAATGTTTAATGTATCATGATGCATTTATATATAGCCATTTCCCAAAGTGCTATAATCTGCCAACAAAACCACAGTCCCAGAAAGGAACAGATATTAGCTGCGGAGTCGCAGACGCCCACGGCTGACCTTGTACACGCTTGATAATCATTTCACAGCACTCGGTTTTATTGTTTTATGACACGATGCTTGTGATGATTGAAAAGTAATCTGCTTGTTTACCCTCGTTTATGGCTATTAAATTAAGCTACGAATATACATTTATCTTATTATGGATGCACACTCTGATGCTGGATAGACCTTAGCATGTAATGCACTGTTGCTTCAGTGAAGCCAAACTGCTTCTATATTTATGATCGTCTTCTAAGATTGCACCGCAATCACCAACGACACTTTATGAATTTCTGTAGGTGTCACTGGTGTTGTTTCACTGCCACAAAGGTGCCTATCTGCTTATAGTGTAATGTAATATGCATGTCCCATTACACTCATTCATTTCATCTGTCGTTTGCCCTTCAGTTACCATTTGTTTTAAAGGAATGAATGAGAGTGAGATCCATAATAGGTTCATAAAGTCACTTGTCCTCTGCTCCTGTAAGGGTTGGGGCTGTTTTTTTGATTTATAGCTGTTGTTCAGTATTTGGTGTTAATCATCTGTGACCAGCATTGATAGTTGTTTGACCAAGAAAGGACAGCAAATTGTTTTTTTTTCCTCTCTTTTAACAATTCGCCGTTTCCTCTCTTACAGGCCTCACTCATTGTGGCCCACGTTGCATGAAGACCACCTCACAGGGATTTTCCTCTTCACCAGGTAGCCACAAAGAGGAAAAGAAGCATATTATCCACATGTACGGCATCCGACCCCTCTGTACCGCATTATGCTGACCACCAGCACTGCAGGAAACGCACGTCCTCGCAGACACATACTTACGCCAAACAGCGTATTATCTTTATGAGATGTTACACACCAGTGACCACCAACACAGGGTCTCAGTGTTCTCTAATCCACACTCTGTCTGAAAGACTGCTCCGTGCAACAGAGGGATTACACTATCGGATTAATGGGAGTTTTAATTTGAGTCATTATGAGTCTTTCCTTATAAGAAGAAGTGAGGAAAGATTACTTTTTTTTATTTTTTCATATGGTACAATTGTATATTATTTTCTATTGTTGGTCCATCCATTAAAATAAATGTGACAAACAATCTATTAGTCATTTTCTTTGATTTAATGTGCAGACTGACACCTCCAATACATTGTTTTTGTGCCACAAAACACTAGTGTGCTGAGATGGTCAGGTGTGCCATGTGACATTATTCAGTTTCACCTAACTGGTTTAAAAAAAACATTTACCATTGCCAGTATATTAGTGCTGTGTGCCTTTAAACAGGCTCAGCTTTCACAATGAAGAGTTAGGAATATATATGAAAGATTACAAAATACTTGTTTTGTGTGTTTATTTGATTTGATAAGAAGGGCTGTATCATGTCAATACGGACTATAGTTTACTTTATTAGTGTTAATTAATGCTTTGTTATGCCTTAACTAACGTTAACAAAGGAAACCCCTTTGCAAAGTTTTTTTAATTGCTTGTGATATTCATTAAGGAAAAAAAAGTGGACCTTGGATCAAAAAAGGTTGAAAAACACTGCTCTTATACATATGTCAGAGGACGCAAGACAGGGCATCAGGAATAACATTCAAAATGAGAACAGGCTCGCAGGGACCAGCAACTTTTTTTCGTTAAACTGAGCACGATCCCATTCAATCTGAAACAATAGAATCTGCTAAAGTAAACCTTTGGAAACAAACAAAGCAATAATCTGGATTTACTTGACACAACTTCAAAACTTTTCTCCTTGGTGGGTAAAAGGAAACCAACGCTAAATCAAGCTAATGCAACGCTTTAGCATGCTACAAGAAATATTCCGTTTTTTTAATTGATATGGGGGGGATCATAAAAAGAGAAAGAAGATTTAAAAACTTTATTATATAAACTGAGCAAACACAGTAGATTGCATGTCTTGCCAACTGACAGTGATTCTTTGCTGGAGCTCACCGGTTGCACTCAAAGTATTTTGAGTTCAGACGTGTTTTTGACAGAATACTTAACTTTGACAGAATGCTTAGAAACAGTTCCATTCAGGAATTGCTTACATACTCTGCTTGTATCCGACGAGCTCCACTGTTCTTCCTGTCATTGATCCATCCATCTCACTGTCTGTTGTCATTCATGACTCCCTGACAGCTGCACCTTCCAAAGATGGCAGCACTTTCCACTGTCTTCTTTGGCATTGCATCAAATTAACATTACTTTGCAGCTGGAGAAAAAGTTGTGAAAAAGTTCTGTTCATCCAATGATTTGTATTCTTCTGTTGCCTCTTTAGAATAAACAGCAGTCATGACCTCAGCTGTTTTTCATTGTTGTCTTGTGACCTGACAGATACAGGGGGTGCATCTTTAAAGTCCCACTCCAATCATCTTTTCATCTATCGGGAAAACGTTCCCAGTGGTCTTTTAATTAGGATTATGTTGTTCTCTTATAGTTTCTGCAGAGCAGTAATAGTTGATTAGAAAACTGCCTCTGAGTTTGGAGGCGTGGAGTAAGCCCGCCCCCATCTCCCATCATGGAGCAGAGCAGGGCCCACCGATTTCAGTTTGTACGTAACGACTACAAGCTTTTTCTATGGCATTTTTTCATCTGCTCCTGATTCACATTGATGAGAAGCTCAATTGTATTTATATAGGTCCTCCATCATGAGAAAAATGTCTCAAGAACATGTTAAAAACACAATTTTCATTGGAGTGGGTCTAACTCCTGATCATAACATAAAAAGCAACCCATTTAACCTTTTCTTGCATTTGGACTCATCTGTAATGCTAGTCCTTGTCACAGGTTTTTCTGTTACTTGGTTCATTTGTTTGTAACAGAGTTTCAGTTTTCAACTAGCTTTTTTTACCAGCCATCTGGCTCATTATCTCTCTAACAGCAGTTCTTGAAGGCAGGTGTCCTGCTTGTCTTCAAACCAACACTTCCTTTCAGCTTATGAGCACATTACACCTGATTCAGGTGATCAGTAGCAGGTCAGAAAGAAATGTCTGAAAAACCAGGAGCGCATCGGCCCTCTAAGGAATTAAGCTTCACATCCCACTTTCCCTCTCAGCGAACAGCAAGCTAGTGCCTTTTTTAATGTGCAAAATTATTCCTGTCAGTAAAAGACAGTTCATTATGGCAGCAACAAGAGATTTCCAAAAAAAAGATAGATTTCAAATTCAAAGACCCACCGATGAAAATGGTGCTTTAACATGTAGTACATTTGTTATCGCCCACAGTGAAGAGGTGAATTTCCAACGAACTACTACCGCTCTGCAGAAAATATGTCCTAAAAAACAACACTTTTTTAAAAAAATGTTGTTTAAAAACAGCATAATCATAATTAAAAGACCACTGGGACCGCTTTTAAAATAGTTTCAAAGATGATCGGAGTGGGACTTCAAAAGGATTTGAGTTTTGCAGGGAAATAAACTGAATGTCTCAAGACCCAGAATACTCCTCCTCTCTGATTTTATCAGAACTTAAGAGTCTGTAATGATAAATGTAAAGCCAGCTGGTGTTTATTGGGGGGGGTATACTTCTGAAATATCCAACATGACAGATGACAGGAAGGAATATAGGGGCTTTGGAGTACTCCGAGCCCAAAATCTTTTAAAATGGATGTTATTTTATCATTCAGCAGTTCCATAATCCTAAATACACAGTCAGAGCAAACAGAAAAGCTTTCAGGGTGAGGAGGTGGATTATTTTTCACTGGCTGAGTCAATTACCTAATCTTGGACTAATAGAGCCGCTGTCAACCTGAGGACTAAACTCGATGACCGCAAAAGGGCTTCAGAGTCTTTGCTGTAGTGATTCTCTTTTACATGATTTCAAATTAGACTATTTTTGAAGACTTTTCTCTTCTTAAAGGTAATATTGTGTTGGTATGTAGCTAGAATGACCTGAACAAAGTCCTAACCAGAGTGAGTGGTAGTTCTCTGCACGCACAGGGTGTTTCCTGGATCCTTTAGTTTCCCTTTAAAACAGGCAAATATCAAACTGTGCTGTGTCTGTGTGAGCCTGCATGCTCTTTTTGTCTTCTCAATCATCAGAGCAACCTTTCCAATGGTATCCCTCGCAGCACGAGTGGCAGTCAGGAAGTCTGCAGTCCCTGCGCAGGACTGAGCAGGCAAAAGCTTGTAAAACAAACAAATACATTCATGATCTTAAAATAGATTTATAAATGTGCGTTTCGGGGCTTCCACGTTCAAAACTCTTTCGTTCTCGCATCTCTACGCAGATTTTTAAATGGGATTCAGATTTGATGTTACTATCTCTATGACGTATGGCTAGCATCATTTATAATGTACCTATAGAGATCTCATTTAGCAGCTTGTAAAACAACATCTTCTTGCCGCGATTGCTTCAAAAGACTCAAAACAGGAAAAAAAATCAGCATGAATATCAGGAGGATAGAAATAGTTTTTCATGGAAAAAATATAAAGTTCAGAGACCTGTATAGATGATGCTGATGTCAAAAAGGGCAAGGTAACATATTGCTTTAAAATGCACGCCCTGCAATGGCAGCTCAGAGGCTTATCAAATGTGCACCGATTCACTGTTTTACCTTTTTTCATGCTAATATGCAACAAAGGCAGGTCAGTTTTTCCTTGACTGGGCTTTGGAAAAAAATGTTTTGTTGAATTCACCAACTAAGCAGTGAATGAAC
>BSAI01000207.1:17272119-17326068 GCA_036245035.1 Adrianichthys oophorus | reverse complement strand
TAATTTTTCCTCTCATCACTGCTTTTGCTGTTTCCCAAAGAACACATGGTGAAATATCCGGAGTATCATTAAATTCTAAGAAGGTTGCCCACTCTTTTTTAAAGAATTGAATAAACTCTTGATCTTTTAACAGCGAAGTGTTAAACCTCCAGGTTAAGCCTGAAGGTGTGGGAATATCTCTAGAAATGTTTACAGAAACTGGTGCATGATCACTAATGATAATTGGATGAATGTTTGAATCCTTGATATCTTTTAAAAGAGAATTACTGACTAATAAGTAGTCTAAGCGAGACTGTGAGTGGTGAACTGGAGAAAAGAAAGTGAACCCTTTAGTGTTTGGATGACATGAGCGCCAAGCGTCGCAGAGACCCAACTCATCCATGTACTGCTTCAAAATACTTGCAGAACGCCATGTGCGCTGGTGTCCTGCTGTGCTGAGTCTGTCAAGTTCAGGATCAAGGACCAAGTTGAGGTCTCCTCCTATAATTATTGTGGAGTCAGCATGAACCGAAAGTGAGGTGAAGAATCTGTGAAAGAAGGAGGATTCATCAGCATTGGGACCATAGATACTGGCTATACAAAAATCTTTATTCTGAAATGATATGTTAATAATTACAAATCTGCCTTCTGGATCAACAATTGTGTTCTTATGAGTAAATGTAATATTTTTATTAATCAAAATAGCAACTCCTCTTTGTTTGGAGTTGTAACTAGCTGAGTAGATGAATGGGAATTGCGAGCAGCACAGGAGATGATCAGCTGATCTGGATAAGTGGGTCTCCTGCAGTAAAACTAGATCTGCTTTTAGATCCTTCAGATGATTGATACTTTCAGCCTCTTTGGCCCAGAGCCAAGTCCACGCACATTCCAGCTAAAGATGTTCAGACTGGACATGACTACACTGACTGAGAGAGTGTTATGCTAAGTAATGCGCGTGCGTCTGTGAGTCCTGTGCGCGTGCCCGCTGACCAATGCGCAGAGGAGCGCTGTGTGCTTGTGCGCGTGAATGTTTCCTGGCTGTATGAGTTACTTGTTGTATGTGTCCTATATGAGCCTATGTGAGGTGTTTGCGGTGTGTCGGCGAGTGCGTACGGGATCGCGTGTACGTGCGCGCGCATGTCTCGTGCATGAGTAAATGGGTACTTACCAGGGATGTGTTGCCTTTAGTTGATTTAAATATGAGGAGGGGGGGGGAAGAGGGGGGGGAATAAAAAGAGAAAAGAAAAACAAGAAAAAACAAACACAACAAAACAACATAAACATGAGAGGGGAGAGAAATAAATGATTTGACGAGATGGAGGTGTGGATGATTGATGGACTGATTTTCCATTAATTTAAATCAGTTTAGTCGGTTTCATAAGCGCATTATGGAGGTTCTGATCGCAGCATCTGCGGGTCTTCAGCGCAGCCACGGGGTGATCTCGGGGTCCCGAAAGAGCCGTCCATCAACAAAGAGTTTGTCCACTGAGACAACCGCTCGAGACCCGGCGGTGAGGTGCTTCCTCCTCAGCGGGAAAAGGATCTTCCTGCGCCGGAGGATCTCCGCCGGGAACTGGTCGTTGACGCTGAAGTGTGTTCCCTTCAGCTCCCGGCCGCGGCTCCTCACCAGCTCCTTCTGTTTGTAGTGCTCGAATTTAGCCACTATGGGTCTCGGACGCTGGTTATCAGACCTCCTTCCTCCGAGTCGGTGCACTCTATGGAAGGAGATCTTCTGGACCTCCTCCTTGGGGAGCTTCAGTTGGACCTCCATGAAGGACTTCACCGTGGCCTCCGGGTCTTCTCCCGCCTCCTCTGGAATCCCAGAGATGACCAGGTTGTCCCTCATGCTCCTCGCCTGAAGATCCAGGAGGGTTTCCTTGATGGAGCGGTTCTCCTCAGAGAGACGAGCGGTGTCGCTGCTCAGAGTCTGGACGGTCTCTCTGAGGGCCTGGTTCTCCGCTGCGAGCTCCTGCACCTGCTGCTGGCTGAACTCCAGGGACTCTCGCAGGCCTTGGAACTCCTTATGGAGGATCTCCAGCAGGTTCAGGCGGCAATCAAGGCTGGAGAGCTTTTTATCAATCGATTCCAGGATTTCGCTGATGCTGCTGCCTGGAGAAGAAGCGGCCCCGGGAGAGTCTTCAGGACGGCCGCGTTTGGAGGAAGGAGTGGTGGTGTTTGTCTTCCCCATGACGAAGGTATTATAACACTCGTCTATGAAGCTCTCTAGGTCCTCCAGGCTGTCAAGAACTTAATAATCTTTTTAGAGGTTTAGTGAATATTGTTGTAATTATGACTTATATGGCGGAAAAAGAAAAGCAGACGGAAATGTTTGTTCAACCGCTTTTCGCGCCGCCAAGTTGACTCACCACACACGTCTCGTCGACTCTCGTGATACTCACAGCATCTCACCAGCACCAGCCTCAAATTTGAATCTTACATTTTAACATGGTTTAACTGCATTATAAAGAATTATCTATAAAACTGTTTAATTCTGACAATGCAGCAAGTCATCATTTTAAAAAAATGGCTACCAATAAATGAGTTTTTCTTGCCATAAAGTAAAAAAAATAGCAGAACTTCTTCCCGCCAAGTGTTTTTTGAGATTTCATAGAAGCAGCCAAGTTAAAATGAGCAGGAAAAGCCTTTCTAGTGCCCCTAGTGGAATGATGATAAACTACAGGGCAGAAAAGATGGACCAATTTCCATCCACTGGTTATTAGGATGGTTTTAATCATGCTAATGAGATGTGTGAAATTCGTCTATCAATAATACGGATATGCATTGTCACATAGGGTTAATATTGAGCCTATTCCTGGTGGGTAATCTGAGTTGAAAGTTTTACTTTTAAATAATAATTCATTGAAAGTCCCTCTTTTTTCCCTCTTATCTCTTTCCACTGAATGTTCGTTTTTCCTTCACCAGCTCGTTTTTTTTTTTGGTGTCAGTTCACTTCGTCAACATGCAGTGTTATTCATCATCTTAATCTCTTTCTTTGTTCACTTTTTTTCCTCCTTTCACACCGTCTCCATCTTTCTTTCGCTTCTCTCTCCAAAATCATGGCATGGAATTGCCGGCAGAAGAGTGCCTGCTGTTTTCCTGACACACTCTTCCTCCCCTAAATCAAAACCAACTAAAGGCGAAATCAGGTTATTACCTTAGCTGTGTTTCTTCCCCTCCGCCCCCTCACTTGTTCTTCCATTTTTGCACAACGTCTATGAAATTTTACACTTTCTGAAGAAAGGCCAGCTGCTCGCTGAGATGAACAGGTGTGAGGAGGATTTGAAAGGGACCTGCTGCATAAGTAAGTCCAGAAAAAAGTAAAAAAATAGTGAAGTGTGAGATGGATATCTGATAGACTGGGTGTGTGTGCTTCCTTCAGACTGCCTTCAAAGGGCACGCGTTGTGCCTCTTACCCATGCACAGTCTCATCATGTGTGGGAGTGTTGCACACATCCTTATGGGTAAAATTGGCTGTTTTTTTAAGTCTTTCTCCTCAAAATAGAAATGACAAGAGGTCATTAAAATCTAGAAAAAATATATATCTGGACCGCAAATGATAGAACTAAAGTGCATAAAAAAGTTGACGACCCACTCCAGTGAAAATTGTGTTCTTGGTGTTTGGTGTTTTTAACATGGTCTTGTAGCATTTGCCTGATGAAAGAGGGCATATACACTGCTCAAAAAATCAAAGGGAACATCTGAACAACTCAATGTTACTCCAAGTCAACCACACTTCTGTGTGGCAGCAGCTCTGATTGACAGTCAATCTAACATGTTTTTGTCCAAGTGGAATAGAAAACAGGTGGAAATAATAGGTGATCAGCCAATAAAGGAGTGTTTCTGTAAGTGGTGACCACAGACAACTTCTCTGTCTTTACGTTTTCTGCTTGATGTTTAGATGACTTTAATGCTGACAGTGATGTCCTTCCAGTGGTACCATGAAACGGTGTCTACAACCAACACAAGTGGCCCAGATAGTGCAACTCATCCAGGACGGCACATCAATGTGAGCTGTGGCAAGAAGGGTCGCTGTCTGTGAGTGTAGTGTCCAACATGATCGGTTTGGCAGTGGGTTAGTAATGGTTTGGGGTGGCATTTCTTTGGAGGCACGCACAGCTCTATTTGCTCACCAGAGGCAGCCTGACTGCCATTAGGTACCGAGATGAGATTCTCAGACCTGTTGTTGGATCATATGCTGGTGTGATTGGCCTGGTTCCTCCTAAGGCAAGGCAATGCTAGCCCTCATGTGGTTGTAGTGTGTCAGAAGTTTCTGCTAGACAAAGGTATTGACGTAATGGACCGTCCGCCCCTTTCCCCAGACCCAAATCCAATTGAGCACATCTGGGACATCATGTCTCGGTCCATCCACCAACACCAGGTTGCACCACAGACTGTCCAGGAGTTGGTGGATGCTTTGGTCGAGGTGTGGGACGAGATCCACCCGGCACCTCAGTCATACCAGCACACAGAGACATTGAAGTTGGATCAGCCTGTAGTGGGTTTTTACACTTTGATTTTGAGTTTGATTCCACATCCAGACCTCTATAGGCTAAAACATTACATTCCCATTAATAATGTTTGTGTGGTTCTGTTGTCAGCACATGCAATTATGTAAAAAATAAAGCATTTAAAAAAACAATTTTTAATTTGTTCAGTTATTGTTAAAACATGTTATTGTAGTGTTCCCTTTTATTCTTTTGAGCTGTGTATAAAGGAAACTAGGCTTACAATTGCATTTTTGAGCATTTATTCAAATTGTTGTGAATCTGGAGGAGATTAAGAACTGCTGTTGGAAAAAGTGCAGGTGTGACTTACAAGCTACTACGGCAAGCCACAAGCCCCCTGTCCGCTCCAGTCAGATGCATCCACTTGTACACACAATACAATACAATAGATCCATGTTTTCCTCACGCAAGCTGGAATCCGGATCAACACTGTTCGGCTGGAAAGTTCCAATATTGCTCGCCACTTGTGTTGCATATTAGGTTTCGGTTGTGAGGGATGTAAGCTAGTGGGAGAGAATGTAAATATATGGATGATGGTAAGGGGGTGGGCTTACTCCACGGCAATAGTCCCCCCTTCAATTACACAGGTGAACTTCTAATGAACTACTGCCGCTCTGCAGAAATTATGTGCTAGAAAATGACAGGTTGTGGAAGAACACGGTACAATCATAATGAAAAGACCACAGGGAACGCTTTGAAAATAATCAAAAGATGATCGGAGTGGGACTCTAAAGCCAAAAAAAAAAAAAAAAACAGAAAAAGCTAAGCAATGACGTGAAAATAATGGAAAAAAGTTCTGAGAAACAAATGTGACTAAAAGGTTGAAAGAGAATAGCCCCAAAACACAAAGGGAAGCCAGTAAGCAACATGGCAAGCAGACATAAACAAGTGCAGCCAAAGACGGATGATAAAGCCGAAGGAATGGCTGTATCGATGATGAATGCCCGTCAGTGATGATGGATGAATGAGTGATTGGAGAGGAGGAGAAAGGCGCCGTAAACAGGAGTGGAGAAGTTCACGAGGAGGGCACATCTGCAGGAGGTAGGAGGGATGGTAAATTGTTATGCAAAAGATGAAAAAAAGTCTAAATGAGAAGTAAACTTTCTGTAACCTTGAATAATGTTTGAAAGGGGAGCAGCGAGGAGAGAAAAGCAAACACAGAGGAAGAGCGCATGAAAGAATACATATCTTTGGAGGGAGAATAAACAGAAAATAATGAAAAGATGATTGTACTGTAAATAATTGACTCTTTATTTTGCAAAAGTGCCAACCAAGCCAAATGTCGTCATTTAATGAAAAGCGTTCAAACACATTCCCTTAATTTTCCACAGCTGCAGGCTTCTTGTAAAACAATAGCCTAAACATGAATAATAGAATCAAAAAACATTTTTTCACTAGAATATGATTTAATTTCCTTTAGTGTCATGGATTAAAGCACTTCACAAGGAGAAGTTTTCTTTCCCTGTTACTCAGTGAAGGCACATAAAGCCGGAAGCAGTAGTGTTCTTCAGAGAAGTTTGACATATCACCAGAAATCTCCCCAAAGCATCATTAGAGTTTACATTGGAGTGAATGTGCTGAGCGTGTCATGTGTAAATAGTTCTGAAACGGAGAGATCCTGATCAAATCATGAAAAAAATAAATTCATGATAGAGAGAAATCACAAAAAGTCTATTAAATGGTCTATAAAAGTCTATTTCTTTAATTCAGTTTTAAAGAAAAAAATGTCCTAGTTTTCCCCATTTCTGTAGTTAGATGCATTTTTTGTGTGTTTTAGTTGTTTAAAATTCAATGATAAAATATGCAAACTGTATCGTTGTTTGTAGTGGCTGGTACTCCCCCCTCAGAGCCAAAAGGTGCTGGTTCAAATCCCTGCTGAGACCTTTCTGTGTGGAGTTTGTACGTTCCCCTTGTCCATGCCTGGACTTTCTCTGGCCACTTTGGTTTCCTCCAACAGTCCAGACACATGCTTCATTGTACCTAAGTGTGAAAAGGATTGTGTGACTGTGACCCTACAACAGACTGGCGACCTGTCCAGGATGCACCCCACCTTCTCCCAACAGTAGCTGGGATAAGCTCCAGCATCCTGTGAACCCAAAAGGAAATCAGCAAATTCAGTAATTGGATTTGGTGTAGTGGTTAGCACTACTGGTTAACCTCTCAGTGAGAAGGCCCTGGTTCAAATCCCAGTTGAGTTTTTTCTGTGTGGAGTTTGCGGGTTCTCCCTTTACATGTGTACATGTAAAAAAAATCCACCTACATGTGTGGTTTTTTTCAGGTGGGGGCTGAAAGTTCAAAGTGGGGGCCAGCGGGCACCACATGCTTTTAACTGGGGCATCTGATTAGCCAGTTTATAACTTAATAACTTATCATAAAACATATATGTATTTATGTATGTATGTTACGTCCTCAGCCGTATTTTGTTTTGTTTTTTCTTCATATCCTGTGTTTTGTGGGGGGTTTTTCTGTCAGAGTGGACCCTCTGTATTTTTGTGGATCTTTGTGTGTCTCTCTCTTGATTTCTGTCAGGTGTGGTGTAAAAGGGGTGTGGCCTCCATTGGACCCAAGCTGATGGAGACAGCCTTTAAAAGCGCTGTGTGGACCTCTGGTCTGTGAGAAGGGAGCCTTGCTGCAACAGTCTCCGCTGCAGCTTGGTGTGCCTCTCTGTTTATGTGGTTTATGTTGCACTTTGTTGTAGTTTTGTGTTGAGGTCCACTCTGTCTTTAGTTTGTTTAATTATGATGTAAAGTGAAGCTGTAGGGTTGACTACCATTTGCTTTAGTACATGTTAGATTAGAGAGGTTAGTGTTTTGTCATTGTTTTCCTTTTTCTTTCATAAACAGGTAAAATGTTTTCTGATTTCAGATAGGTGGGGGTTTTGTTTGTTATTTCACCCTGAAGCCTTTTGCTTCACCTTTTTATATATTGTTGGAGGACGTTTACTGTTTTTGTGTCAATAAATGTTACTACTTTTATGGAGGCAATCTTTTGGTGCCTAGTGTCTCTCTCTCTCTCTCTCAGACTGTGTCTCCTTGGCTGGTTCACAGGCTGCTGGAGAGGATCTATACACTCTTGAGGAAATTAACAATTTTCTCGATGATTCTTATGGTAAAAAAGGGAAAGTGACTGATTATTTCTCAGATTCTGAGAAGTTTATACGGACTTCAGTGACCCTTCAGAAAATAGTTAACCTTGACGTGCTGGATGAAAAGAAACGGTTTAGATTAAAGAAACATGTAACAGCATTGCGTAAACAGCTTAAAGCAGCAAAGGGTTCTAGACGGATGAGACTCACCAAGTGAAGTGATGAATGTGTGTGGATGGAAGAGCACTTCACTGTTTCTGTCACTTATTATTTTTTTTGATCATGCATAAGCTTGGTGTGGGTTCTTTAAATATTAATGGTGGGAGGGGTAGGGAAAAGAAAGTACTAGTTTCTAATATGTTTAATGATAAAGATTTAAATGTTTTGTTTCTACAAGAAACTCATAGTGACGTGTCTACTGAGATAGATTGGGCTTTGTGGTGGGAGGGGCAGTATGTTTTATCTCATGGCACCACTTTGTCTGCTGGGGTGGCGGTCCTGTTCTCACCTAAGCTGGACTTCAACATAATTTCTACAACTGAGGTAGTTGCCGGACGATTGCTAGTTGTTCGGGTGGAAATTGCTGGGGTTCACTATTGTTTTATTAACCTATATGCACCCACTGTAGGTACAGGCAGGATTTCAATCTTCCTGAAGCTTTAGGAGTTTTTGACACAGTGTGACCCAGATGATACCATTGTGCTGGGGGGGGATTGGAACTGTACTTTGGACTTTAATTTGGATAGGTCAGGTGCAGAACCTCACCTTCGGTCTTCTTCTGTTTTGTCAAAACTTATTTCCGACCTCTCTCTTATTGATGTATGGAGGCTCCACAATCCCCAGACCAGACAGTACACTTGGGTTAGGGTATTAGACGGGATTGTGAGTGGGGCACGGCTGGATAGGTTTTATCTGACGGCCGGCTCTAGGAATAGGATTTCCCAATGTTCTATATTTCCCATTGGATTTAGCGATCATCATTTGATCACCTTTGATCTTATTGTTGGGTCCTATAATAGGAGGGTATCTTATTGGCATTTTAATACTAAACTTCTTTTGGATAGGGCCTTTTGTGAGAATTTTGAATTTTTTGGGAGCTTTGGAGGTGCAGAAAGGGGGATTTTGTTTCTGTCAGTCAGTGGTGGGAAGTGGGCAAAGCTCAGATATGGGTGTTCTGTCAACAATACTCCAGTCATACTACAGTCACTGTTAGAAAGGCCATCTCCGCTTTGGAAAAAGACATTTCCCACCTTGAGATGGGTGGAGCATCCTCATCGGTTTCATGTGATCCAGCGTTGCAACAGAAGAGGACTGAACTGAGTTCCCTTTTACGGGAGAGAGCGAAGGGGGAGCTGGTTAGAGCTTGCTACACCACCATCAGAGACGTGGACGCTCCCACATCCTTTTTCTTTAATTTGGAGAGATCTGTTTCTCAAAAGAAACAAATGGTTTGCCTTCGCCTTCCTGATGGGATTTTCACCACAGACCCGGTTGCTATGAGAGATCATGCGGTGGATTTTTACAGCACTCTCTTCAAAAAGGAGGCGTGCGATCGTGACTGTGTGGTCCAGTTGCTGGAGGGGCTCCCACAGTTGAGTGAGGCTGACAGAGTCAGTCTGGATTCTCCAATCCTGCTGGATGAGCTAGCGGCGGCTGTGCGTCAGATGACATCTGGGAAGTCTCCAGGGCTGGACAGGTTGCCATCAGACTTTTACAAGCATTTCTGGAGGTGCATCGGCCCGGATCTACTGGAGGTGGTGCAGGATTGTACGAGGACTGGCATGCTGCCTTCTTCATGTCGTCATGCGGTTCTTTCTCTCCTGCCAAAAAAAGGAGATTTGACTCTGCTTAAGAACTGGAGACCTCTTGCTCTGCTATGTACAGACTATAAATTGATCTCAAAAGTTTTATCGAACAGATTGAAGATGCTTTTTGGAACAAATCATTCATTGTGACCAATCCTATAGTGTCCCAGATCGCACCATTATGGATAACCTCTTTGTTGTGCGTGATTTGTTTGATATTTGTAAGTCCTATGATGTCAATGTTGGGCTGATCTCTCTGGATCAAGAAAAGGCCTTTGACCGAGTCGATCACTCTTATTTATTTTCCGCTTTGAAAGCTTTTGGTTTTGGGGAAGGTTTCATTTCTCTTTTGAGTCTTTTGTATAGACAGGCTTTTTGTTTGGTCAAGGTGGGTGGGGGGTTAAGTCGTCCTGTGTCGGTCCAAAGAGGTATTCGACAGGGATGTCCTCTTTCAGGTCAACTATACACCATTGCCATTGAACCCTTGCTCATTATGTTGCGGTCCAAGCTGATGGGGTTTGAGCTGCCTGGGCTCCTCCACAAGCTGTCAATCATGGTTTCTGCCTATGCTGATGATATTTCTGTTCTTGTGCGCCATCAGAAAGATGTCAGTCTTTTTTGTGACTATTTGAGTGTCTACCAGAAAGCGTCTTCGGCTAAAGTTAATTGGGAGAAGAGCACTGCACTGCGTTTAGGGCACTGGGTGGATGCGTTGTTGCTGATATTACCAGGGGACCTCAATTGGGTCTCTGAAGGTATCTCATTTTTGGGAGTGTTTTTAGGCACGGACGATTATCAACAAAAGAATTGGGAGGGTGTCATGGAGCGGGTGTGTGCCAGACTGTCTAGATGGAAATACCTGCTACCACAGCTTTCCTATCGGGGTCGAACTCTTGTTGCCAATAATCTGGTTGCCTCGATTGTCTCCTCCTGCAAACCTTATTTCAGCAGTTCAGAAGACCTTGGTGGACTTTTTCTGGTCTGGTCACCACTGGCTGCGGGCCGCCGTCCTCTATCTCCCGGTTGAGGAGGGCGGACAGGGACTGGTTGACATCCGTTCGCGTGTGCCGGCTTTCAGGCTGAGGACTATTCAGCGTCTCCTCTACCGTCCAGGTCTGCCGTGGACGGATACTGCCCGTGTGCTGCTGCGGAAAGCTGGTAACCTGGGGTACGACAAACACCTGTTTCTGATTCAACACATGCACTTGGATGTGACGGGAGTTCCACCTTTTTATCAGTCCGTCCTGGATGCTTGGAGACTTTTGCTTTGCCAAAGGAGTGCTGTTTTAACCCCTGGACTGTGGCTGTTTGATGAACCACTGTTCAGCAGTGGGCTTCTCTCTTCACATACATTGTCTTCTGTAACCATGGGCTCCAGACTGAGGGAAGTTGGCTGCGTGAAGCTCGGACATCTCCTAAAAACATCCCTATCTGAGCTTGCTGCAGCTGCAGGTTTCCATTCCATCAGGACGCTGCAGAGGATAGTGCATGAGGTTTGCCAGTCCTTACCTGAGAACCTGCGACGGTTTGTGAGAGATCCTTCAGTCGTTTCACAATGGGCCGATGGGATGGATTTTCCCTTCCCTTCAATGCAGGTCTCTCCATCCCGTGAGGAGTGGGTGGAGGACGGAAGTAGACTGTTATCTTGGACATCCCCACGGATGGGGAATTTGGAGACAATGGGAAGGAAGACCCTCTACCTAGTGTCCGTGAAGGTCTTAAATGTGCGCTCCCTTGTCGACGTCAGAGTGTCGGGGTGGACTGGTTTTTTTGGCGCCGGGTTTTCCCTGAGGGGCTGTTGGAGATCCCTGTACAAAGCTCCCGTGGAAAAACGGGCAGGTGACCTCCAGTGGATGGGATCATAGCCACGAACAGATATCTGACACACGTCAATCCTGGCACAGTGGATGGGTGTCCGTTTTGTTCAGTTAGCGAGTCGGTGGTCCACCTGTTTGCTGAATGTCAGCGTCTGACGAGTCTCTTTTCTTTTCTACGGGTGTTGTTTGAGGGGTTGGGGGAACAGTTTACTTTGGTTTGCTTCATTTACGGTCCCAAATACGAGACTCGGAAAAAGAGCATTCACACACTTTTGAATTTCCTTTCAGCTGAAGCCAAGCTGGCTGTTTGGATGTCCCGGAAAAACCGGATCCAGGGACCGGGTCCGATGATGCTCTGTTTCTCTTTAAGGGACGTTTGGTAGCTCGGTTGGGAATAGAGTTCTGTTTTTACAGTCTTACTAATTCACTTGATGATTTTGTTAAAATTTGGACCATTGCAAATGTTTTTTGTTCTGTCAGCAGAGACTCTTTGGTGCTGAATTTTTTATTTCATTTGTTTATCTTTTGTGCTTCTTTAACTCATTCCCTGTCCGTGTAATTTTTCATTTGTGAAGTGCTGACCGATTATTAAAGGTTTTTTACAACTCAACTCTCTCTCTCTCTCTCTCTCTATATATATATATATGTCCTTCCTGACACAACCCTGCATTTTATCCGGGATGGGGACTGGCACAGGGACACCCAGACTTGAGGCTCCTTGTGGTTACATAGGCAAGACCACGCTACTGCCTAACTAAGGACTTGCACTGCATTCAGCTCATTGTTCCCCCTGGGAAACAAACTCTGATTTCCCATGTGCAGTCAAATGAGCCATCCAGCAACCTTTTCTCCTTAGTGAAAAAAACAATTAAACATGAACATGTTGTATTATCTCCAGCATTAATTGTAGGTATAAAACTAAAGTTAGAGAAATGCTGAACCATTTTCCTCAGGCTTTACTGTGGGCAGCTTTCTATTTAAAGGTCCTTTTTATCTGAAGTTTCATGAGGCTCTCATAAAATGGCATCATTGCACATTTAGCCTCCTGTGAATACTGAAGTCACTCAGAATCTAGTTATATAGCTTGCCATTCCTACATTTAATGACCAGTCCTTCAGTGATCTCCTCATAAGAAATAACTTAATTTGACTTGGATATTCATTTTACAAATTTGATTTAAAATCTAAACACATCTTAGTCTGGGCTTGATGAAAGCAATCAATTCATGACTTTTCCTGAACCCTCCTCAGTAGGTTTGGGCAGAAGCTGAGGTGGGGCACAAACAACACTGCTGTATTCATCCCAGCAGCCCATGCTCTCTCACCTGTGCAAATTACTGTGTGTAAACAGACAGGATCACACTAGTTTCATGTGGTTAGCCACTTCCCTAGTTGGGGCAGGCTCTACTCAGGAGAAATAAGCCATTTCCTGCTCGCTGAGGGAAAGATATGCCCAACTGTAACAGACTGCAATTTTTTCCAGATGGTGAATAGATTTTATCTTGCTGGAGATTTTACAAGGCTCAACAGAACACATGATCACTAATGCAGGATCTTCAGAACACCATACTTTAATCAAACCATAATAAAAGTGTTGCTTTTCAATAGCAGTGATGTAAAAAACATCAAAGAACTTTCATTTCAGATTGGGCAGGATAAGACAATCCTTTTTTAATTAATATTATTGCCTTGACTATGGCGTTTGACTCCATTTGACGTAAAACTAAGGCTAAATCAAATGTACCAATCGCATAATGATTCACTGTGACAACGCCTAAAGGGGAGAAGTGAAAATACAAAAGTGTTTTCAAACGTGTAAGCCTTTGTCACATCTTCCCTTATGGGTGAATATGGGTGCTCTGCAAAAGAAAATTGGACAAATTTGTAAAAGGCAGGTGGTCCTCATGAAACATCAAGGTCCCAGACCTTTTCGTCTATAGGTCTCCTTGGGCAAAAATGTCTACGGGCACGCTGCAGGTGACAGGTCATAGCGGACACTTAAACAACACATAAAGGAAATTAAAGGAGAAGTAGATAGAATGCAGACACGTTGTATGGATTTTTCCTTTTTTCATCCACTCCCCCTAAACCTACCGTTCACGTCCCATCCATCCCCTCCCCATTTCTGTCGTAAAATGCTCTTTTTTTTAATTGAAAAACTGATATACAGTGTTGCATACGGGCGCAAAGCCTGATCTGCAAAACTCTGAATCAGTTGTGAACAGCTGCTAATACATTTAGCTGTGTTTATTGCACTGATTATCCTGTAGATGATTACATTAACAATGGAAAGATGTAGTGCCATAAACATTATCATAGTTTTACACAACAATTAGTTCATGAACAATGGGTTTTCACATCATTATCAGGTGGCTCAATTCAATGAAATGGTAATTGTTTCATAGGTGTGACAGTTCACCAGGGCTACGGTCACAATTACAACTACTACAGCGCAACAGGGAGGCATCGGCAGGAATCTTCAAGATTTTCTGCTGCTGCCTAATTTTTGAAAAAATCTTTGGCATAGTTATGAATGCAGCCGGCGACAGTCAGGCGGCTGATGGTCAGGGTGCTGTCGGTAGGCGGTAGTCTGGGGGTAAAAAAAAGCGGGCAATTCTGCACCACCAGTGTAACTTTTTCTTAAAACCTAAAAATGTGAATGCCACGACCTGATTACAAATGCCACAACACAGCCACCTGCTGATTTTGCTGAAAGACTTGCAATTAGGTGGCCGCCCAGTGGCATTTTGGGATATGTGACTATAGTCTAAAGTTGATCCATCTCTTGCGGCAGCAGGCACAGTGTGAATATGCTGTCATGGAATTTAGATGAACGAAGATTTGATAATACTTCTGTATCTGATAGTGAAATGTAGAGCAAATTTAAAGTGAGGAACATATGTGATGGGGTTCAATATTTCACCTACTTTTTCTTTGATGTGTAAAATGGGACAGTGGGAAACCAAACCAGCAACTTTCTTGAATAAATGGAGAAAAGCAAATATGAACAATCTTTTCTTGTTTTAATACAAACTATCTTTTTAAGTTGACAACCATGTATTTTTCGAACAGTTCATACTTGTGAAAGTTAGTTGTTTTTGGGCAAACTTCTCTACATTCTTTTTCCTTTGGCTAACAGAAGCAGTCGTGCAAGGTCACTCTAAGACAGCTCCAGTTACGAAGCACAAGACTGTGTGAGCACGAGAGTGTGCACATGTGCGTGGACCGTGTGTTTGTGTGATAAAATGACATTCCAGCCAGTGAGGAGGCATGTTCTGACTTGTCCGCAGTCCAAAACACAGTCAGTGAAGTTTCCATGACCTCAACTCCATGCTGTTCAAAAATGCAAACACATGCATGCATGCACACATTCTCTTTCTATGCCACCTCCTTTTTCCTGGCTTTAGCATCTTGCTGATGCATCGTTTTTTCTTAAACCTGCAACGCTTCCTGAATTATTATGTAGTTCAGTGTTCACCTGCAAAAAAAAAAAGTCAGTCATCTGTCGTACAGCAGGAGTTCTGATGTCTCCAGAGCGGTTGCATCAATTAACTTACATTTAAGTGGTTTCCTGAGAGGAGTTGTTTGGCTAATAATAGCTCAATGAAGTGACAAATATGCAATTAATCTCACTCTAATTGCTTAGCAGGTAGCAGTCAGTCATAGTCCCCCTCTGTGATTTCTTGCTCGCTGTCTGCAGACTCTCTGCACATGAGTTTAGCCTTTCACAGCTGCAGGGATAGGAACGTGTACTCATGTGTTGACAACATGGTCATTCAGTATGTTTGACTTCAAACACAATACTGAAAATAAAAATAGAAAAGTCTGTATATATAATTAAAATATGATCTCATGGTTTTTTGCAGGTGGGCCAGCCCAAGTCACATTTCTTCTTCTCATGAATGTTGTCTTACTGGAAAGCAAAACCTGATGGCTGCTGATGTCACTAATAATTGCATATTTTGTAGTCAAATTACAGGAGTCCAGTAGCCATATTGGACAAACTCCATGTGCTTTTCTCCATTTTTTTTCCAATGTAAATATATGTTTCAATTCAGAACTTCATACACTTAAGCTATGAATTATAGGGAGAGAGATGATTGTGCTACAACTCCTGGAAAGATGTAAAAATACACAGTTGGGGTAAATTATGTCGATGTTCAGGTACACTAAAAGCAAAGAAAAAAACAATCAAGTATCATATTTTCCATCACCAGACTATAAGGCACACAGTCAATAAATGGTCTGTTTTTATACTTTTGACATATATATATAAGCCGCGAAAAAAAAACGAAAAAAAAGCCGGGAAAAAAAACTGAATTTAGTTCAAGGTGTGTTCCTTTGAAGGAAATATGAGACTCAGACTCAGTCTGTTTTGTAACACAAGAATTTACAACAAAATGTCATTTTTCTCTGATGTTTTGTTTCATGGCAACAAGTTCAGCAGATGTGACATCTTCCATCTTCACATTTCAGTGAGTCCTACCAAAAGCATAAGATTTAAGTATACAATTTGATATAAAGAGAGTTAAAGCAGAGTAGGATCTGCATTGTGTCACAAAACTCAAGAGGCACCAAAGAACTCACATGGAGAAACTGTCAAGAGCTTTACTAGTAGTATTTTCAGCTGAGATAATGGTTAAAAAGGGCCAAGAATAAAGTGTAGCCAACTGTATGGTTTATTTGGCAACACTTTTAAAGTTCGATCTCAAGCTGTAAGTAATATATTTGCATGATTGTTTTTAAACTTAACAAACAAATTGACAATGTTAAATGAGCCTTTCCCACTTGCGTCTTTTAGCTAAACCTTCCCTGAGTCACAGTGATCTCAAAACAGCGCTTCATGCCCTGATTACCTCTTGGATAGATCATGATGCCTCTCTTTGATTTGGTGTCTCTCATCGATCATGTGACTGCCTCCAGTTGGTTCAGAATGCTACTGCACGACTATCAACCGAAACATCCAGATGAGCACACATCACTCCAGTCCTCAGATCACTACACTGGGTCCCCTGTCAATTTTAGAATTCAGTTTAAACTTTTACTGTTTGTTTTTAGGGCTCGTAATGTCCTTGCATCAGTTGAACTAACAAACCTTTTAAGTATTTACAGCCATTCTACAGTTTTAAGGTCTGTCCACCATTATTTGCTTTATGCGCCCAGGTTACAGCAGAAACACTGGGGTGACCGTGCTTTCACTTCTGACATAATATTCCCCAATACCTGCAGATGGTAATCAGTGATGGTCAGTTAAAAACGTACTTCTTTAGAAGGGCTTTAAATACTCAGTAGTTGGTAGTACATTATTTTCTTTCACTCATTTTGTTGTTTGTTATAATGTTATGCTGTGCATTTTTTAATGTTGATACTTAATTTACTCAATTTAAAATGTTCCTTTTATCTCTCTTTTTGTTGTTAAGCACTTTTATACCTTGTTGGTGTTGTACCGTGATGTAGAAATAACATTTTAGTCATTACTTATTAGAACAAATGCTTTTTCATTGATTACAACGGCCTCCTCTTATTACAAACTTGGATTTCAGGGCTCGGATATATTAAGCAATCCAATCTTGCTGACTCAAATGAGGTGATACAGGTTGTGTGTCAACCTGGAAATAAACATTTCAAATTCAACTAAGTATAAACACATAAATGTCTTTTATAGTTATTGTAATATTGTGAAAATCATGTATGATGTGTTTTGAGCTTGTCTTATTGTTCTTGAGCTGCCTATTCTCTTTTTTAAATCTGCAATCATTGCCGTAGTTTTGACTTTTTCAACAATTGTTTTAGAAACCCGAAATAGTGTTTTCTAATTAGGAAAAAAAGTGCAATTCTCAGAAGTTAGAGAAAGTCACAATTTTATATCACGTGGTGCTAAAATGTCATTACAATTGGCTCAGTTTTACATGTAAAGATGTTCCATAGAAATCTAATTCAGGCTCATTAGAAAAATGTTGCTCACGCCTTCCAGTGATTTCCCAGCAGACATGTTAAAGTCAAGTTCAAATGGTTTCGTCTCTTTCTGTAATCTCAGATGGCCAAAAAAAAAAAAGATGACAAGAAGACGAGACTTTACATTTGTTGGTATTCTTAAAGGAAGAACAAGTTATGTGCCTCATGTGGCACAATCACACCCCATGATGTGAAAAATTGTTTTTAAAATATTGTTTTCCCCTCTGTGATGTGTGAGTGTTCCTCAGCTGATTCCCTTCCTTCGCTCTTGTTCCCACCACTAATTAGAGATGGAATTCCACTGCTGATGGCTTCAGTGCGGGATCAGAACACACCCAGCCATTATGAAAAGCAACTCAGGGAGCCATAATGTGGCATGGACTAAACCACTAAAAACCAGGGGGGTTGGAGTACAGACATGGGGAGGCGGAGCTGCTGAGTGTCTGTTAAATCGTTTGGAGTTCAGCTTCAGGTGCCTTTTGCATTTTATCTTCTGTGATTGTGATTATTTATTTCTCCTCCATGATAAGTTTTCAAACGGCTGGCTTTTCTGTGTTTTGAAAAGGATGCTACCCAGACGTCGCTACTAAATCCCAGTTCCTGATTGATTGATCAAAATTTCAACTGGTTAAAGTTGTGACATGCGTTCAATGGCTGCACGTTTTGTACGTCGAGCCCCAAAACAGTCATAAAAACGTGTGTACCAACGCATGAACGCGAGAGTTTTGAAAGTGGTCACTCAAAGAAACATTTTCAGACCCTGGTGTGAACGTAGCTTAAGACTCTATATGAACTTTTGGCAGGAACTAGTTCCTTGTCTTTTGCTGGTGTTTCAGTGATCGTAAATCCAACACCTTTGAAACGCCTTTTCACCGAGTGCAACCAGACACACACAAACTGACACGCAGGCCCTTCTCATTCCTCCCCCACTCCTCCCTCACTGAAACTCAAAACACATGCACAGTTGCACGCACAGACGTATGAACGTGAGGGCTTTGAGGTTGTTTGTGTTCACATCAGATACAGCAGCCCTAATGTTTGTTTGCAATTTCCACTGGCTCAGATCCACTCCGCCGAGCCCATGGGAATTTGTGGATCAGCATCTTCTCAAAAAGCTGCTGGTCGTCAGAGTGCATGACTGAGCACAGAATGAGTTCAGCAACTTTCAATGTTTTTATGTGAGGTTGGCGTTGGCTTCTGCACTCTTTCATGCATTAAGCTTTGTTGCAAAAGGAGAAAAGAATGGAATCTGAGAACTACGTTGACAGAAACATATATATTAACTTCTTTTCAATAATTATTGGTCTTTTTGTTCAATAATATATTTAAAAAAAAGCTAAACAAGCTGAAATACTCATCCAGTAGTGTGTTAATTTTAGTTCCACAAAAACACTGGGTAATTTTTGCAGACTTTACATGTTCCTTTTCTGTGTTCTCTATATTGCAGTGGATGTACCAATATGTATCGGAAAGTGGAATGCAGAAGTCAGTTTTCTGTTGGTACCGCAGAGTTGTCAAAGTGCAACACAGCAGCAGTGTGAAAACACAAGATTTTTGCAGAAACAGGCAGAGTATTTTTGGGTCAGTGTGACCGCTCAGTCAGTTCACACACTTTCTGAGAAACCACAAAACAACAACAGCGCTCACAGTGGAGTGGGATACGCCAGCACACCTGTGCATGACCTACAACAGAGCAGCGCCGTCGTTTTTTGATATCAGATTTCATTGTGTTATGCATGAGAATTTCATATTTAAACATATTACCCACACTTCTGGAAAGTAAAAGGGAGAGTTCTAAAAAAATGTTGCACTTGTTTTGGGAAAAAGAAACAAAACTGTTTTCAGACTAAAAGTCACTCACAAATACAAGTCGCAAATGTCTGAAAATGCCTAATAAAGAAAAAGAAAAAAAATTATATATATGTCGCACCTTCTGGGAAAGAGGTAGTTTCAGTTTCTCTTTCCCACTTTCTCAATGACTCTTTAAATTTCCAGAGCTGACTCAGCAACAAGGTGACAGCAATGTTAGTAAACAGTAGAATTGTGTCATGTGGACGGTATTGTCCACAGCAGACGTATAAAAGAATAAAAATGGTGGAACTCGAGCTGCGTGGTGGTGTAGTGGTTAGTGTTCCTGCCTCACAGTGAGAAGGCCCTAGTTCAAATCCTGGTTGGGTCGTTTCTGTGAGGAGTTTGCATGTGCTTGTAATACTTGGGTTTTCTATTGGAACTCTGGCTTCCTCCCACAGTCCAAAGACATGCTCTGTTGATTAACTGGTGATTGTATTTGTCTCTAAGTGTGAATGTGGGTTTGAGCTTCAATCAACAGTTGCTGGGTTGACTTAAGCAGCCTCGTGACCCTGAACGGGATTCCACAGGGTCAGAAGATGGATGGTAGGTGGAAAATTGTTGAATTTAGCATCCAAGTCACTTGATAACACATTTCTCCAGTCTCCTCTTTGCTTTTTTTAAAGACTTATCTCAGATCTTTCTAAAAGAGGAGATTTTATTACATCACTTGTGTTTCCAGTAGATCCTATGAAGTCCCAATTGATCATCTTTTGATCTTGTTTAAAAGTTTTCTCAGTGATCTTTTAATTATTATTGTTCAGTTTTCATGCAAACATTTTCTAAAATAGTTTCTTCAGAGCGGGAGGAGTTCATTAGACATTTGCCTCTGAATCATGAGTAGGACTGTGGGTAGGACACAGAGTGTCTCCCCACACTTCCCATCATCCATCTGCTTACACTCTCCCCCACTAACTTACAGCCCCTCACACTCCCAACCTACTTGTTGCACTTAATTACAGTGCAACTAAAATGGTGAACAATATTGTAGCCATCCAGCCGTACAGTTTGGATCCAGCTCTCAGCTCAGATGAGGAAAACAAAGATGTACATGACTCTATTCGTCTACAAAAGGATGCATCAGAATGGAGCATGGAATAAAGAAATACTCAGAAATGCATGTTAGGCTTCATTTTCTTTGCATATGTCCTCCATCAGAAAAATGCCACAAGAACATGTTTCAAACACCACAATTTTCATCCCAGATGGTCTTAAAGTCAGCTTTGGCATTTCCTGAAAGCCTTTTCTGTTCTCTGTTACATGTTTGTTACCTGGGAGCACAAATCTGCTGCTTCTCATGTAATCGCAGTGTAAAAAACCAAAAAAACATGTCTGCTGTTTCCTGAAAGTGTGGCAGAGAGAGATTCCATGAGTAAGATCACCTCGTCTTGACAGGATTGTCAGAGTAAGTGTTAGCGTTTTTGCTTTACTGTCTCTACAACCCCGTCTCACTTTGTGTTTTTTCGTTCTTTCTTATTGTCTCTCTTTCTCTCCCTCTCACAGTTCTTACAGCTGATTGCATAAATAATGTACAACGTAAATCCTCTGCAGCTGCTCGCTGTGCGCCTTCTTTGTTCCTCTGTCTGTTCTTGCTCTCAGGTTGACATGGGAGGCTTTCTCCAACCTTGTCACCTGTCCTTCCCCGTTTTTCTTCCTTCTCTACTCTCACTTCTAAGCCTGAAGCTAAATTATTTGTCTTCCTTTTACTTTAGGTATACTTTTTCTCACTTTTGTGCATCTCTATGTAATGGCTGGTTGAATAATAATTTTGGATCCTGCAGTGTTAGGAGGTTTTATTTCATATTTTGTGTCAAAACTGTAGAGTTTTTTTTTTTTTTTTTAATCAGTAGACATTTCTTTGACTTCAAGCCCCATTCCAATGAAAACTGTGTTTTTAACATGTTCTTGTGGCATTTTTCTGATGAAGGAGAACATTTTTCGAGAAAAGAAAGCTCTAAATTGTATTTTTGCGTCTTTCTTTAATGAAATCGATGTAAATCCGAGCAGACCAAAAAGATGTAGTTGTGATGTAGAACCTACAATCAGCAGGCCACCAGCTCCCTGCTCTGATCCATTCTGATGCATCCACTCGTAGACGAATAGATCCACGTACGTCTTCGTTTTCCTCGCCTGAGCTGCTATCTGGCTCACAGCTGTACGGCCGGATGGCTTCAATAATGCTCGCCGTTTTTGTTGCACCGGTACTGTTAGGTTTGGGTTGTGAGGGGCTGTATACCAGCAGGAGAGAATGGGTAAACAGATGGGTGACAGAAATCAGGGTTGCACAGTGCTGCCCACTACTTATAGATACATTTCCAATGAACTCATGCTGCTCTGCAGAAACTATGTCCTAGAAAAAGTCACAGGTTTTAGATTTTGCATAAAAAGTGCATTATTGTTATGTTTTTACGTTAGATCTAAAGATGATCGGAGTGGAACTTCCACATCTTTACAGCATAGCCAATTATTACGCAACATGACTGTCTTTTAGAAAACTGTTTGATGTAACTCCAGGCTTTAAAATCCTAAAATTAAAAAAAACAATCAACCTCATATTGTGCTGCAAAAAGAGTTTTTCTTTCTTTCTTTTTGCTCAATCAGGTCCTGAAGTTGGACTCTAAGCGTGTTTGTAAAACCGCATGAAAGGCACTTATATGTTAAAGGAAAACGAGTGGTTTCAAAAAGTCTATCAAATTCAAAGAAAAAGAAAGAAAAGGGAAGTACTTTTTTTGAGCGCTGCTAAATAATTTCGTTTTACCTGCTTGGTTTCCATTGTTCAGAGCCTGGAATGATCTGTCCAATAGTGCCTCTAATCTGACTTCAAAGGGTTCCAGTCATGTTAAAACGCTTTTTAATTGTAATAAGGAATATGCTGTCATGCTTAAATCTGTCTGCTTTGTTCGTCTGGTCAGAACCCTTAAATACAGGGGTCTTCTTTTTGGTGGATGGTGTTTAAAAGTTAGAATTGGTCACATTTGTCACTGTCAGCTGTTTCCTTTTGCACACAGAGACGTGCACAGGCCACACACAGACAAAGTTGCCAGTTTTTTTTCCTTATGTGCACTGAGATTGTGTTTGTCAACAGCAAGTGCAGAACAAAATCCTCTGCAAAAGTATTTTTTTCTGGCAAAGTCCCAGAACTCCCTATTGTTTCTGACACAGTAGATACAAGCTGCACCTTTTTGTCCGGAGATAACAGGATTTTTTAGTGAACCACTTGTAGTCAGAGTTTTGATAGAGGGATCTTTAGGCTTGGATTCAGTCACATTATTTTGAAGCATGTGGAGGAGATCTTCTTTCCAATTTGAAACAGCTTATTCTGCTCTAAACCTTTCATATTTTGAACATCCTACAAGAAAAGTGAGCTGCCACAGCTGATCATGAGGGGAAGTTATTCTTTGCCTTCAGAATTGCCTGAATCCTTAGTGGCAGAGATTCAACAAGGTATTGAAATAATTCCTCAGAGAGTTTGGTCCATATTGACATGACAGCATCACACAGTTGATGCAGATTTGTCGGCTGCACATCCATGATGCCAATTTCCCGTTCCACCACATCCTAAAGGTGATCTGTTGGGTTGAGATCTGGTGACTGTGGAGGCCATTTGAGTCCAGTAAACTCGTTGTCATGTTAAAGAAACCAGTCTCAGATGATTCCAGCTTTATGACATGGTGTGTTAAGTACCATCAGAAGATGGTACACTGTGATCATAAAGGGATGGACATGGTCAGTAACAAAACTCAGGTAGGCTGTGGCATTGTAACCATGATCAATTGGCACTAAGGGTCCCAAAGTGTGCCAAGAAAGTATCCCCCCATATGATAACACCACCAGCACCATCCTGAACTGTTGATACAAGGCAGGATGGATCCATGCTTTCATGTTGATACCAAATTCTGACTTTACCATCTGAATGTGGCAGCAGAAATGGAGACTCATCAGACCAGACAACATTTTTTCAATTTTCTATTGTCCGGTTTTGGTGAGTCTGTGTGAACTGTAGCCTCAGTTTCCTGCACTTAGCTGACAGGAGTGGTACCCGGTGTGGTCTTCTCCTGCTGTAGTCCATCTGCCTCAAGGTTGGACGTGTTGTGCTTTCAGAGATGCTCTTCCTCAGTCCTCGGTTGTAACCAGTGGTTATTTGGTTATTTGAGTTACTGTTGCCTTTCTATCAGCTGGACCAGTCTGGCCTCTGACCTCTGGCATCAACAAAGCATTTTTTCCCACAGAACTGTCGCTCACTGGATATTTTCTCTTTTCTGACCATTCTCTGTGAACCATTGAGATGGTTGTTGGTGAAAATCCCAGTCGATCAGCAGTTTCTGACATACTCAGACCAGCCCACCTGGAGCCAACAACCACGCCATGTCCAAAGTCACTTCAATCACCTTTGTTCCTCATTCTGTGGCTCAGTTTGAACTGCAGCAGATCGTCTTGACCATGTCTACATGCCTAAATGGACTGAGTTGCCTCCATGTGATTGGCTGATTAGACATTTGCATTAACGAGCATTTGGACAGGTGTGTCACATAAAATGGCTGGTGAGTATTTATACACCTGTGTATACACATGCACAAACACACATACATTAATATACAGTATGCTCATTAATACATAATACAATTCCACTAGTATCAACCAAATATACAACATTTTAACAGTAACCTATTTTTTGCACACTATTAACTAATTTAAAATCTTTATCGAAACAATTCTAAAGTTTTGTTCCAAAAACAGAAGGACAATAATTCCATTTTACATTTGTACTTGCTCTGCATGATTTAAATGATCATGAAATTATGATAGAATTGATGCTGAGACATAATTTTAGTGTATAGCATCCATTCTTACAGCGAGAGGCTTGAGTCAAGTTTATCACTTAAAAACATATTTCTACTAAATGTTTTTGTGGTAGAAAAGTTATAAATTTGAGCAAAAAATACGGATTTTAAACAAGAAAATCATCTGAACTTCTAGTAATTACACACTCCATGAAGGGCAACCTAAACTCTGAGTGCCTTTCATGCAGCAGGTGTATAGAGTCATGGGATGGAAGTCAAAATGCCAAAAGATAAATTTTGTGTTTTTAGACGTTTAGAATCAAGTTTTTTATAGTTTTATTAAACTTTGCTAAACAGTTTTCTTTCAGTGATGAAGGTATTCGGAATACATTTTCAAAAATATATTTTTGAGTTTTGGACATAGACGTCAAAGACAAGGCAACTTCTTCAAAATGCACATCAGACACTGAGCTGAAGCTATTTTTTGTAACATATTCACTTTTTAAGACACGTTTCCAGACTGTGAGGAAGTGCTGACTGGACACTCATGCGTGCATCATGGGTATTTTGTAATGTTGTAAAAGTTGCTCAAATGTAAGAGCTGCACAGTGGTGCAGTGGTTAGTATTCTCACCTCACACCGAGAAGGCCCTGATTCAAATCCCTGCTGGGACCTTAGAGTTGACATGTTCTCCTTGTGCATTTGTGGGTTTTCTCTGGGCACTTCACCTCAATACAAGAAGAAAACTGTAATACTTTGGATGATGACTAATCGGTAAACTGTTTTTGCACCAGACTGAACTCGCCTCGCTGTCAGGAAAGATGACTGAAATCTGCAAAAAAGAGATCCTTTTGAGAGCCCTCTTAAGGATCCTTTTTTAAATTCTGAGAAAAAAACAAACCGTTTTAGCTATATTTAGAGGCCAGAACTTGCTTTTGATCAACTTCCACCCCACCATTACAACAAGTTTATTCGTATGTTTGTTGAGTTGGCTGGCATTGCTGGTTTGGCTCAGTCCTTTAGCTGTCTGAGCCAAGCATATGCCTGCACAGCTTCGTATGAGTCTGTGCGTATTCATTTTCATACTTGAGCGCGGCAACATTTTCTTGGCCACGTGTGACCGTGTCTCCACTTCAACATGGTGGTCATGAGTGTGCCATGCGGTCATCCATGGCTGACATATCTTGCCTGACTTTTTTTTTTTTTCTTTTTGGTTAATATGCAGCATGGCCTTATCACTTCCAACCACCAGACATCCGTGTTGGTGACGACAGAGAAGGAAAGACAGCCACAGACGATAAAACAGAGAGATTCAACGAGCGGATGACACATACAGTATCTGATTGTAATTGAGTCGACAAAAATATAAATTATAACAAGTTTTTGTAGTGCAGATGAGGGATGGAGCGTTCATAAAAGACTGGAACAGAGGTACACATCAGCAGACATGAGTGAATCTTTCAATGACTGAAGATAAAGAGGACGAGGTGTATTCTTCTGGTGAGAACAGGTGTAATAAACTGCAGGAAAACAGTTTGACTTGAGTTTTTTTAGTCATAAAAGTTGGCTGACATGACAGCTGGCGGGTGACACTAAAGGATAAGTACCAGTCGTGGGGTAAATACTGAGATTGGAGTGTACAGAAGCTGTGCAATGATGATGTCTCTTACTCTGAGTCTTTGAGGTCATCGTCCATGAACCAAAAACTTGATTGACTTGGAGAGGGCATTCGATTCTACTGAGAACGTGATTCCCATGAGCACACTGAGCATACAGAGAACCAAACATGTTTGAAAAGCATAAAAGCTGGCAGTTTTGCAAACAAGATAACATTTATATTCTTCTGTTTTTGCAGTTTCAAAGTGAAGGAAAACTCAAAGTAACTAAAGAAAGAAGTTCTCAATTAGGATTTGCTTAAATCTCAGACATCAGCTAGCTTTTCAAGGCTAGAACTTGTCGGCTGTTGCCAATTTCAAAGCCCTTTGACTGATCCAAGCCATAAACAGCTTTTGGCTCAAGGCAGCCCCGGCACTCTCAAGATTCAACTTAAACTCCCAAGAAAAAAGAAGGTTAAAAGTGTTTTATGCAGCTATTTCATCTCCTAGTGATATCATTAAGAAATGGCTGCTGATGGAAGCATTCGAGGTCTGAGGGATTAAAATATGTTTTCTGGGCTACGGCTGACTGCCTAGCTCATGCAGTGAAGAAATCATTAAAAGTTGTGCCCCAACTATGGATTCCTGGACATGCAGTAAATATCTATTCCAGAACACAAACGCTCAAAAGAGAGAGGAAAAAAAAAAGTTCTTGTTAGCTCAGTAACAGTAGTGATTGATGCCAAATTACCATCTGGAAAGGGGTTCTGTGGGTTGAAACTGATAAACAGGACTTGTAAGCTGCAAAAAATTGTGAAGTATTTATGGAAAAAAAGCTACGTAATTTCATAAAAAGAATGGCTCTTGTGGTAAAGGGTGGGTTGATCATGGTATGGGTTTGGGTTTGCAGTAAAATACAAGATAAATGCTTTAAAGTTGTAATAATTTCTCAAAGGGACTGAGGACATTTTGTACCGGTGGGTTGCATGAGCACCCTCAAAGGCAAGAACATTAATATGAAATCTCTCCACTAATGTTTCCATTTTCCTTCAAATGCTACGTTCACACTGGCCTCTGAATTCAAGCGATCACGTCCAATAGAAAGTCTTGGTAAATGTGCATTTAAGGGTTCCACGTTCAAAACTCTTGCATTCACATGTCACAAAGCAAGATTTTCTGACCGCTTCCGGGATCTACATACAAAATGCGAGTTCAATGGTCGCGCATTGAAAGTTAAACCAGTTTGACAAGTCAGGGACTTGGATTTGAGAGTAACATATGGGTACCCATCCTTTTTAATTCAAGGATGTGCTACCAATTTGAGAAATGGTCACGAAGGACCAAGCCTCTGCCAACTGCACTAGCATCGAGTGTAACAACAGTGCAGTGTGAACACCATATGCTAAAAGCTGAACGCAGGTTCTTGAACGCACATTTCATACCCGGTGTGTACGTAGCATAAGTTGTGAGTGTCAGACCAGGTGACTGTGCCAGTCAAACCTTCCCCTGGCAGGTCACCGGGTTCCTCCACTTTTTGAGCAGCAAAGGGAGGGAGGAGAGGAGACATCCAAGCTGTTGACAGGGATTTATGAGCTGATAGTGTCAGACTGCAAGCACAACAACAGTCTCACTGTCTCTGCCTGTCGGCTCATGAGGCGCAGACCGAGAAAGAATGGAGGGAGTGAGGGTGAGGCAGCAAAATCAGTGGAAATGAAATTATTGAACAAGCAAAGGGAAAATTGAATGGAAGACAGTGAGCGAGGATGGGCGGGGGCTCTAATTTCATTTGTTTGGTAGCTGTTTTCTTCTTGTTTTGCTGCACAATCTCTTATGTTTTTTTCTGAGCTTTTCTTTCTCCAGATCTCATCTTCTTCTGACATCATCTGTGTATGAAAAGACTTGCTTCTTGTATTGAGACCACTTTTTTTTTGCTTGTTTAGATCCGTGTAAGTCAAACCTGCATGACCGTATTGCTTTGTAAACCCACTGTCAGGCACATGTGGATATACTAGTAGAATACCATCTCCTTAAAAATAAATCTGTTAAAATTCAATATCTGCAAGAAAATAGTATCCCAGAATAATAATAATAATTTAAAAAATCCTTTTTTGACATTTCTGGGTTGTGAGATCAGTCACCATGACTCACTTCTGAAATGTTTGCTGTTGGGATGACACACCCTGATAAAGTTGGACCGTCTGGCTGTCTGACAAATCAGAGACAGTCTGTTGGGTAATTTTGCCTAACTGCTGTTCTAAGCACAAATGACAATATCTGATTCCATTAAGGATTGGTGAATTCCACAAGACACTGTTTTGTTTTTTTTTTTGTTTGGGTTGTAGCTCTTTATTTTCCAGGGGAAGTTGTGGTTTTGGAGTGTTCTCCTTACAATATCCTGGACTCCAAAAAGTCCAGGTTTTGGATTTTACACTCCAGTGTACCAGATTTTTTTTTTAATAAACCAAAGAAGGTCAAAAGGAAAAAAAAAACAACTATATAGATAAATCTACATATTTTTTGAGAAAGTGTGACTCTTTTTGAAACATGGAGACCAAAGGTTTGCTTCAACCTCTAAAATACCAGAGTAAAGCTTGAAATCAAGAGAAATACTGAATTAAAAAAAAAAATACTCGAACAAAATTTGATAATTTTTAAAAAAATTGTGGACTTGAGTGAAATTTCAGATCACATCTCTAAGTTTGTTTCATGAGGGGGAACTCCAGGCTGGGAACATTGCTCTCTGCTGTTTGAACGCAAGATGCCACAGTCGGTGTGAAAGTAGCTTGAATACATAGACAATGGAGCCAAAAAGTAACAATTGTTACTCAAAGGGCTCTGACTTATCCTGATGGGATCCTGGGTGTTGTTCTCCAAACAAACAGGTCGACTTGCCTGAGATTTAGCGTCTCTCCATCATGGAGACTCAATCAGTGAAGAGTAAAGAGCTAATAGGCACAGCAGTTTGTGCACCAGTTGGTTCACGACTGACAATCCAGAGTTCTGGATACTGACTAAAAGAAAAGGCAGAGGTAATAAAAGTGGATGAAATGAGTCTCCAGTGAACGGATGTGACGCCTACTATTAGGGATGGTAAGATGAGAATATTTGTCCTGGAGGAGGTTTTTATAGCAGGTTTCTCTTCACTCCCCTGCAATGGAAAGAAACCACTTGAAGTTGTTCAGGCATGTGCTATGAGCTCTGCACTCCACCTCAGGAGATGCTTCAGTCGTGTCCGGCTAGGAGGAAGCCTCAGGACAGATTTTGTCTCGTCTTTCCTGGGATCCCTTTAACACTCCCTCCAGGGGCTGAAGAAGGTGGCTTGAGAGGAAGATCATTGATACATCTCTACCCTAGAAAGAAAACAACAAACAGACAGATTTAAATGGCGCAGATGGAATGGCCTAAACTTAAACTGCATCTATTGATTTCTAATTCTGGATATTTAATGACAGCCTCCAGAATTGCTCTCTCTGTTAAATACTCCTACTGTCATAATGACAGTGATCCAGCTGTGATGTCTGCCTGTCTGATATTTTGTGAGAAAGTGAGACTGACAGTGCACCAGCATGCATCCCCTCTGGGAATAATACAGTCTCCTTGTGATTTATGTGTCAGCTGTTTCTTTTTTTTAATGACAGAGCATTAAAGACTCGTGACTTATAAGGCTCCTCTCATTTCACAGAGACACCCAGACTCGTTTCAGAGTGTAGCTTGCACTTTCGGGCAGTGTAATGATCCCAGAGTGAGTTTTCCACAACTGCAAGGACCATTATGTTTTCACAGAACTCCCAAGGCAGCGGTTAGACTCTTTTCTTTTTTAAAGCCAAATGGAGAAAAGAAATCTCACCACTTATTTATTTAGTCAATGATGGATGCAGGAGGAGACAGACATCTTATGGGGCAGAGCTTGAGAAAGCAGTTTCAGCGTTCAAGATGTAAAAACAGTAAGGGAACGCATCGAGAAGTGAAGTCTAGCAAGTTTTTGTTGTACATGTGCAGCCTCGTTATGGCTAGTGTTGAAGGTTTGAAAAAACCTCAACTTCTGCCTCATGAAACATGAGTCAACTGTTTTCAATAACCACATAAACAACAAAAAAGCAGTTTGTAAAAAGAAAAAGTACAGGAAAATAATAACAAATAAATCCTAATGCATAAATAAAAAAACAATGAGCTTTGGGCCTTATGAGTGTACTTTTTTCTGCTGCTAAAAATGTAGTTTTTACTTATTTTGACCCTTTTTAGCTTTTAAAGTAAATCAGAGCTGCTTAAACATTTGCTGGCTCCTGGGGGGTAGTAAAGCTGGCACCACAACAGGGTTTGGTTAAGAATAAAGCAATAACAAAACTGTTGTTTTTCTGTCAAAAGTCCAAAATTCCTGGTTGAATTCGCTGGCTGAGCTCTACAATAGCTTTTCTTGTTGTTGAAAAACCTTTATCGGTCCTTCACACTAACAACAACAAGACATGGGAATATGTTCCATTAGCCATTGTCTGTATTATCCTGATCAAGTTTAAATCATGTAAAAAGACAAATCTTAGGTCCTTTTCCTGCTTCCATTTCATGGATTTGTGAAAGTACAAATAAATTATGAATATCATGTTTCTGAAAAGAAACTGAAAGGTAAATATGATAAAATAAAAAGAAAAAAAAGAGCAGCAGGATGCTTATTGAAGAACAAGAAATCAACAATTCAAGGGATGGGACAATATACACAATTCTTTGTTTTTTTTAAACCGAGCGGTAAGAAAATGTAGTTTAAAGAAAGAGTTTATAATTTAGTACTTGTAAACTTGTTATAACAACAAAATTGATCTCAGATTTAGTATACATGTCATTCTGAGTGCTTTTTTTAGACATGAGATTACCAATAAAAGCCTGTTTTTAGATTAAACACGTTAAAGTCCCACCCTGATCATCTTTTTTGATGGACTGTAAAATTGTTTTTTTTAAATTGTGTTGACATAGCTTCTGCAGAGCAGCAGGAATTGATCAGAAACTGAGTCCTTATTTTTGGGTGGACTGTTGGTGGGGAGCAGGCCTACTTTCATTTCCCATCATCCCACACTCGCTAACTTACAGCCCCTCACAACCCCAATCTAACTTTACTACATTTAAGAATATTATTTGAAGAATTCTCACAGTTGTTTGAATGGTTCTGCAATAGTGATTTTAGAGGAAAAGTTTGAGCTTTTTGAACTTTGGAAAGCACAATCTGTTTCACATCTTTTTATGTGACATGAGCATGAAATCCCCACTACAGTGAGGTTACATATGTAGTTTCATGGAACTGAGTCAAGCGGCGCTACTTTTTCAAAGCTGGTTGTAGAGGTGGAGCCCTTTCCGAAACTTGAGGATTATGAATGTGATGCAGTTCTGGATGGAATGTTGTGGTTTTCCTTTGAAGACTATCTCAGGGGTCTGGGTTTTACAACTAGTCGCCACTTGTTGCACTGATGCTTTAAGACATCCAGCTTCTCCAGAACAACTGTACATACTAGAACTTTCAGTTTTAAAGGTCAAATTAATTCAATCAGGAATATTTATTAATTGATAATCTAATATTTTCAAACCTAAAATAAAACAGTTGAATGAACATGACAAACAGACAGTGATCAAGAAGTGGGTAGAAGGACAATCTTATTGATTTCCTCTGTTCTTACTTATGCAGACATTTTTACAGATTAAACATGATCATTCTTCACACAGACATAAACGAGTTAAAGAATAAAACACAAAAAACATCAAAGTACCAAAATGTATCTCATTTTCTAAATGATGTTTGTGTTTTTGTAGTTTGTATTTTTTAAATTGTGTAATAGTTTTGCTCATCTTAATACGTTCCTTTTTCCACATCCTTACCACATAGACATACTGTGGCCCTCACTGTCAACTTTTCTTTTTTATTTACTCATGACATTTTAGAAATGAACGAGAGCGTCACAGAAGGGTCACATGACAGTGTTGCCACAGTCTTACAATGGCTTAATGGCCTGTGGGCCAGCTGGAAGTTTGACTTAACCCTTTTTTCTTTTCTATTGTTATTTATTGACATCTGAAACTTTTTTTTCGATAAAGCAAAGTCAGTCCTCCATCTCATCTCCAAACCATTGACTGTATACGAGAACTGGACTGAGCGAGTGAGTACCCATAGTAAATGACTTGCTCCGGTTCCAATCAAATGAAGTCAGTTCAGCCGCCATCTTTCCACGATAGGTCAGTCGCCATGCTCATGAGAATCTGTCTTCACATGTTCGACGAGAGGCCACCTACATTTATTGAGGCATCTGATTGGTCCGTTTATAACTTGAATAACTGTCACTACAGCGAAAAAGTTACGAAAAAAGAAAACATTAAGATTAGCAAGAACATGTTAAAAAGATGTAGCAGAGCAAGAATGGATATTCTGACAAACAGAATAAATGGAGTATAGCTGTTTATTTCTCTAGAGAAGTCTACAGGATTTCGGCTTTTTGAGACCAGCTGGTACTTCCTATTTGAAACACTAGGGGGAGCAGTCACTCAGTCCGATTCTCATTTTCTGTATTTTACTGATCTTATTCTTTTCATTTTTCACATTTGTGATTAGATATTAAAATGCCAAAGCAACAACAGACGCTAAACCACAGTAGTTCCTCAAAGGCACACACTTTCCTATACATACAGTATACAGGCTACAGGACTGTTAACCAAGAGATGCCGTTTTAGATACCACCTACTGTGCTAAAAAGTGAGCCAGAACTTCTAGCTGAGTTTTTTTTTTTTTTTTTTGCATCTGACTGTCCTTGTTTTACACAAAGTCCTCCTGAAAAGAATCAGCAGTGGAATCCCTCTTCCATGCACTGTACAGCCACACAGCCTGATGCAAGGTGATGTCTTTCATAGGTTCAAAATTTTGCACACAAACAAAAAAATTAAAGTTTGGGTTAAACTTCATGTTTTTGCTCTGACTAAGCGTCTATACTAGAGATTTGCTAAATCTTAATTATCTTCACTGGCTCGTTCTTACTGCTGCATGTTTATTTTTTTTTTTGGCCTAAAGTAGTCCCAGTAATGTATTTCCTCTGGGTACAAGTGTTCAAGACAATAACACATGATAAGTGCTTTGCAGTGGTGATCATACCTTGGTCACAAGGGAGCAGACGCGGCATCAAGGGCATGCACTCATAAAATATTTATGGCTCTGAGGAGAAATATTCCTAGACGGTGGTGCTGGCATGACAATATATGTGAAGAATTTGACTTTCAGCATGGCAACATAGATTATTAAAAAGCACTGTATTGCCCTGTGAAAAATCTATGTAATATAAAGCTTAGCAGTGAATTACCATGGCTGTTGAACAGTCATGAAAACCTCAGGAGAGGTTCCATGTCATCATCCAAGAATTCAGCAATTGAGTCGAAAATTTGAGCAGAACCATGAGGAGTTTTTCATCCATACCTGCCTGTTGAGATTTGAGAGAGAAGGCTGTAAAAATGCTGATTTGAATGTACATTCGAGATTTCCAGCTTTTGTCCAGAATGTATAAACTTTGCTAGGTTTTAAAACTCTTTAATATTGGGTTCCAAAAAGTATTTCAGCCTTTGCCAATGCTTCTATTTCTTTGAGTTATTCAGAAATATTTACATCTGAAACAAACTACTGTATACGTGGAAGGCTATCCGTCAGAAAACGACCATATTTTTTGGAACATATGTCACATTTTTTTCATTGTTTGGGGGGGTGAAACTTAAAGGTATAGCTTATATGTGATTTTTATAAATACATAGCAGCCAAAGGATGCTGTAGGTGTGTATCAGTATTCACCTTTTATACGTAAAACACACCTGAAGCAGGTAATCACCAGCAGATATGTGTTTGAAAAAAAAAAAAAAAAACAGGAGGTCAGCCCTCGAGGCCTGGAGTCTGACACTCTAATAGACATTTACATGATCAGTTATATTTCTCCCCTCTCTGTGTTTTTACTAAATGGAAGGATAAAGATGTCGTTTGTTCTGTTTTGACCACTGGCCTGCTGACTTCCTCAGTGGGTGCCTGTCATCACATGTTATTCCCAGCTGGTTGTGGTCCTGAAGTAAATCATCCCAAGTGGATGACAGCATGTCTGCCCCTCATCTCATTTATGGTCTCGTTTCTTCGTTTCTGAATTTCTGTTTGTTTCTGTTCCCATTACTTCTGTGTCATCCCAGTCCATGATGTGATTATTTACTTTGCAGTGATCTGATATTGCTGTTATGAGGGTTTATCGCTCTGCTTTTCCTCCTTTTTTTTAGCTCATGTGAGTCTTCTTGTTGTCTCCTTCACTGATGAACTTTTGCACTCCCTATTTTATGTCTCCAACTTCAGATGCTCTTCTACAAAAACTACAAAGGAGTGGCCACTATATTTATATTGGCCCATCGCAAACCACTGACAGTGACAGAACCTTGTGAGGAAGGCTGCAGGCCAACATTTGAAACATGTCGAGGTAAATCACATCTTTATCCCTTAAATTTGTCCGACCAAAAAGAGTCAAAAATGTCTGTATGCACGTGGGGGACAAACAGAACTTGATTTCTCCTCCCCTATCTGCGTTCATCCATCTTTGTGTGTGGTTACCAACCCCAGTTACCGTGGTCGGACCAGCCACCCCCTATATTTTCCGTTTCCTTTGCTCTCTGCCTCCAGTCAGTTAAACAGGAAGAAAAAATGAAAAACTTTGGGACGTATTTATACAGAACTAAAGATAGGTTTACCGAAATCATGTGGAAAATGTATTGCAGAAACATATTGAAAACAAAAAAAATGGTGTTGCATTTGACTTCTTCAAAATGTGAACACGAGCTGCACGGTGGCGCAGTGGTTAGCGCTCCTGCCTTACAGCAAGAAGGTTCCCGGTTCAAGTCCTGGCTGGGGGACCTTTTTGTGTGGAGTTTGCATGTTCTCCCCGTGCATGCGTGGGTTTTCTCCGGGTACTCCGGCTTCCTCCCACCGTCCAAAAACATGGTTAATTGGTTACTCTACATTGTCCGTAGGTGTGAAGGTGTGTGATTGTGGCCCCTGCGACAGACTGGCGACCAGTCCAGCGGTGTACCCTGCCTTCGCCCATGAGTAGCCGGGTTAGGCTCCGGCAACCCGTGACCCCGAAAGGGATAAAGCGGATTGGAAAATGAATGAATGAAAAATGTGAACACATGAACTAATATTAGAAATACATATTAAACTACTCAGTCTGCAATGACAGAAATGTTATTGTCTGTTTTTTCATGGCTTTAAAATAAATGCAATAAAAATGATTGTTTTTTGTTTTTAATAAGAAGATAAAACATTCAAATTGCATCTGAAGCTACGTACACGTCGGACATGTGTTCACAACATGCTAAAACCTGGATCTTCAAAGCATATTTAACCTGTGGTGTTCAGACTGGACAGGCAGGGAGGGGCTTCCTCTTCTTTTATTTTTCTGCTGTTTACTATAATGTAAGCACACAAAAATATAGTAAAAGCTGCAAAAAAACTGTATTTTTGTTTATTTTCTAGTTTGAATATCTTACTTCACTTGGCATAAGACCAAGCTAACTTGCTTGTAGCTATTCTTTAAGATTAATGTAAAATACGTTTATGACAAGTGTATTTTGTCTTCTTGTAATTGGTTTAAAAATAGTTGGACTGCTGTAGCGCCTAAAATAGGATAACAGGAAAAAAAATAGCACGTATGTAAATATAGCTTTTGAAGTTATATACGTTTTTTCAGCAATACACGCTCATCTTAGAACATAACATTTCTATTTATTAAATATAATATGACTAAATATGAATTTTTATAGCTAATTTCGAGATTACATTTTGTCCTAAAAAGGCATGACATCACAACTTATATTAGGAATTCTTGTCAAGACTTTCATAAGCAGATTTTTCACTCACAACAAGGGAAAAACATCTTGTATTCTAAATGTTTAAACGTGTTTTGAGAAGTTTTTTTCCCAGTGTAGTGCTTGTCCCCCACGTACGGTTGGAAGAAGCACAAATCTGGTGAATCCTTTTCTTTCACAGTTTTATTTCAATGTATAAAAAACTTGGTGTCATGTAAATGCTGCCATGATCACATTTCAAACCACTGACACCTCCGTGAATTAAAAGGGACGCCACCCATACGTCACAACCAAATCCGAGTCCCTGACTGCTCAAAGGTCGACTGGTTTAATGGCTGCAGAGCCCAAAAACGGTCATGAAAATGTGTTTTTCTCCGCGTGATCATGAGAGTTTTGAAATGCAGATTTTTTATTAGAAATGGCCGCTTGAACGTGTGTTGGTGTGCAGTGCGAATTTAGCTTGAGTGTGAGATGAAGCATTTTTTCATTCTGTTCTTATTAAGGTTTCCATCATTTCTTGAGTAAGGCCCAACCTTATACCTCATCAAAACATCTGGGTTAGAATAAATGTCTGCTAATCACCTTCTGCTGTGATCTAAGCTACATTTGTTCAACAGGTGGGCAATAAAGCAAACTGAGGCTAAAATGATGAAATTAGATGTAAGAAATGGATCTCAAACTTTTTAGCTGCAAACATTTTTGGGTATTCATAAGTTATGATAAAATCAAAGGAAAGTTGCTTCAGTCAAGTTATCAGAAAGGGAAAAATATACTGCAAATAAAAAGAAATCAATGGAGAATTAGGTTCCCGACATGAAAAAAAATTTAAAAAAACATTTCTTTTTCTTGTCTAAGCTTTTTTTTTTTTAACTTTGAAGATGTAAAAGTTAGTATTTTTGCATTTTAAAATTCGTCTGTGAGATCTTTAACTCATTTTATTTTGCTTTTCCGCTGTTTTGTGTTTTGTGAAACAATATAAAACCTAAAAGAAACTGAAAAGTTGTGATGAGTATTTCAATTTAGGTCTTCCATTTCAACTAGAATGCAACAGTATTCACATCACAGCTTTGTTGTTTACATCCTTGCCTCAAAAAAAAGATTATGCTAAATGCATTTTTGCGTCAAAAGACATGACAACTTTTTGACAAAAATGATCAAAACAGATTTAAAAAACTTTTAGCAGTAGATGAGCTACTTTTCCACATCCCTTGGTTATGCAGCAACATGTTGTTTTCCCCTCAGCCAGGATGTACAGGCCTACCATCCGTTAACCCCACAGAGGAAGTGTGCAGGAAATGAGATCAGCCTTAAAGAGAGGTAACACCTCAGCCCGAACCACTGACACCAGACCAATAACTGTCACTCACTGCACCTGATGCAGAGGAACAAAAAAAAGAGCAGCAAATAACAGGAAGATCAGACGCAAAAAAGCACATCAAAATAGAACAACCCCGTTTGAATTGCACAACAGCTGAGAAAGAAGGAAAGAGCAAAGAGAATCAGGACAGCTAAAGACAGAACAGAGAAGTAAGACTTGAACCGTCACACAGAATCTTTTGGGAAAGCTGTCAAAGAGTTGAAAACACCTCTTCAGGGAACAGGCTGCAAAAGCAAGTGATGGTGAAGGTTCACACCGGGCATGGGACGCGTGTTCAAGAACGCATATGGTGTTCAGCCGAGCACAAACTGCAATGATCAGTTTCTCCTCCATCAATTTTCAAACGGTACTACCGTGAATGACAAAGGACGCTGGCCATACATCACTACCAAATATCAGTTCATGAATGGTCAAAGTTCAACTGGTTTCAACGCAGGTTCAGTTGCCACATGTTTGTTCATAGGGCCAAAAACAGTCATAAAAAATTGCGTAGCAACGCATGATAGCGAGAGTTTTGAACACGAAAGCCCAAATTGTGAATATATCCGCGCTTACATTAACTTTTCATTGAAAGTGGTTGCTTGAACATGGCTTGAGAAGAGAATACAGCAGAAAGCTTCCGTTAAAAGCATTGACTGTTTAAGAGACTTGGACTGAGTGAGTGTGACGCCACCTATAGAAAACAAAACGAAGTCAATTTAGTCAAGTAAGGACATTAGTAAGCAGTGATTGCTCTGATTTAACTCTTCTATGGTAACTGCTGTCACCAATCAGGAGTGAGCTTGTTGGAAGTTCACACCCCAACAACTGAAAGCGGTTCAGGAGACTGTCAATCAAAAGTTTCTAACAATTGAGGTGGGGGTCAGCGGGGACCACATGTTTTAATTGAGGCATCTGATTGGTCAGTTTATAACTTCCTTGCAACAAAGAAACAATATTGTGAAAAAAAAATACTAGGATTAGAAAGAACATGTTACAAAAGATAAACTAGATAAACCATAAAGAGCAAAACAACATCACAACAAGCTACTAAATAGTACAGATAGAATTAAAAGAAAACATAAAAAAAAAAAAAAAGTGCACTCGTAAGACTCACTGTGCCATGAACGCTTTGGCCTTACCATGATCAAAACCAGCTGGTAGGTTTACCACAGGCTTGACAGGACTGACACGCCAGTCTGAGCACGCGCACAAGTTTTCAGCTTTCTCTACAAGCCAAAAATAATTTTTTTTTAAATTTTATTTATTTCACGAGAGAGAAGGCAAAAAAAGTGATAAAACATTTACAATGTTAGCTATAAGTACTGCAGAGTACAAGAAGCTCTGTGATAAGAAGCACACACTAACACACAACTTGTTTTCTGGCTTGGTGCAGCTGCTGCAGGCACAGGACAGACTTGTTACAGCAGCTTTATGTTGCATTAGATATGACCTTTTTGTTTTTGGCATAATTTCCTGAATAAATGTTGCAGGATGTGGTTTTTTTTTTTCTATTCTTTTCTGGGGGGACTAAAGAATTTGAACATGCGATGCAGCAGTGGTTCATCTTTACCACATTTTATTGTTTCCTATACAGCATTTAATGTACAAACACGTTTAAAGCAGTTGCAGATATTTTACAGAGAATGAAGATAAACTTTACTCACAAAAGTTAAAGGAAACTAAAAGCTAAAAAAAATTAAAAAAAAATCAAATGTTTACTTCATCAGACAGGCCGGTCCGTGAAAGTATTGTCTGACATTAAAATGGTCCGTGGCCTGAAAAAGGTTGGGGACCACTGATGTATGTTCATACTAAAGAATAAGTACCAACACTTCAAAATAGACAGGTGACATGTGGCTGAAGATATGACTTGCGATAGCTTGAGATAAATCTAATTCTGTCACATTAATTTGATTTGATCTCCAATCAGCAATTGCTGTGTGAATCTGTGTGTCCTATTACATGATTCAGTGATCGACCAATGAAAGGGGTAAATATATGAAAGAAAAATTAATAAGTAATGAAATGATAAATTATTTAATCGGTTAAACAAACGAAGCGAGTGTCAGATTGATGTTGTTTAAAAGCATCATTAGCATATTTGCATAATTGCACCTGTAGAAAATGATTTTCATTTAATTAAAAGAAATGTATACACTCATTCTTTTTAAGCGTTAATGTCTAAATAGATTTTACATGCGTTATACCCACGAGGTTTCAACATCAAAAGATAAGGATTGTGTGTATAATCTAAAAAAGAAAAAGGGAATTCATAAATTTGTTGCATTTGTGCCACCAAAAAGTCATTTCCACTGCATATTCTGCAGTTTTATTTGCTAAAAGAAACAAGGGCAAACTAATTTAGGAAAACCACAGTGGGCTTGCTGATGCAACACGCTGAAATTTAGGGAGCATTCATGCACAATGAACCACTTCTGTCAGACCACCTATCGAGCTGCCTGTGTTCGCCTGGCTGTGTGTGTCCATTGGTCCATTGTTTGTGCAGCATGCATGTGTGTCTGTGTACACCTGCCACTGGAGCACAGAAGAGAAATAGATGCCTCCTCTGTTCTTCAATCCTCTCAGCAGCAGCTCAGCCTGAAGGCAAATTTTCATCACTGCTACTGTTTTGTTGCAGGTATCTGTGGCCTGATCCTGCCATCATGTGCGGATTTGACTATAAAACGCCAGATCCTAAAAAGAAAAAAAATCCTGATGCTTGGATGTTTCGTTTGGTTTAATGTCAAGTTAACCAGCAGGCTGCAGAGGTGGTGTGCTGTCACTGCAGTCTCTCTGTGCTTGTGGTCACAAGGCCTAAAGCCCAGCTAATTTACATAAGATATTTAATTTATTAAATGATTTAGAAGACGTCAAAAAGTGTGAGTAGATTCAAATTTAATTACCATATTTTTCGAAGATAATGGACACTGAGTTAAGTTAAATGAGTAAGATACTTAAGTAAAACTGCACTACACTCAGCAAGTGTGTGTTTTTGATGAAGTTTGAAATGTTTAAGATCCTTCTTGTGAAAAATATGACAAATGAAATAAAAAGCGACGTTCACACCGCCCTTGGCAATGAATGTTCAAGTGGCTAATTCCACTTAAAGGTCTATGTAAACGTACGTTTCGGGCTTCTGGGTTCAAAACTCTCGCGTTCACGTGTCGCCACGCAAGTTTTTATGTACAAAACGCACCCATTTAACATGCAGTGCAACCTAAACTAGGTCAAGCTTTAACCAATCAGGCACTCAGATTTTGTAGTGACATAGAGATTTGTTTAAACCGACATGGCGAAGAGCCTGACAACATCTGTGTTTGTTTTTTTTAAAAAAAGATAAACCAAGGGCACAATCTCCATCATTGCAAGCAATGAACAGCGCTGTTTCCATTTCGTGCCCAAATCGTGAGATTTGCATCGTTCCGCTCCAAGCCTCTACCAACTGTAGGTGGCGGACATGTACTAGTAGACAATAGAAAAAGAAGAAGAATCCTCTCCCTGTTTGTCCAGTGTAAACACCATGGTCTAACTGATCTTTCAAGAATGCGTGTTCAAGAACGTGCATTCAAGAACAAGGTTTTAGCGCATTCTTGAATGTGATTTGAATGTAGCCTGAGAGGCAGGTAGGAAACAGGGCTCAGTTGGCAGGGAACCTGGTTTCACCTCTCAAGGTGCGCAATAAGCCAAATCCCGTGTGGGTCCTTAGGCAAGACCCCCTACCCTGCTGCCGAATTGGGTCTCCCTGTGCCTTGAAAATACAGCGTTGTGTCAGGAAGGGCATCCATTGTAGAAACTCCTTCCCAAACCACCTGTGCAAATCAGTGATTCGCTGTGGTGGAACCCTAATAGGGTAAGCCAAAAGGTGAAAAACATCTAGAGAACTGAAAGTGTCACTTTCTTTTTCTGGTTTCACTTTTTTGTTTAACCAAGTCCTGTTTAACAAAGAAGTTTAAAAAAAAGCCAGGACAACAGATTTTTCTTTAAGCCTAAATAAATAAAATTGGGTTTTCTAACTGGCTTAAATTAAAATAAACAAATTAATTAAAAAGATGCTTTGTACTTTTTACTGTTTGGAGTAAGTCATTGCTGATAATGTTTGGTCTCACAGACACTGCGTGTTGAAACAAATTTAGAGCTAAAAAAGTATAAAATAAAGGAAAAATGTGTGACCTTCGCGTGTACTGTAAACCTTACATGCAAAAGTAAACATCTTCTGAATTTAGTCATCTAAACTTGGGTCCATCATGGAACGTCATAACATTTGTGTAGTGAGATTGAGCTGAACTCTAATCATTAAGGGTAAGAACAAAACATGAACTCAGGGATGTTGTCCTCCCCCAGTCTCCTTATCAAAACTACACCCTCAGAAATGCCTTTTTAAAATGTTCTGCACACAGACATGGCCTTCAGCTTTTATATGTGTTTACTTTTAATATGTTAGGAAACAAAACATCATGGCTGAACAAGTCCTAAAAGAGTCAAAAAGGTTGTAAGCCAAAGTTGAAAAAGCCAAGCGGTTAACATTAACACCAGTACATTTTTAATTAATGTCGTTCCATCAGATTCTGAAGTGAAAAAAAGTGGCTTTGTGGTATTGTGCAACACTTTAATGTGGCAAAGCCAATATGATTAGACCATTTTCTCAAAATCAGCTGATTAGCACTGATCAAATAAATGGTCAAAGATCTATGGTAGGCCAAAGAGCATTTGTTATTAAAGTGTCACCAGTGACGGTTCCAATGTTAAAGGGATAAAAATGTTCAAGAAACGATCAAATCATCTAAAAAAAAAAACGCTTTTTATACTTTCTATTTAAAACAGATGATTTTCTATTTATTTTCTTGGTTAAAACACATTAGGCTACACAATTCATTTTTACATCATGTATGATTTAGTGTGTCATGATTATTTTCGTGACATTTTCTTTTCTGATGCAATATTAATGCTGCCGTTACGTTGTCACTGCTTGATTTTCCACCTAATCTAAGGGAATCGGCGTCAGTCTGCAGCTCTGGGCGTTTGACGGCGTTGCCTGTGGTTCTCTGTATTCTCCTGTCAATCGGTTGTTTTCAATGTGCCTTCATAATGAAACGGCTGCTGGTATTTCATCGTTCACGCGGTGTGACTTCTCTGGATTAAAACTATTATTCCACGTCTGCTCATTTTTAGTACATTAAACCATCAGACTGCATGTCCACTGACTCATTTCAAGGCCTCTTGTTTTTGATAGCATGCCCATTGGAATTTGTATTATTTAAGGAAGTTATAAGTTACTTAAAGTTTCTTAAAAGTTTTAATTTTAAAGGGAACAAAGGGAATCTTCCATAATTCTTTACCATATCTGCAATTCCAAGCATTTTAGAGGCTCTGTGTTCTATAGCATTGTCTTTGTAGATATTATTGACCCTACATTTGTATGCGTCCCATGTCGGCATTGTTTTCCAAGCCCAGAAGCCGGAAACTGTCGGCCATAAGATTTTTCAAACAATGAGTGAGTCACAACAACACAAACGCAGAAGGGATAAGTACAACATGTGCTTCACTGGCCATCGCCCTCAGCTTCTATAGCAGTGCACAAACACCCAATAAAGCTGCAACTGTTTCCCACCAGAGTACAGTCTCAGAACTCTATGATCAAATTAGGTAAAGTAGTTGGGGTGATATAATTAGCTTTTTCTGCGTGTCTTTTTTTTTTTTTTTTATGGTTTTCAGCCTCTTTATGAATCTGTTACTCCTGGGCTTTCTCAGTTCCACAGCTCATTTGTGTCAGCAACATCCAATATTAATACTGATACTGTTATCATCCGAAAGCACAGACTGTTCTGTTAAATCTGAAAAACTGAAACAGGAGTCCAGCTCTTAAAAAAACAGAACATGGGTTTCAACAGACTTTTCTGGCTATATTTTAACTTCCACAATAAAAAAAATATTGTTGGCATCTTTTGTAAGACCAGTGATTATTTCTGCATAAATTCTGAGGGTTTTGAATTTCTGATCTATTGAAAAAAGTCCTTTTTTGTGTGATACTTTAATAAATAATAAACATACTTTTTTTTTATCAAAGCAGCAAACTACTCAAAGTTTGCTTAAAGAATACACACATGAAAATTGTGTATTTGGTGATTTCAACACATTCTTTTGGCATTTTTCGGCCAATGGAGGACATGTATGAAAAAAATTAAGATTTAAGATGAAGATTTATTCAAATCTTTGTGATTTAAAAGCAGACAAAAACATGTCGCCTGAAACAGCTTATTCGTGGCATAGAAAGTACGCTGGCCAGGCCACAATCTACCAATTTCACTTCGTTCTGAAGCACCAATGACTAGATCCGTACGTCTTTGTTTTCCACGCTCGAGCTGGCATTTTGTTTAAAACTGTACAGCTGGATGGCTCCTATATTGCTCGCCATGTTTGTTGCAATGGTAATGTTAGGTTGACGGTGAGTTGTAAGCTACTGGGAGGGAGTGTAAACAAATGGGTGACAGGAACAAGGGGTGGGGTTACTCTGTGGCATTGGTCCCACCCAAACCTCAGAGGGGAATTTCTATCTATGTCCTACAAAACGACACAGATACCTTGATTTTAGCTAAAAACGATGGCATAATCATAATTAAAAGACCACTGGAAACATTTTACACTAGGTTAAATGATTATCAGAGTGGGACTTGAATGAAGCACTTTGCTTATGGCGCTCAGTATCCAATGACCAGACTACCTGGAACACACAGCGTCTGTTTCCTCCAAACCCAACAACCCCTCTGGTTCAGAATTTTTCTTCTTAATTTGACTGAAATGCCAAGTTGAAATTGAAAACACTGTAATTGAATGCATTTTGCTCCAGTTATTGAACTTCTGGGCTTCAGTTCAGGGTTAGCTCACAATTATGTATTGACTCAAACACAGCTCAATTAAATACAAGAGATTGAGTTTGCCCTAGATCTATGAAGTTAATGGTCTTCTTTGAGGGACTGCAGACTATTTTATTAACTTTAGATGCCAATGGGTTATGGCACACAAATAGTTTTGGGATTACCAACAAATAAACAAACCCAATGAGCCATGTTAAACAAAATGCTACATGTTTATGCCACATTAGCACAGGCAGCATCGTTGCTTTAATACTTCCAACGAAATAGTGAAGCGGATAAAAGCAAGAGAACAGTTCATGCAAAAAAAAAGTCACATTATTACTTTGAAAGTGAAGAATGAAGAATACAATGGAACTAAATGATTAAAAGCTTCACCGTTTTGGCCTATAAAAAAATCCTGTTGAAAAGAAGTTAACTTTAATTGCCGCATCACTCTGTTTTTTTTGTCCAAAGAATTGTCTGTGCACCACATTACCCCCAGGGCAGCCAACGAAAATAAATCAGTGTCCCAAGGTGTAAAACACCGGATGCATGAATAAAAAATACAATGGAAAATATCACTTGTCCACCTAATGTTCCAGTTGCCGCCTGCGCTACAGTTCTTTGGGACATGTGCTGTTTGTGATCTAAGTGAATCAAGGAAAAACATGTGGCACACCACACCACATACAGCTGCTTGCATAAACACACGCAGGGCGGCAGGAAATAGCTGAACCCCAAATAATACTGTAATTGTTCCTCCTCTCTCAGATGCTCTCGCCCTGTCTTTCCCTCATAATAAAAGCCTGGTTGACAGGACAGTGCAGCATATATGTGGCACAGGGGGGGAGCCTTTTGCTGCTGCAGTACACAAAATTGTTTTATTAAAGGCTGCATGCAGCACAGCACCGTCTTTTCCCTTTCCTTCCACTGTCTGTCTTTTTTATTAGAAATGTTTTCAGTTGCCAGTAAAAGCATAATGTGTTCTTATACATGCAACATTTGCAAGTGAATTGCAGTGCCTCATATTGCCTCTCAGGGGAATCGGAAAAAATGTTGTGCTTGGAGACGGAGAATAGCTAGTCCAATATCGAGTGTGATTGTGCTGCATGTTATCTGATTGAGATATTGGAAACATGGGCATACAGAATGTAAACTGAATGCCACAGTGCTGGGGTCGCAATAATATAGAGACATATGAAGCAGCAGGAACAAATAATTCTTAGATTAAAGCAACTACTCCTGGCATTTGAAGGGAAACACAAATAGGAGCAGCATATGGTGCAAAAACCAGTTCAGAGTATGTAATGTGTGAGATATGTTTAAATTGCTAATGAAGGAAGGGATGAAGTATTCCATATTTTCAGAAGATGGCATTTCATGGTCCCTCTCTGTTTTATTTGTGCCGGCTCATTTTCATTCCAATCGAGCTTCAGTTTAATATATTTTTTTTAAACTTTTGCCTGAGCTTGGAAGTGTCTATCTTCACCGTTTTTGATTTCATTCACTCCAGCATTTTCATCTTCTCCTTCCAAAGCAGAGACACTCTTTTAATGTTCACACTTTTATTTCTGGCAGCATATTTATAGTCCAGTAAATATAGGTCATTTGAAAAGAAAGGATCACTTTTGTTCTGTAATGTTTGTGTGATATTTGCATATATCTGGGATACTTTCAGACATGATGTCTCAAATTCTGACAGTATGGTGACAAGTGCAGGGAGGTAATGGCTGCTGGATGACTAAAATAACAACAAATATGGAAAACTGAAGGAGTGAAGGTTCAGAGATCCAAGAAGCAGACAGCAGGGGGAACAAAGAAATGTTAAAAGAGAGAAAACAGGAGGGAAGAGAAACTTATATTATAATGTTTAAAAGGTAGGATCAGGAAAACTGAGACAGAAAACTTGAAGACACTGAATTAGTAGCATATTTGTGACATCATATCCATCTTCTGCAGCCGATCCACATTGCTGGGTTGTGTGGGCATCAGTCCAAACTGTGATTCCCAGACCTTTTTCTTCACAGACTCTTCCTTCAGGCTTGCAACAGTGACTTAAGACATTCCCAGGCCAGCCAAGAAATGTAGACCCTCCAATAGATCCAAGGTCTTCCCTTGGGCTTCCACTGTGGAAGGGTCATGCTTGGAATACATTGTTAGGTGCATTCCCAGGAGGCACTTGAAAGAGATACGTAAAGCACTTCAACTAGTGCCTCTGGATGCTTAGGGCTGCCGCTCTCTGCTGAACTTCTTCATGGTATCTTTCTGCCTTATCTTCAAGGGGAGTACCCAACCAAACTTGTTTTGGTTATGCTTAAGGCACTTGAATCGGGTCAACCCCCGTACGGGTTTTTGGGTTGTCCGGGCCTATAGAGGGTTATTGAGATGTGCGACTGCATCTCAAAAGGAGTCTGGGCGTCTCTTGCAGTTCTCTTGAGGCTTGTATGGCCACCTAAAGGGATATCATGAAAGCGAGTGCACAATTGTTGCGTGTGGTAAGTGTCTCGAGAAGTATTCGGGGGGGGGTACTGTTGATGTGGAGTGAGCCTGCCCCTACATCCCATCATCTATCTGTTTACATGCTCTCCTACTAGCATACAGCCCCTTCCAACTCCAGACTAACATTCCCGGTGCAACACAAATGGCGAGCAATATTGGAGCTATACGGTTACAAGAAGACATACATGGATATACTTGTCTATAAGTGGATGCATTAGAATGGAGTGAAACAGGGAGTTTGTGGCCTGCCCATTGTGTTTTCTACGTCACAAAAAAACTTTTTTAAACAAAGTTTTTTCGTCTGCTCCTTATTCACAATGATTTGAAAAAAAAAACAACAACAAAAACGTAGAAATGCCATTTTAAGCTTTTTTTTTTTTTTTATTTGTCCACCATTGTTAGAAAAATGCCACAAGAACATGTTAAAAACACCCAAAAAAGAATTTTCATCTGAGTGGGTCTTTAAATACCGTCACTTGCTAAACTCTGAGTTTATCCATACATACTAGCATGTTTTGCTCTGGTTGTGGGAATAAAGTAGCAATACAGAAAAAAAAAAAAAAATAGGAGACTGTAATTCCACAAATTCTGGCTAGCTTGGCTTGTAAAACTGCTCATTTGCTTCACAGACTGGTGAGCAGCCTCATGCTGCTGTGAAGCACAGCCAGCCGGCATTGTCATGAGAAGCAGATCTTTATTGACTGCCTCTATGTATGTGGTTTAAGCTGTGGCTGGATGCACAGCCAGCTTAAGTCAACTCTCACACAGCGTAATGCCATCCTTCTTTCTGTCTTTGAGAAGTTTTACACTCCTCAACCATCTCTTGCCTCTGTCTTTTCTATGCATTGTTTTATCATCCTTGCAGCTTCGGGGCAGACTTGAGAAGTTTTTCTGTCCTCTCCCCCCTCTAGTGTGCAAACACCATGGAAAGACAGTTTCAGCTTAAGTTTCACTCCTTTTTCTATTTTGTGTGTTGAGTTCACAATTTTTAACACTATTTTCTTCATACTTTTACTAAAAATACACCATGTATGGCTGAAGAAATTTTGTAAATTGTTCTTTTGGGGCTTTACAGACTCCCACAAGTCTTTGTTTAATCTTCTTTCATGTGGTGCTTTGTCTTTTCTCTATCTGTTCTTTCTTTACGTGAGACCTAAATGAAAAGCCAGTCCTTATCTCTCAAGAAAAAAAGTGCTTTAGAAGCAACTTTGACCTGGCAACAAAGCTTAATTCTTAGCCTCTTTGGCTTTGTTTCAATGCTTTATACAACACTGTAATGGCTATGTTTAGAGGAAATTTTTATGGGTTTGTTTTCAGTTAAGATGGTATCTGTCTTTATGTTCCTGTACTTTTCAACTGCTAACTGATCTGAATCTAGTAAATGAGGCTTGCAGCTCCAGATGCTGACGAGGCCAGACGCGTACAAAGGTCGGGTGTTGGGGACTCAGGGAAACGAGGGGCCGGATGGTTTTGCCAAAACGTTTTTTGAAATAATGAATAATTCAACCAAATTACCGGTCATTGACATTTTACCTGAGGGCTGGCAGCTGTGATGTTGCAGGGTTTTGTCTACTTATGGACATTGTGTATCCCTAGATTTGATCTTTTTGGAACTATTGATTTATTTATACGTTTTAACTTTAAACAAGTTCTTCCAATTTAGTTTACATTGGAACAGAAACATGAGCAAAGTTGCTCTTTAAAGAAAAAAAAACATGAACATTTCAATAATGCCATGTTCAAAACTCCTAGAGAAGTTTTCTGGGTCACATTTTTAAGAATTTGCAACTGTTCCTCTGTCTGTGCCTCTTGAAATGGACTTGCTGCCCATCTGCTGGATAAACAGGTCTTATAAGAGTGCAATAGCAGGCAGTAAGGCTCTTGGCTCAGTTATTGTCCCATAAATGACTTAATACTCTTTTTATCCCCAAAGCATTTTTATGTCAGTCAGCAGTGAATGCAGTTTATTTTTCATGGCTTTGACATTTTTATTTGTTTGAGTCGTTCCGTAACAAAGGTGGATTTGTCACAAACCTGCTTTTCAAATAGGAAGTGTTTTAAATGGCCTAGAGCCCACAAAAGTGAGTCTGTGTCTTGAAGTTGACTCTTCGGCATCTGGACTTAAATGTCTTAGCTTGAAATGTTTCACCACGCATCCAGGTAGCTTCATCAGTCTACAAATTTAGATTCAGATCAGAAGCTGTGACTCAACTTCAATACATCATCTGGATGAACAAGAATCTTTATTGACTGGATGGTAACAAATATAGCAAACATGTGATAAACTTGTAATAAATATACCTTTTCCTGTAATAAGTGATTCATTTTACCACAAGGTGAACTTGGGGGATCGTGAGTGTGCTGTGGTAGGGTTGGCAACGGTTGGCACTTCCGTGAAATAAAAGGGACGCTATTCATACGTCACTACCAAATCCATGTCTCTGATTGGTCAAAGTTTGACCTGGATTAACTTTCAACACACCGTCAATGGTTGTGCATGTTGTACTTAGAGCCAGTAAACAGTTGTAAAAATGCAAGTTTCTACAACTGTTTACTGGCAGAAGCCCAAAACACACATGTACGCGTGTTTACGTAGACATGTAATTGGAAGTAGACTCTTGAAAGCTCATTGCCGAGAGCAGTGTGAACGCACAGTAGCTTAATAGAAGACATGGTGAAATAGTAAAGGCGGTTAATAGCGGCATCCTTTACATCAAGTCATTCAACTTCCCCCTTCCTCTCTGTGTCTCTGTTTATCAAAAAAACAATCGTTCCTAATAACAAACAATAGCCTAGTGAAAAGACAACACTGTAGCTTCAGCTGACATTTTTTGTCTACTGTAACTCTTCAACCATTTACACAATTAACGTCATTCCAGTCGATTCTGAAACGGAGAAAAATCCGCCTTGACCTGATATGCAACACTTTACAGAAGTGAAATGCTTACGTTAACAACGTATAAAGCAACTTGGTGCTACTATACAGAACTTTACGTTCATGCCAGTGTAAAGCCGCTATGAAAAACTGCTTTTCTCCAAGTCATAACCTGCTGATTTACATTGATCGTGTAAAAGGTCGAGGAGTTATGATGTGTCAAAGAGCGGTGATTATTTAGGTGTCACCGGCGACATCTCCAGTGTTAAAGGGTTTAGGAAAACCAATCAAAGTTTTCAAAAAAAATGGCTTGAAATTGATAGAAGGGAAACAAAACAAGAGTAGTTTGAAAGTTCATAGAATAAATGGAGAAACTTTGACTTATGCTAAAAGCTTACATGAGATCTGTACAAGAGTACATGGACTTCATAATTTTTTAGAGGAGTAATAGTTATTCACACATTCTTGATATATTTTATTATACATCCTTTCTGGAAATGTTTTTCAGCAATAAGAGCAACACTGTATTCTGCAAAGGCTGTAGTTTCATGGAAACCAAATCTCTGCTTTCTATGTCTGTTTTGTATCATGGAGCTTAACTCCCATATGATATCAGTTTCACCCAGACTCTTACATTTCTCTGTCTTGCCTCTTATTACATTGGCATTAATTATCAAAATGATAGGGATCTGCTCCATTGTGTGGAACTCCATATGCATGTCTGAGTCTGCATGTAAGCCTCCCTAATCTTGCTCAGTAAGAAGTTTGAAATGCTAATTATACAATGACTATGTCAACATGAAAAGATTGCACCAAACATCAGCTCACTGGCTGGATGAGATCTTCTATTTGGGCTTTCTTGCTGTCACAACTTAGGCATCTGTACATCAGCTGAACCTCATCTTTTCAATTGAGTCCAGAGATGGTTGCCTGGTTACTTCATGTACAAACGTGTTCATAATTCAGTGTCTACAGATGCAATCCATGTACACAACTACAGCTGCTGTTGACATTGGTCAGCGTGCTCATACTTTGTTCAACAAGCTCTGATCCAGAACACAAACTGAAGATACCAAGACTGAGCAACAATAAAAGATGACCAGAATATTTGGTACAAAATGTTTAAACATCTTGTCCCATTGCATGCATGCTCACTCTACACTCTGCCCTACTCAGGATCAAGCAAATCTGCCTGGAGCTGATTCAGCCTTGATGAATGGTGGGCTGCTGGGCTTTATTTTGACCATCATAAAAATAGAGATATCCACATAACTTTTTAAGAATGGAAACAGATTGTTTCCCAGATGCATTTCTGTCAATCACTTAGCATTTTCATGATGTTTTGAAAAGCAGCTGTGTGTGCAGTAAAGTGAAGCAACACCGTTTTTTTTACTGTAAAAGAAAAGCAGCAACAAAATGTCTTTAAATCTCATAACAACTCAATCTATAACCAGTTTCTTACTAACCCTGTTAGATTTTATAAGCTTTGGTGGATCCTGATGCTAAATAACTTTTGTTGGCGACTGTTCACACATTTGCATAGATTCGTTTATTCTTTATAAGATGTCAAAAGTCAATGCTACATGGATGTGTTCTCCAATAGCAGAACAAATAGACCAGAAAGCTGTTACACTTATAGAGAATGTTCAAAAAGCTGAACGTAGGAAAGTAAAATGGGAGTCAATGCTAGCCCAGATTTAGCCACCCCATTATGAGGATGGAAGGTGGATTGTAAATGTATACAAAACATTGCTATCATCATATCAGTTCATCAATCCATATATCTGTATTCTCCTTATATCTATTTGATTTTTTATAAGCTTTGTGTTGAATGCTCTTCCTGACCAGGCTTGGGACCAGCTCAAGCAAGATATTAGCTTGTACCCTGTTGAGGCTGCATCCATGTTTTTTTCTCTTTATGTCTTTCTATTTCTCCATCTGTCTGACCATCTTTTCCTGCTTCATCTCTTATCTTTTTTATGGGTGGGGGGGTGGGTTGGCTGTAAACGTTATTTATTTAGTTAACTGTGGTTTTCTGCAGGCTATCACATTTGGAGGAGCTGTCATGGCATCCAGGAGGGCATTGATGGTCCATTCCATCAATGACGAGTTGATTCTCTTTGAACCTGCCTCCACTGGTCTTTGAAAGAACTGCAACATTTTGTAGGTACCAGCGAGTGAGCGACCAGACCAACCAAACAACAAATTACTCAAGACCAACTAAAACCTCAGTCTTGTCCAAGTCTTGTCTTGGTTGAGATTCAGATTGTGCAACAACACCCAAATTGTCATATATAAACACATAGGTAGGGAGCCACTACACATCAAATATTCACAGTTTAGATGAGCCAAAACTCATCGTTCTTTGACATACTGCATGCTCATATTAAATACTTTGGTAAAGTTAGAATCCATTAATCCGGCAGAAGTTCATATTCTGACTTTTGCCTTACTACTGCTACTAATAATAATATTCATAATTATAATGATGATAATAATAATAATAACAATTATGATGATAATGTTGATGAAAAAGGAAAAAAAAAAGATGTATTCTTTTTGGCATAATCTGAAAGCAGCGCTGAATGTGTTGCTTTCACTAAAATAGCCTACATTTTTGTTGGAATATTAAACAGAAATTAAGGTAAAATTATTTTTATGGTTGAAAAAACTTGAATCAACCACCAGCGTTTCGGGATCGCCTATTTCATTTTATAGGGACGAAAGTCAGAATCTGGGAACACATTCTAACTTTCTTAAAGTTTTTAACGGTAGCAGGCAGCGCATCAAAAAACGAAAAGTTGCGCTCACCCAAAGCGTGAACATGTGACATGGAGGGGGTCCCTACCCATGCGTCCATATGAGACAAATACGAAGTGAATGTGTCGGATAGTGCCCTACTATTTATGGATGAATATATAACATGTAAGATACATAAATGAAGAACATGACAACCTTTTTTAAAAAATTATGTCGACGAAATTAGTTTAAAAACATGGCTTTGTGTTGACTTCTGTGATTCTTGAATATTTTATGAAACCAAACATTTCCAACCTGTTTGATAATGTCATTATTTTAAACTGCTTGTTCCCTTACTATTTTGCAAAAAATGTATCATCTTCTTTCTCTCTGTTTTCTCTTAGCCAGATGATAAATATATATACACTTGAAGACCACCATGAGAAAATACCAAGTCAGGAGTATGTCCTCTGCTGTGTCATAGCTGACTAAAATCCAGCGATTCAGCAGGTCAATTAAAAATTGTTTTAGGAGGTATTCATGATAAAATAAGGATGGAACTACTCTGGAAGATTTGATATGTAGATTACTTTAAAATCAAAGCAGGCCAAGCTACAAGAGGTTTGTAGAACAACTTTCTATTAGCTTTCCATTATTTCCAAATAGAAGTTTAGTCAAGAAAATGTCCAGCAGCGTAATATTTGTCCAACATAGTGTAATAGATTTTTTATTTTAGATTTATTAGAGCTGAGGAGAAAAAACCCGGAAGGGTTCATCATGGTTTCATCTCATCCAGACTTTTGCCCACATCTGTCATAATCAAAATATTCATTTCAGTCTTTAGAGCATATGATCTTCTTAATTATTGCCATGGTGACATAAACAATCTTTGTCATTCATCTTAGTCTTAATAAAAGCTAAACATAGGTGTCTCTAAAATTGTGTGTTGATGAGCTTTTACATTTTATTAATTTCTTCATAATGCATGCATGAACACAGCTGATTTAATATTTTAGAACAGATGACTTGCTTGCAGCTGTCGCTCTGTTTGGCCACCTCTTACACGTTCACTTACTTGCATGCTCCTTCCACTTCTCCATATCCCTGCCCTCTTTATCCCTTTGAAATGTACAAATAGTCCATACCTCTAAGGGAAAGGGCATCGTCCTGCAGACACACACACAGTTTTGCTCTGACTCACAGGGAGCTCTGCTGCATGTTGTTGTCTGCTGACGCTGGAGGGAGTTCTGCGAGCAAAAATAATGAGCTCATCAGTTCAGCCTGGAAGTGATGCTGGCAACACACACAAACACACGTGTATCCTCATAATTTTTCTTCTTCTTTCGCTTCCATCCCATACACAGACACCAAGGCAATTACCATGATCCATGCTGGGTAGGATATTCCATCTCTTTCCAGCCGACTTTGCCGAGCCTTAGTGAAAAAAATACTCTACCCCTACCACAGCACACTCACGATCCCCCAAGTTCACCTTGTTTCCTCTTTCCTTTGGCTTGGCTCTCCAAATGTATGTAGTTGTAAAGTGTGTTGTGCATGTTTGTGAAATCTGACATGTTAAATAAAAAAAAGCACAAGTACATGAATCTGGGAGGATAGTAAAAACCATAAACAACTATCATGAATATGTTAGTGACATCTGTGTTTTAGAGTATGTCTGAGAGGGAAAGAAACAATTTTATACATTTATCATATAGGCTAGTTATGAACATGTAAGCATTTATTATAGAGGGATTAGATGTAAACATTTTGCATTTTTTAAAGTGATGTTTATAATTTGAGCGGCTAAGAAGAATCAAAAAAAGACTAACATTTAGACAGAGCGCTGTTTACCTCTCAAAAACGCTTTGAGGTCAGCAAACACAACCAGAATTAACCCATATATAAGGTGAACTGAATTATAAGGCACACTGTCATATTTGGGAAAAAAATAGGGCCTTATAGGCTAGTGTGGAAGATACGATAATTCCATAGACATCTAATGCAGGGAAGGTGCAACTCCAGGCCTCGAGGGCCGCAGTGTCTGCATGATTTCTAGATATCCAAGCCCTGCTCATGACGAATTACCTGGTTGAGGTGTGTCCAGCCAATTACAACATGCCAGAGCGTGGTATGTTGGAAAACATGCAGGAATGCGGCCCTCGAGGTCTGGAGTCGCCTTTCCCTGATCTAGTGTCTTTGTGGGTCTAAAAATGTTACCGACAAAATTGAAAAGTATTTTTTTTGTTAATTAAAGTATATATATATATATATATATATATATATATATACATATATATATATTAGTAAGAGTTATCCTAATACGGTACTTCAGCATTTTATGTCTGAATTGTGTTTCACAATCTTTTCCACTGTTTCTCAGATGTCATCCAATTCAAAAGACACTACA
>BSAI01000207.1:17261809-17272019 GCA_036245035.1 Adrianichthys oophorus | reverse complement strand
TCTTTTCCACTGTTTCTCAGATGTCATCCAATTCAAAAGACACTACATTGGTCTTCAGTGGCTGATTCCAGGTTACACATGTGGTGGGTTGTTACATCTCATTCATCTTTCTCAGCATGAGATCCTTGGCTGAATGTTAGCTGCTTTAATTGAGATTTAAGGTGAAAAACAAAGACAGAGGACGACTTGTGGATTATTTTCATGTCTGCTCTTTCTTTTTCCATGTTCGTCTCCCAGTGTGCGTGCCTCCTCATGTTTCTCTTGGGATGCTCCTACATCTCTATTTTATTCCGACCCAACTCTCATCATCTCCTGCTTTATCACTGTCTGTTCCTGCAGTCACCACTGTCTCCTCTGTTCCTCCGTCACTTTCCACATGGTTTTTTTTTTTACTGTAATGATATTCTGCTATGTGGTCTCACAACTCTGGGTTATTAGATCCAATAAAATTTTGAAAGCAATAAAGGGAAGAGGGTCCTTGTGTGTATTTTATTCTTTTCCCTTTGTTTTATTTTTTCATTAGACTCAGAACATATTAACAAGCTTATCCTTTATCCTTTCAGGCTCAGGTTTAATTACATTCAGAGAAACTTCACCATGAGCTACAAGCAGAATATTTTACAAAGGTTTTTTTTTTTGTTTAAGACCAAAGTTTTACTTTTGGTTTCCACTTATTAGTTGATATTATAGTAGTAACAGTGAGCTAAGAAGCAGTTTTTAAAATGTGCTAAAATTCAAGTGTGGTTATTATGTCATTATTATTCATAATATTATATCCATACATTTTATTACTGAGATTGGTGGTTATTATATCTCTGCTGAAATCTCTGATAATCTGACCACTCTGAGCATATCCCACTTCACGTCTGATGACAGCTGGATTTGGAATCACTGTCCCCCTGTGCACCAGATAAGGCTGAATCATACACCAAAAAGATGAGATCAACTAAAGTTCTATTTATCCACACTGCAAAAAGAGGTAGCTTAAAAATAGGAAAAGAGGAAAGAATTAACTCCATAAAATATCTTGAATGTCTAAAAACAAGGTATTAAATCTGTGCCAGCATCAAATAGTGGAGAAGGATTTCAACATGCTTCATTGTGAGGCATCAGTTCTTGTATTTTTTTTTTTTAGTTACCAAAGAATATTCATAATTTCCAGACAAATCTGGTTTGTCCTAGTGCACTGTAAGCCTGCTATGATTTTCCAAAAAATGAAGCTACAGTCTCCAAATATTTTACAAATGTCATGCATTTTTGAAGTGAGCTGACACACTAAAGGACACTTTCTTTCTTTATTTCATTTTTTACATAACAGAAATAAAAAGCAGCACTGTAGTCTTTTCTAACTGACAGAACAAGAAAAAATATTCACCAACAGAGAGGCACAACACTACTTTACTTCTTGCCTCGATATTCGGATCAAAGTGGCAATGCAGCGGAGTTGCGATTGAGAAAAAGCCTAAGGTCTGTAGGAGGATGTTGCCAAATAAGAAAAAAAAGAAACAGTGTTGCTGTCTGTACTGTTACAGTAGCTGTTTAAAAAAAAATCTTATTTTCTGTCTTGCAAAAATAAAAATCGAATCTTAATGTAAGTTTGGGAGAACATGCCTAAATGACTAGAATTTTTTTCTTAACATAAATATACTTGCTCAGATCATTTTGTGCCCCATTGGCAGATTTTTTTTTTTTTTTTTTTGCTCATCCAAAGAAACATTTTTGAGTTTTAAGAATTTTTGACTGTTTTCTTGGGGGCTTTTTTTTTGCACTGTTCACCATCACTGTCACAGCAACTGTTTGATTACAAACAAGCAGCTGTCAAACTTACATTATGGAGAACAGGGAAGCAGTTTTCCAATCAATAGGACTAACATTTGTTAGCATGATGCATGACTGCACTCATAAGCAAACACCAAATGATCACAAACATTGAATTGCTGCCATTTATTTACTAACTTAGTGAACAAGCACTGTAGATCCAATTAGAGGCCATTTTAAATACATGCCCTGGGTAATTTTTGTTAACAGTCAAACTCTTGATTATTAACATGACATGAGTTAGAAACTAAAATAATAGCTAAGTGTTGCTGTAAAAAAACTGACTCACCATTGCATCAATTTATAATTACTTGACTCAAGTGTCTACCTTAAAGAAAAGCAAAGACAGGTGATGCATGAAGAAAAAAAAAGAAGAGTGTCAGTTTTTCATCCAATCACAGCTTGATGAACAAAGTAACTTGAGTCATGTGTTGCTGACAACTAATGATAAGAAATGCAAGGAAATTCTGACAAGTAAAACAAAGGTTTTAGAACTTTCAGAGTCAAAACACATATGACACATAGAAACACAATAAAATAAACATACGTGACAAAATCGGTTCTAAAAGGGTGAATTACATAACATGGGAGGATGGACCGTATGTGTGCTAGCGGAGGGGAGAGGCGAGGGTTAAGGCTGGGTTGGGTTGTAAAATTCCTGTCTTTGTTTTAAAGTGTAAAACTCTAAGCCACTATTTTTTTCTCTTTGAATTAAATTAAATTAAATTCAATTTCCAGTAAACTGGTAAAAGCATAAAGTCAGACATAAAATATAAACAATAGCTGGTAAACCAAACCAAACTAAACTAAACAGCTAATCTAGATATTCATTCATTCATTCATTTTCCAATCCGCCGTATCCCTTTCAGGGTCATGGGGTTGCCGGAGCCTAACCCGGCTACTCATGGGCGAAGGCAGGGGACACCCCTGGACTGGTCGCCAGTCTGTCGCAGGGGTAATCTATATATCCTTGCCCTTAACGCTCCTTCTTGGGAAGGAAAAACTCCTAAAAAACAGATTCCAGGAAAAAAAAAAAAGAAGAAACCTCAGGGAAGTCCACATGAAGGGGGGATCCTCTCCCAAGATGGACAGGCAACATACCAGGACTATGAAACAAGAATTAGCTTATCTAACTCTACAACCACGTTTGAATAGTTTAACAGGTGGACTTCATCCAGATGGAACTGGGGGACAACTGGGGGTGCGAGACGGGCTGTCCAGATGTCCACGGCCAAAGACAGGAGCACAGATGATCCACCTGGAGTCTGAACTCAATCTGGACTTTGCAACATTTTGTTGGAGAACAAAAAAGTCAATGATTGATGGAAACTTTTCAAAGGCCCTTTATCATGCAAAATCAACATCTTGGATCTTTTAATTGCATTATTATGTTAATTCTTCATTAAACAACCCCAAAGCAGTATGTTGCTCCATTCACACCTACCTGAGCATTCTTCTAAAATCCTGCTCTCTAAGCACCGCCGCCCCCCAACCCACAAAAACGAGTGACATTCATACATCTGAACGTGGAGCAGCTTAGACTCTGAGACTCAACTGCCAGCACCGCCCCAGGATAACACACACACCACTTTCTCCAAAGAGCTAGAGGTGATCAATAAAACACTTTTGTTTTAGCATCAACTCTTCAACAGTAACCTATGAAAGACAGGTCTCGTAGATTTTCATTCACCAGCCAGAGACTTCCTGCTGGCATCTTTGGGGTTGCTGTGGTACCTTGTGCACTTCAAATTCTAGATTGGACTCAGGGTCAAGAATGTAAGGCTACACATCCTGAAAGGATTGTATAAAAAAGATATATAAGATACATGTTTATAATATACAATAAAATAAAAAATCTTACCAAAAGCAATACTTTATAAACATGCTCAAATCCAAAAGAATTATTTATATACAATGAATTTGTATGTTGATGCATGAGAAGTACATTTACAGAAGACTGACTTATTTTAAACTGACTTATCTACTGGTAACTATGGCATAAGGAGGAAAAAAATGTCTTCGTCAGAACGGATCACTGTTCACTCTTAGCATAATGTAACCTTTTAAGCATTCATCTCATAGGCAGTCAATGCATTCTTATGCTGATATTAATGAGATTGATGCTGGCGTCTCTTTTGACTTACTGCCAACAGAACAGAGATGAAATAGACTACCTGTTCTGTTTTAGTGTAAAAACATGGGAACCACAATGGCTGAAATTCTTGCAAAGATAAGTGTTAAGAACAATTAGGAGAACTGAACTAAAGTCGAAATACCAGATTTTTAAATAGAACTGAAAGTGAAGAAAAAAAAAATATTGAAGCTTCCTCTTATTTTTTCATGAATACTGATGTGAACTACAATCCATTTGCAGCCGCACGTTCGCTCAGTCTGCAATTTATGCTTCAAGCTGTAACTACCTCATTTGATCCCATCCTTGTTATGCTAATTTTCTCTCACAATGGTAGCAAATCAGTTTGATTTAACTGTGCAAACTGTGTGAGTAGAGGAGTGGCTGCCTCTGCAGTTATGTGTCTCTATGTGTGGCCTTAACCCGTGTGCATATGTCACGTTCAGCTAAGAGTTGTTGCTGAAGTGAGAGGTGTTGTACCGACGCCAAAGCTTCCAATCTGCATTTTGATGTCATTAGCTTGCCATACTGGGCTACTTTAGTGGCATTTTGAAGATGGATGTTGCTTTTAATGAGAGAGAAAGCTTAAAAGACGCGTTTAAGAAAAAAATGATAGATTTTTGTTTTCCAACAATTAGAAACAATTAAAAAGTAAAATAGATACAGATGAAAAGAAACTACAAAACTATACAAAACAAAACCATTAACACACACGAAGGTTGTAAGGTTGTGTGGGTTAGGTCGTATGGTTTTTTTCCAGTGGGTTTTACTAAACACATTTTTTTTCTCTCTTCAAGCACTAACTGTCATAAAGGCATACTCAAAAGAAAAAAAAAAACTATATATGCTGTATGTCCATGGCTGTATGTCTCTTCATACAAAAAAGCTGAGCTTCACCTGTACTGTTTTCAGGTCTTTCATGTAGACTTTGCAGCCTTGCATGTTTGAAAGTATGTACAGTATATTATGCTGAACTAAATATACTTTTGTTGATTTTCTAAATTCAAATTCTTTCAAATGCACCCGTTCTTTTTAAAATCTGTTTCCTAAAGCTGCTTTATCCCTTTGGGGGATGCTGGAGTCTGTCACAGGCACTGCTGGGTGAAGGTGAAGCAGTTTGATTACAGGACCCCCACACTCGTCAAAGTGGAATCTGGGGTCACCAACTGACCTTTTGAAGGATGTTTTTGGACTGCTGGAGGAAGTCAGAGTGTCAGGAGATAAACCCTTGAATGCATTTGGAGATGCAAACTCTTCACAAAAGGACCCAGGTGGGATTTATCGCTGTGAGATGAGAGTGCTAACTACTACACAACCATGCAGCTTTAATAAAGAATTAAATACAGAAATATAAGAATGGAAGGATCTAATGAATGTCAAATCAACTTTAAACTCACTCTTGTAAACGTTTAGTTGCAGGTTCCTGGTTGCAGTTTATTTTTATGAACTTGGTTTTTCTTTTCATAAAGTTATTTTACAAATGATTCATTTTTCTTTCTTGATGTGATTTCTTGAGTCTGTTGAGAGGGTATTGCTCACTTTGGCATAAATCAAAGGAATTACTTTTAATTTAAGTAAAAAGCAAATACAATTGGTTCACCCAGCAGTAGCCAGGACAGGCTCTGGCAATCCAGTGACCCCAAAAGAGAAATGCGGGTCTAGAAAATGGACGTGTGAATGGACAAATACAATTGGTGATGAAGCTCCAAATCATCATGTAAAGCCATGGTTTATTTCATATACTTTAACTAATTTCAACATTATTATTAAGATTAACATTATTATAATTACCCAAGGATAGTTTTTTTTTTCAGAGTTTTTCCTCATCGAGAAGCAGGGTCTAGGGGGAGGGATGCCAGTTCAGTTTAGACTGTTCTAAGCAATCAGCTATTGTCTATATTTTTTTGACTGACTTTATGTTCTTTCCATAAATAGCAGTGTGAAGCCATTGAGATGGCTATGGTTGTGATATTAGACTATATCAATAAAATGTAATTGAATTGAAAAGAAGTAAAAGGTGACCTGTGAACATTAATACTTTCAGAGCTGCCCTTAACACCATGAAGAAACAAATATTTCTGTTTTAGAAATGTTTGGTTTAGAGTAAAGAGCTGGAGAGAATCTGCAGAGTTAGACTTTACTGAGGTTTTTTTTTTGGTTTGTTGGTGTCTCTAGAGCACCGTACGGCAAAAAACAAACCAAAAAGACAGCAAATCCACAGGACCATGAAGGTGAAAAACTGGAGGTGTATTTGGAGGTCAGCTGGTGAACGTCACGGGGGATTCTCAAAAGCTTTCTTGGGACATCATAAAGAGACAATACGAAGTGATTACAGTGATTAAAGGCACGTCTCATAAGTTGCATGCACCATCACAAGCGCATTTTCTCACAGGCGCCCATATTGGACAAGGATCACATTCACTGGAGTCTGCTCTTTCAAAGAGAATCGTCTTCAACTTCTGAATAAAAACAAGTACTTAACTTCTCACAAATTTGTAGAGCTGGCAGGTAATGAGTACAAAACTCATTTATGTTATAACGAGAATGCTGACTAATGGCTTAGTCACATACACCCACACAGGGGTTGAGTCATAAGGGTGCTGTGTGTTTTTGGGTTGTCCAGGCCCGTGGAGGGTCATAGATAGGTATGGCTGCAACATTAGGGGAGTGTAGGTGTGTCTTAAAGTTCCCTTGAGACTCAGGCCGCCAAGAAGACCTGGCTGCAGACATCAACGACCAGAACCAAAATTCCCTCCATAATGCAAAAAAAACAAAAAAAAAGTTATCTTACCTGGTGACCCTAATACAATTGTTCCTGTTTTAAGCTTTTATAAAACTGTTGCTACACTTTTGGATTTGGGTAAGTCGTACAGTTTCCGCTTCCAGCTGGTGATGTCAGGTGCCATCTTGTCTGCAGCCTGGTTCCTCTCACCTTCAGGGACATCACGAAAAAGGAATGTACCATTGTCGTACGGGTGGTTAATGTATTGTGACTTGTTTGTAAGGATAGTGTAGATGACAAGCACTTATGATGTATGGGTGATGCTGAGATATGATGCCCTTATGTCACACTTGTTTGTAAGGTTTACTTACTGGCTCCCTACTGTTGCACATACAGGGTGTACAGGTGATTTTAGGCCCTGTTGGATTCATGTGTATCACATGCCTGCGTCTCATCACTTCACCCTTACTCACCATTACACGTTGTAGAAGAGTTTACTTCAACCTGTCACCTGTGCCCATAAAAAATGTGTAGAAACATTTTTGCTCTATGGGTTTACTGAGTGTTCCACACAGCATAAACAGGCCCCTTAAATAAGTCAATAGTTCTTACCCCATTGGCAGATTTTCTTTCAATGATCAAAAACATCTCCTAATGGAGTAAGAACTTTTTGTCTTACCATAAAATCTTATTTAATATCAAAATTCTAGTCGATAAGAAATGTTTCTCAAACTAAGATTATTTTGCTAAATAAGACAGAAGAAAAGACTTTTTTTTTGAGACAAGGGTCTTTTTACTTTCTTAAGATTCCGTTTTTGTGGGCTGAATCCGAATTGCTTCACCACCCCTCTGGGTCCTTCCTACTTCTCCAACTATAGGAACATTTGAAGCTGTAGTGGTGTCCAAAAGTATTTTTTTAAGGAGGAGACATAGCGACTTTAGGCTGGCTGTCCCTCCACCGGTAGAGTAATCGGCTAGCGCTTGTGGAGCATAGGAGAAACGCATTTCTTCACGTAGGTGTGCTCTGAAGCACAAAAGTTTACATTTAAGTGTAAGTATTTTATTAATCAATGTGACACCTAAATAATGTTTTGTTTTTGCATGACTTTTTGAAGTTATAAAAACAATGTTATATATTTTCCAAACTCTTGCAGCTATACGCTAATGTAGATAATTAGCGACTATTGATGATGTCATCAAGTGGTTGTAATGTCCAAATTTAAAGACACTATTTTTTTCCATATCTCTCCACTTGGAGGAATAAATGTAGGGATAGGTCAGGAAGGAATTCAGATTAAGTTGTAGTGTACGCTTTTGATATTTCCCATAGGCCACCACAGCGCCCAATACAGTTTACCCATTTTTCTACTGGCAGACAGCCCGGATCTACCCATATGGTTGGTGGTGACTACTGCATTAATAGAACCAGTTACTATTAGTGGATTAAAGTAGGTCTGCTCTATGAGTGCCCTGTCAAAGGCTTCTAATTCTTAAAACCAGCCTGTTCTCCTAATAAAATAAATACATAAAAACACATCTAAACACTTGCTCTAGATTCATATTTAAACTTTTGTTTTGTTTTTTTAATTGACCCTCTGAATCAACACAGGATGAGTACAAGGTTCACCCTGCAATAAAAAAGTGGGCAAAAAGAAAGCATGACTGGATGAATGGATCAATACTGCTTTGGACTAAGAATGTAAAAAGCAAAGCTTTGTGGTGGAATTAAGTTCTTGAATTGAAGGTTAAAATTAGCTCAAGTGAAGCATCAACAAGGATGAAGCAGCACAATTTATGAATCCTTAAATCCTTAAAACTCTCAATAAGGGAAAAGTAGAATTTAACAAGGACTTTATTACAATAACAGGCATTCTGTTTGGCTGGTTATGGTGGATTTTTCCAGACTGCATTCTCAGTATCTCTCCATTTCCTTCTCCCTCAACCTAACATGTTCCTTTTTTTGTTTCTACTTCTCTTTCTTTTTCACTCTGTAAATCAATTTTGGGCTTGAGGCTGCAGTGCCTTGCAGGTATTTCTCACTTTGATACATGCCAGGATTTCTCATGTGAATCGGAGCAACAACCACATCTGAACAGGAGACCCGAGACGGGTTCCAAACTTCTCTCCAGGATTTGGACGAAAAGAGTTAAGCTCTTTCGCTGACAATTTACAACAAACAAATGCACTATAGACAGTGTTTTAGTTACAGAAGTCATAAAAGTTGTGATTTGTGCGAGTGTTTGTGGTGTCAGTACAGTCAGGACAGTTTCAGACAAAACATTAAAAAAAAGAGAAGCAGCGATTTGAAAGCAGACTTTTGCCCAAAGGCGAAAGTCCTTCAAAGTGTTTGTTGTTCAAAGAACTTTGATAAAAAAAAATGTTCCCAGACAGACAATGCAGGAGAATTACATGCATGGAGATGAGGTGTGATGTGCAGCTTTCTGCTTCACAAACAACTTGGGATGAAGCTCAAACAGCCTTTGTCAGGACAGTTGGAAGGAAAGAAAAAAATACATCAAGGAAATAAAAAAACAAAACAAAACAACCAACTCATTGCTGCTTTATTTTTATGTGAGGAAGACCAAGGAGCTCCTCCAGGTTGTGTGATTTAGACATTTTCAGATGTAATCCACGTATTTGCTCTGACTCCTCTACGTGCCTCCAAACTGCATATAGGAAGCTCTGCAAAGAAGAGCCAGGCATTGACATGCATTTAAAGTGACGTCATGGCAACTTGTCTTGGAGGAGAGCCCTGAGCAGAAGTCACATTAGCAGATTGCAATCGAGACCTCTCAGTGCGACAGGTTCACAGTCTGTCTGTGGTCTGTCTCATGTAGAATAGCTCCACCTGTTGACTTTTGACTGCACAGCTTGTGAAGCTTTTTCTTCAAGACCCCCACAATGGTGTGAGGCTGCACTGGATTTGTCAGATAACTTACATTTTTGCACTTGGCCAATCCATATTTCAGCCCAGAAAAAGAGCAGGTTTACTCTGAGCTTTGTCTGCAGAAGTTTGCAAAACCTTGTCAGAAAGTGAATAAAACTTTTATTTTAAAACTTTTAAAAAAGGCTCTTTTTTAAATGATTTTTTATTAAAAGTAGTTACATGTTAGTTGTGGTTGCTGGGGTCTTAGCAGGTGTTTGTGCAGAGTTGTCTTTCAAAACCAAATAAGTTATTCAGAACAAGTTAGCTGACAAACTTACCATGAGCTGCAAAAAAATGGCATCCCTAAAATGTAGTCATGCTTGAAGCTGTTTTCTTTATTTTAACAGAAAGCTGAGGACTTTCTGCTGTCAGGTGTACTTCTATTGATTTTCTATAAGACAGGAAATCTTCAGATGTAAGTTAAAACACGACCAATGGTTGCTGAGACCCAGGGAGTTGGATTGCCGTTATTAAGATTTACAAAGCAAAACATAGAGTTAAAATGCTTTTTCAATGCAAAAAATAAAAATACACATTTCTTTTACTGTCAGTCCCAATATAATATAATATAATATAATATAATATAATATAATATAATATAATATAATATAAT
>BSAI01000207.1:17236972-17260306 GCA_036245035.1 Adrianichthys oophorus | reverse complement strand
TAAACATAAATGTAGTGTACCGTTAAAACAAACATTAGCCTACTGTGATTATGCTAACTCCTAGTCTTGTTAGTGACAAGTTAAAAAAGCACAGTCCGAAACGTTACATGTTAATGTAGTTAAATAACATTAATAACACCCAACCAAACATTTACAAAAACAAAACAAAACAAAAAAAAGACTAACAGACTGCTACCGTTAAAGCAAATGTCAGCCTACTGTGACTATGCTAACTCCCAGCCTTGTTAGTAACATGAAGAAAAAAGAAAAACCCATTCCAACACATCAGTCAGACTTCATTAACTGCATTCACAATAATTCTACTTCATGTTTGTAACACACTACAAGTTAGCGATGTTTGCGTTTTTACAATAACAGCCAACCAAACATTTGGACAAAGCACCGTGTACTTGTCAAAATTCCTTCAACATCAGTAAACTCAACCAGAATCACAGCACTCTAGATTATAAGGTCCATTGCAGTTTTTGAAAAAAAAAAAAAAAAATTGGACTTTTAGACAACCTTAAAGTGTGGAAAATATGTTACTTGCAAAGGAGAAGACATAAGGATGCAAAGTTCATTCATTAATTCGTTTTCCAATCCGCTTTATCCCTTCCGGGGTCACGGGGTTGCCGGAGCCTAACCCGGCTACTCATGGGCAAAGGCAGGGTACACCCTTGGACTGGTCGCCAGTCTGTCGCAGGGGCCACAATCACACACCCATGCACACTCACATTCACATTCACACCTAGGGACAATTTAGAGTAACCAATTAACCTATGAAGCATGTTTTTGGACGGTGGGAGGAAGCCGGAGTCCCCGGAGAAAACCCACGCATGCACGGGGAGAACATGCAAACTCCACACAGAAAGGTCCCCCAGCCAGGACTTGAACCAGGAACCTTCTTGCTGTGAGGCAGGAGCGCTAACCACTGCCCCACCATGCAGCCCGGATGCAAAGTTAAATATGTGAAAAGTTATTTCTCCTGTATAAATTTACAGGCTCATCAAGATAAAAAGAACAAACTAACATTTGAAAAGATGAAGAAAAAACTTCTGTTAGAGTATCACTGACACAGAAGTGGGCTCTGAGAACAGCAAAGGCACTAAGGCTGGAAGGATTACCATTCAAGACTGTCTGAGCCACAGCAACAAAGGCATGACCAGAAGGAGCACCACAGCTGGGGGGAGGTTGAAAAGAGAGTCAGCTCTTTCACACTTCAAACATTCCCCTCTTTTTTTCCAACTTGTGTCTTCTAAAGTAATTAAACTGCTCTTGTTTCTTTCCTTGATTGAAACACTGGGGAAGTCCTGGACAAACCAGCACTTCTGTATTCCAAAAACTTCCAACAGATTTGCAACCGTTTAGCAGCAGAGGATCACAACTTCATGTCAAAAGGCTTAAACGCTCCAGCAGAACTGTTTATGATGCAGCTCCGAGTCTGCAAGTCTCAGCAGGACACATCAGGATCAGAAAGTATCGCTGCCCCTCCATAACTCATTCATCTTCTCAGATCTCTCGGAACGTCTGTGTTGGGGCGCAAACACACCCTCGTCTTGGCTTATTTTTTTTTTTAAATCTTGCTTTAATTTTGATTTGGAGCACCATATTCCAACATAATCCAAAGGATATTTTTAGTTCTGACCCAGGCTAGGACAGGGTTTATTGCAAAGTAATTGTTGATTTATTAGCCAAATACCAGATGTCAGAGCAGGAAAAGAATTTTCAATAACAGAGCATTTTATCGACTATTTTATATGTCAAGGCACGTTCACCTAGAATGTGGGGATAAACTGTTATAAAGCCTTTTACATAAAAACTGAGCCAAAAGCTGCATGCTGATATTGATAACCTGACGTTAAGTCGCCCATATGCTGCGATTAAAGGTCTGCTGGGACAGAAAAGAATGTGCATTTGGATTTGTGCACACAGTGGATGCTTTGTGCTCTTTCAGTCTCTCCAGGCTGGGAGAATGCAGGAGTGCAAAAATGTTTTTATATGGGTGTAACAACCCCTATTGCACGTTGGTAAATCACTTTAACATTAAGAAAATACTAGAAAGCACACACATGCACTCCTGCATAAAGTGAATTGTGACCTCTGTGGGGATTAAAAGACAGCGGGGGTCAAAGCTGTCAACCTGTCCTCAGTCTCTAATACTCGTACATATCAGTGAATTCAAGCACATGCAGATAAAGTGCATCACTGTCAGCGTGTCCTTCTCCTTTGTAACCTTTTTCACAGAGAAGCTGATGTGAACAAACAATGAAGTTTGTTTTATTTTTTTCTGAGCAAGATTGCTTGAATGACCCTAAAATATGCTGTCCATCTGAGTTTCAGGCTGATGCTGTGTTAAAAGCAAATAAATAAATAATCAAATAAAATGTTCAAAACAAGAAAAAAAACAAAACAAATCATGGCTTTTTTTTTTAATGGCATTCGCTCGCCAAGTCTTCCACAAATGTCACCAGATTCAACAAACTTGCTGTCCTGTCCACTCCTGTTTTGTCTGTGTGTGCTGCATGTGCAGATGCACTTCCTTTTGTCCTCCCACATGGTGACGGTGCCACCTAGAGGAGTATTTGCAAGATCCTGATGAATCAGCCTGCCGGAATCACAGCAAGTTTTCCAACACAGAGTGATGCTGGTTTTGAAACATCACTCAGACAGGACAGTAACAGACACACCTCAAATATATACAGCTTCTAGAAGTGTAATTACACTGACTGCCAGTGACGCTTTATGCTCAATGTCAAGTAAATATGAACTTGATGTTGTACTACGGATGTTTATTTCTCTACTATTTGCTTTAACTCTTATATTGTATTCGGGTCAAAACCCTAACAGAAACTTAACATAAGGGTTGACCCTGCTGTTATGCTAGTTTCTGAGAAGTAGCATTGATATTTGTTTTAATCGAAACAAAAATAGAGTAACTGAAACATTTTATTTTATATGTTGAGTATGCTAAATAAACCGAGCAGGAGGAGTTTTAAAGCAGAAAAAACCCTTTCAAGTGTTTTTTTTTATTAGATTTTTTTAAAATTACAAAATAGGTCAGTTTGACCCACAACATAACATAAAATCAACCAGTCCCCCCCCAAAAAAAAATATATAAATATATTTCTTAAAGCTTTTTAAAATTTCAAAATGGGTCAATTTATCCGGATTATAGCAGGCGGGTTTAAAAAGCAAGACTTACATTTTGCAGGAATTCTTAAGAATTATCAAAGTATTTCTTTGGACATTAAGTTCTGTGACAATATTTCAATCCACTTCTAGAATCCTTTTCAGAGGTCAATTTTTATTCTCAACATCAAGGTAAAAACATCAAACTGTAAATTTGAGAAACTGTTGTGTCTACATCTCTTTTATCCCGTACATGTGAGGGTTTGAAACACATTTCAAGGATCTGATTTTTGTTTAGAAACCTCATATGTGGATAAACTGCATAAATGATCACAAATGACTTCTCATTTCAAACTATCTTTTTGTAACAAAGTTCTTGAAGATACAACATAAAAAAGGTTCTACAGATGTTTATTCTTTTTTAAGTTAAACTTGATCGCTCAGGTTTGATGATTTTAGTCTACCAGTACCTAAAAGATGCATACATACTTTAGGTACCTCTGAAACGAACAACATAGTAATAAAAAAAAAGAAAAATAAGCATTCCCTTGAAAATGTTAGTTCTATGACCTGACCTAGAACTTAGTGAAAAAGTAAACATCTTAAAGTCCCACTCTGATCATTTTTAAATTATTGTAAAATTGTTCCCAGTGGTATTTTAGTCATGATTATGCCATTTTTAGCTAAATCAAAAACCCTGTGTCGTCTGTTAGGACATAGTTTCTGCAGAGCTGCAGAAGTTCATTTGTCAGAAATTCACCTCTGAGTTGTGGGCGGGACTGTTGGCATGGAGTAAACCTGCCCCTACTTCCTGTCATCCATCTGTTAACACTCTCTACTGCTAGCTCACAGCCCCTCTCATCCCAAACCCAACATTGCAAGTACAACAAAAATGGTGAGCAATATTGGAACTATCCAGCCGTACAGTTTTGAGCCAGATGCTAGCTTAAGATGAGGAAAAACAAAACGTTCATGGATCTGTTTGTCTGCAAGTGGATGCATCAGCATGGGAGCTAGTATTTTGCTGTAGTTTCTTCTACTTCACAGAACAATTTTCATCTGAGTTGGTCATTAAAGAAAACTTTTCAGCGAACCATAACTTAAGACAAATGTCTGTAAATAAAAGAAATTCTTTCCCATAGAGACACATTTTAATCTGACTCTATAAATTAGCACATAACTGCATGTAATTCTTGCAGTATTATTGTCAGTCTTGTGATTGCGTGTTTAACTTTTGGAGGAGGCTCAAGTGTCCGACTCTCCTTGTCTGTCCTTCTCACTTTCTCTTCTTCTGCCATGTTTTTTTGGCTCCAGAAACGCAATGACTCTTTCCCCGTAAAACAATGTGTTTTGCTACCAAATCATACCTCTGTGAGAACAGTGAGGCTGCTGCTGTGTGTGATGTATCACAGAACATTTTAATTTGTGTGCATGTTGCACATGTGAGTTTTTATGGATCCCCGGGGATACCCAAGCTGAAGCCAGCTGTATATCACAAAGTTCTCCCATGAGTAACTTCAAAGTTGCACCATGCTCAGTTCAGACTATTTATTACCAAGTCACAGGAAGGACACGCATGTCATTGTTGGTTGCTGTATAACAAAACCTGTACAGACGTACAAATTCTGGCCACTGTAAAAGTTTTCTAAACTCAATTATTATTACTTTTTTAAGTTTAGATGTATCTGAACAAACACTGAAAAAAGAATCTTCCACGTCTTCGGAAGCTGAAGAACATATGCCTATAAAGCTTTTGTCCTTTTTGCAGCTCAAATCTAAAATATCTATGAGAACTTCCTCACCATAGAGAGTTGAACTTCTCATTGAGTTTTGTCTGCCTTTGCAACTCAAAGGAAAACTTTTGTCCCTCTACAGCTGGAAAGGATGTGTTGTACCAAGGACAAAGAAAACCAGATAAATAAATAAGAGAGTAAAAGATAAGAAACCATCCATAAATAAACTAAAGCTCTACATACTACCTTCCCACAAGAGGACTTTTGCTTCAGCTGGAGTTTGTTTCCATAAGATTGTGCTATTGCTGTTTCAATCCCTTTAGTTTGCCTTTTCTAACAAAATATTTTTAAAAGTTTCAGGTCAGTCCATCATAAAGATAAATATTTTTAACCTTGAAAGGAAAACCACAAATTTCTAATGTATAAACAGTAAGAAATGGTCTCCAGAACCCCTACGTGTCTGAATGTATTTCCAGCTATGAAAAAAAAAAAATCATTTATGGTTTTTGCTTTCAAAAAGAAGCTAAAAAAGGTCATTTTGGAGTTGAAGTAGTTTGATGTATATTTGCTTCAATAGACGTTTTATCGATGTATCTAATTTTTAAACATTTTTTTAATGGTATAGGTTGATTCAATTCGATTCTGCCTCAGACAGATCGAGCTGGTTGAATCACAGGAATAGAAATGTATCGATCAATAAATGCCCCCCTATGCTAGGACATCACTGCCAGCAAGCAGGAGATGTCCTCTCAGTGCTCTACCCTCCAATTTTAACTGCACCATAGACATTTAGGGTTCCTTGGTGACAGGGTGATTGGACATCCCTGTAAGCAATCAGGAGATGTCCTCAGTGCCCTTCTCGCCAATTTTAACTGCACCCTTTATTACACACACCCTTCAACCACAAGAAACACACCTCAACACACACACAAATACGTTACACAAGGAAGGTGGGACTAGTGATCTTCTGTCCCCTACCCCATCCCCGGTGGAGGGAACAGGGCCTTCAGCAGCGGCGGCCTTGTCTCTTGGGTGTTGGCCTCTTAGGCCCGGCGGCCCCCTCCCCACGCAGGGAGAGGGATCCCTTAGTCCTCTGGCAAGTCCATGAGCTGGGGATCATATTCCATCTGAGCCTGGAGGGTGTCTGTGTCCTTGTGGTGCGGGTTCTGGTCCTTACCCTCGGGTGCCGGGCCCCTTCTGGGTCACAACATTAGGAGAGCCTGGTCAGGCAATGTACACCTTAGGGGACCCCCACTTCTCTTGGTCATCCCTTTTCTAGTTGGGGGTAGCTGACCCCCGCCGTGCTCTCTTCTGGATCTCCGCAGCTGCCTGGAGCTTTGGAGCGGGTCCCCCGTGGGGGCCCCGGCTCGTACTTGGGGGTGGGGGGGATGCTCAGAACTCCTGGGTGGTGGTGGGCTGCTTGTCTGGGGTGGTGGGGCTCTCGGGGGTGGGGCCCTTTGCTGGGCCACCTGGCGCGGTGGGATGGCTGCTCTCCTGGCTGGGCTGGGCCTTGCGCTCTGCACTTCCGTACCTCACTGCGCTCGGGTGTTGGGGGCCCGTGTGGCGGTCCTGCGGGCCCTGGCCTGGGTGCTTGGCCGGGCTGCCTGGCGAGTCGATCTCCTCCATTGACCCCACAGTATGGGTGCGGGGGCGGGCCCTGGTCGGCGCTGCCCCCTCGGCGGGGGTCTTGGTGTGGGGATGGCTGGGAGTTCTCCCTTCTTTTTTGTGCATTCCATCATCCACTTCAGCTTAACATAACATTCACCTGAGCACAGGCGTCGGCTCACCTTTACACCTTCAAATAGTGTGCGTGACAGAATGTAATGCTTTACATGTGTTGGTTTGTATGCACAAGTGTCCGTGTGAACTGGATGTGGACAAGTTTGCGAACACTCTTGGAGCCAACAGGGATGTTTGTAACAGCTGAGTGTGTGGACAGGCCCTGCCCATTTTAGACCAACACTCACTATTGCAATGGGTATAAGCTCCAGCATTTTGTTGCCTGTAGATTAACAACTCTACCTTCCCTTCACAGTAGTCCTTTTCTAACTTCTATAATCCACCCCCCGTCCACCCCCCAACTCTCTCCTTTTCCCCCTTTCCTTTTCCGTCCGGTCCATCAAAAAGAACACAAACAAAATTATTGTTAATAAAGTTTAGTTTAAACTACAAAAGGGGCTTATACCAACATACATTTTGTGTTCGCTATGATTTATAACCCCCGATTGTAAGAGTAAAATCTGTCTAATACAAGAGGCTCTCAGCTCATATCTGTTTGCTCAGCTGTTGGACAGGACAAGTAAAAAAAAAAAAAATGCACCCCTATTATTCCATTTTCTAACCTTTTGTGCCAGAAAAACATTCTACTCAAATGGATCTCCAAGAAGCCCCCGCCAATATCTGGCTAAAAACAAAAATGGACCATATCCAGTTAGCGCACCTAACTTAAAGAACACTTGAAGGCCCAATCCGAATTCTTTCCTTCTCTATACACCCACATTTGGTCCTCCAAACAGAGAGTTTTGGAAAAATATTGTCTCCGAATTTAGACAAAACTTTCACTCGATGACGTCACCAATAGTCGCTGGTAAGCGATGTTAGCGCAGAGCTTCCAGCGCTTGAATAAACATAACAACAGCACTTTTATAACTTTAAAAAGGTCATGCTAAAACATAAAGTCATTACTTACATCAAAATGTAAACTTCTGTGCTTTAGAGTGTACCCACATATAGAAAAGCACTTCTCCTCCGCAGCACAGCGGCGGGGGGTGGGGGGTATTCCTCCGCTTGGAGAATTGACCCTTAAAAAAATATTTCAGACACCACTTCCACGACAAATGCCCCAGCAAATGGAGGGGTAGGGAGGGTGGAAGAATTCAGAAGGAAGAATTTGGCCTAAAACTAATACCTTTTCAAAAGCATGGATTCTTTTTCCAGACTCTAAGTAACTGATTGATGTGTCTGCCATTCGTCATGGAGGTTTACTATGACAAGTAACTGATAGGTGTTGACATGATGACTTTAGCTATTCATTAATTAATGTATTAATCTATGGACATTTTTTTTTTGTTGGTTTTTCACTCTTGTAATTTCCGTATTTTTTCAGATTACAAGTCATATTTTTTTTGTTGTATAGTTTGACCTGGGGTGTGACTTATATTCAGGAGCATCTTGTATTTAATAAAAAAATATATATTCATTCATATATCAGCTTTTATTTCCACTAACAACCAATTCCCCTTTAGCGATTGTTTTCCACTAATATACCCACCAGAGGGAATGGTAGGAGTGTGTATCGGTATTTGCTACTGAAAGGAACGTAGAAGAAGAAACACTGCACTTTTCTCAAAAGTACAACTTATGTATGATTTTTTTCTTATTTTTTTTTGCATTTTTTGATGCTGCGACTTATACTCTGATCCAACTTAGACTCCGATGCAACTTAGACTCCGGAAAATACAGTAAGTCATTTTGAGGCCCTAAAATTTTTGTTAAAAAGATGCAATGAACATTTATAAAGCTGTTTATGTCTGCTTGTTAAAAGACTTTGACAGGAATGGAAATCCAAAACAGAACAAAGACTGGATGCCTCACAGGTTTTTCTTTCACCAGCATTCATACTTTACATAAACTAAACAAAAGGGGAAAAAATTGAATTCTGGGTAAAAATCGACCTTTTCATCATCATTTTTTTCATTCAAGCAAATGCCTCTGTTGAAAAAGATCTTTCTCACAGCACTTTTATTGTTCTAACGTTTGCTAACTCCACAATTTTACACGCTGCTTTCATGCTATCAAATTCTTCCTCTGTTTCTCCGTCTGCCTGTTCCTGTGTGACAGAGTCAGTAACACCGCAGCAGGAGGTGAAAGAAGGAGAGCTGGAGGCAGGAAGAAAGAGGTGGAGGGAGGGAGAGGGTGCTAAAGTGAGGAACAGAATCATGCCTGACAGCAGAAGGGGGCAGGCGGAAATGTGTGACACCTCAAAAAAAGACGACAAAGGGGGCAAGCTCTGTCTGCGCCTCTGTTCCTGCGACAGGGCTTCTCCAATAATTGCATGAATGTGCGTTAGTCCCCCTTCAAATATGCAAACCCGGGTTTATTTGTGTGTGCATGTGCGTTTGTACACAGTGGAGGTGGCAGGCAGCAGCAGCTGGGAAGGCCTTCCTCTGTTCTCCTGTCAACCATAAATGATCAGAGTGGGCCATCTGGAGAGAGGGAACCACCAACCACCAGGGCCTGGCACTGAACAAAAGACAGAGAGAGAATGTGAGGGCAGAGCACGAGGGAGCAAGATGGGGGTGGGGAGGTGGGGGGTGGGGTGGGTGTCTTGTTTGCAAAAGAAGTCAAAACTGTAAAAGTTGTACAGTGCCACCTTTTTGACCAATTCCAGAAAAAAAATCCTAGTTTACGGATCGTAATTAAATAAACTCCAATTAAGCTTGAAGAAAGCATACAACCTGGGAGCCACCGTGGACAATATATAGATATTTACCTCCATTTAACATAATAACCATAACCTGATCCAGCTGTGACAAGGACACGGATTTTGACCAAATAATGATCAAACAAGTCAATTCTTAATGATGATTAAAGCAACAGTCTTTTCTAATTATATCAATAAGCACTTCACTTTGTATCCTAATGTGTGAAATATATCAATGATTCCTGCTTATGGTCTATCATCTAATTTGTAAATACATTTTTTAAATATTGCAATTTTTATAACAATCAATATGCACTTAGTTTGATATTTGGTCTGTTATATGTCATAATTATTTCTGAAATGAGTCTTCTTACATAACAAATATGAAATACATATTTGTTATTTAATGTTATTATCACTCATGGATTTTATAAATGATCTGCACTTGTGTTGGTAAAGTATAAATAACAGATCAGAAGTTAAGACCTCAATAATAACAATGTATCAGTTTTTATTGAAAAAGAAAAGCTAAGTAAAGCGTAATAGCAGTTGGATTATATGAGGTTGCTATCTCTCATTATCTTTAAAGCAATTCAATAAACTCCTTTGAGAAATAATTATTGAATATTTAATCTTTTCAATGTGTCATTTTCTGTAAGAGCTCAATTTATCATTAATATTCATTATGATTTAGTTATTTACATTTGTATGTGTATACCTATATATTTAACAACCAATTCATGACTAATTATCACAACTTTGACATATCTCTATGTATTAATATATATCTTCTGTGTTTGTCTTTAATTTTGTTCTTGCTTTGATTGCTTAAGATGAACTGTTTCCAATTCAAATAATGTTATTCACCTATTAATGCTGAAAATATTAAAGAACATAGGGGTCTATAATGCAGGTTTCTAGACAATGGATATGTAAATGGAGTGATAGAAACAGGAAGGAAGAAAAAGGCAGGAAGGATGGCAGGCGGATTGGGATGCTGAGAGATATCAGGAAAAGCTTTAGGCATCATCGTATTATTTAACTTAAGGCAGTTTTTCTCTGACTATCTTGCACACACACCTGCACACACACACACATGACCACACAAAGACAAACATTCATTTTAGTTCCTGAATTTCTATGTTAAATACAAATATAAATGATTCTGTAGTTTGTTTTAAATGTCTATTATGCAAGAATTTGTGCCCTTTGGTTCAGTTCAGTAACTTCAGTGCATTTTGAAACAACTCTTTACATAAAAAATTGATTTTATAATGTTATATAATGTTTGAATTAGAAAATGAAAAACAAAGGAATACTGCACGCCCTAAACATGAGTGTGTTCCTCAATAAAGTTTTAACAGTTTTTTTTTAGATATAGCTGAATTTCATCAGTCTGACTAATGGATTATGTATAACATATATATTATAGAATATATAACATTCTAAATATAACATATATATAAACATAGTAGTATAGATAAGATGATGATTTTTTTGGGTAAAATATTTTTATTGTAACAATGCTTTTAGGAAATCAATCAATGTCAACTCACGTTCAAGCAGCCACTTCCAATGAAAAGTCTATGGAAACAAACATCAAACACAAATCGGACTTCCACGTCCAGAACTCTCACGTTCACGCGTCCAGTTGTGAGCTCTACGTACAAAACGGGTATTCATTGATCACACACTTCAACTTCAACCAGTTCAACTTCTTTCAGATATTGGAATAGAGCTGCAAGAAAAGTCTGAAGCAAGATATGCAGGATTTGCACCGCTTCAACATTTCACATCAAGCCTCATCCCTCTGTAGATGGCGTACAAGCGCTAGCAGACAGTAGAAAAAAAATTAAAGAAGAAGAAGCCCCCTCCGTGCCACTACCTACTTACATGGTGTGAACATCACCAGCTGAATGATTCTAAACATTCATGAAACCGTGTATAGCGTGTTCTTGAACATGCCACATGTGGCCAGTGTGCACGTGCCTACAAAAGTCTATGTTAACACAGGATTTACCAGATTTGCATCGCTTCGACATTTCACACCAAGCCTTCCAACTCTGAGCACATGTGCTTGTATCGGGCAGCAACAGCCCAGTTTGAACACCGTTTGCTAAAAGCAAGTTCAAGAATGGCTGCTTAGAGCGTTCTAGAACGTGAACAACATGCCCGGTGTGCTTCAGAAACATGAGCAGCTGTGTTGAGTGTGTGAGTTGCATCATCAAAAAAAAAAGGAAAACAAATCTTTACCAAGAGCAAAAAACTAATGTGTAAGTGGTGAAGAAAGTTTTTACTTTTCGTGTGTTAGGTCAAGCATTTGTCACTCAAAGCAGCTTTAAATGATTCATTCATTCATTCATTCATTTTCCAATCCGCTTTATCCCTTTTGGGGTCACGGGGTTGCCGGAGCCTAACCCGGCTACTCATGGGCGAAGGCAGGGGACACCCCTGGACTGGTCGCCAGTCTGTCGCAGAGCTTTAAATGATCTTTATTCTATTTTTTTGTCAGTCTTTTTTTTTTTTTTTTTTGTCAGGTCAATTTACACAGATAATAACATGTAAAGTCAGTTCAAGTCCAGGTAGATATAGTCCAGTTAGGTCCAACAATAGTTCATAATAGCTTTTTAACCTCCTTCTTCTTTGGGATGACATAAGGCCCAGCCACAGCTGTCTAAAAAGGCAGGTTACACTCTGGCCTCCTAAGTCCACCACTGAGCCATGCACCAACAACCAAACAAGCTCACTCTTTCTCCTGAGGGCAATTTAGAGTCATCAATCAAACTATTGAGGATGTGTTCTGACTGTGGGAAGAAGTCAGAATACCTGGAGAATACCCACGCATGCACAGGGTGAACATGTGAACTCCATGCGAAAAAGCCCAAGAGGGACTTCAATTATAGTCTATTTTAATTTATTTGAATCAATAATGTTAGCTTTGTTAGAGATTTCAGGGCATTTTATGATACACTTTCTGTATTACAATCTATTTAGTTGTATGTTTTATGTATTATACAACACAACAAAAATTTAATATTTTTAAACCAATGATGAAAAATCATTAAATTGCTGATGAACAGTTACATTTTTTCATACTTATATGTTTCAGTTATTTTAATTATTCATAAATTTATAGATTTATTTTTCGGAACCAGTTTTTAAAGAAAAAGGCAGATGCAGAAAAAATCTCGTTGACTTTGTTCTCTTTTGCCTTCATAACCTAAAGCTTTTTTCCGTTTGATAGAAGAACATTTACTGTGGAAATCCACGTGAAACAACAGTATTCCTATATTGAATTTTTAGCATCTGGCAGAACACATGGAACATTTTCAGCAATCAGCAAATCATTTTGGCACTTCTCTGGACCAAAGTAGCTCTTTCTAACTAAAGCCAGCTCTGCTTTTATATTCTTACTGTCACAAAAAAAATGTGGGTCATTTTGATTTGAATTTTTAGCTTTAAATTGTTGTTTTAATTGAGAGAAGATGCACACATTAGGTACTACTTTGAAATAAAAAATAAAATTAATTTAAATGTCAGGAACTCCAACTGGTAAAACATATTATGAACAGAAAAAAATATACAAGACATAGGAAATATTTTCTATTATATTTAAGCAGGAAAATTTATCAAAAAAAGTAATGAATTTCATTTGGAACAATCCAAGGTTTCACTCAAATTCCATAGGTTTCAGTTGACTGGTAAAGAGCTGCAGAAAAAGTAACTTTGTGTGTTCTATTCAAAGACAAAATTACAATTTATTAATGTATGAGTCGGATGTTAGAAAAAAGCCTGTTTTCTTTTTTTTCTTGAAACTTGTTAAAGTAAATATTTACCCCCACTAGTCTTCATGTAATCGCAAAATATTCATACTTTGAAATGTATTCCTAAATATTATCATCCTCACGCGTGTGTTTGATACAATAACTTTACAGTAGACTACCTTTTACCCTAGAGTAAAACACTACAAATTAAGAATTCAGATTAAACATCCTGTGGCTATAAAAGCCTAAATAGAGTCCCGATTTGCATATACATGGTCATTCTAGATTTAATTTACCCCACTGTGTGACTAACTCGTGCTCCAGAATAGAGGCGCACACCCCAGGCCAATTAAGGAAAAAACAGCAACCCCAGGATTTGAAATTACCATTACCAGATCAATGATGCCACAAACAAGCGCAATGGTTGCTATTGTAATTTATTTACCCAAAGAAAGAATATCATTAAAGCCAAGAAAAGGTGAGACCTCACAGCATCCAAGTCATTAAGGCGAAACTAGCCGGCAGAAAACAAAATTAGTGCATTGCTCTTCTGCAAATTGTTGTAAAGACAGACGGATTGCAATGTGATAATCATAAACCTTTTAGAAGCTGGAAAACCCTCATTTCTCCAGCAATGATTTATTTAAAGGCAACATAAATGTGAGCTAATGAGTATAGACAAAAGCCTTTGACTATAGGCAAGAGCTAGATAATTAGTATGATTACATTCTTTCGCTCTGTTAGGATTTTTACTATTGTTCTTGGTTTTGTGTTTACATCTGGCTGTTTTGTTTGTTTCCAACCCAATTTTCCCACTTCTTCCTGTGTTTCTCTGTAGCTCTGCACTTGTTTCATGGTGTTCTGCATTTAACACTTGCCACAGTGTCCTGAGTGTTGTGTATTTTGTATACATTCCTCCTAGCTTTTATTCCAGCACTGAGACAAAGGACTCGTGAGGTTTTTGTTGGTTTTGCTGAAGTGGCAATTTTTTAAAGTGAGAAAAAAACCTAAAACTTCTAGTCCTATACTTTGTAGTTTTGTTGGTGTTTTTTCTTGTCATTTCTCTGATGTTTCCCACTGCCAGGAAGCTGTAAAATCTTCTCATTAACAAGATTTAATTAAAGAAATAAATAAATTCCAAATAAAACAAAAAAAGGAAACAATTTAGAAAACAAAACTAATTTCCAGAAATCAAAAAATAAAACAAAATACGAAACCAGAAGGGTATTATGAGTTGTTAACTAACCAACATTAGCTCACCAATTCAACCGGAAGGTATGTGCATGGCAATATGTTCTGACAAAAAATATGTCTTCACCTTCAGGTCACAGCCGAACGCGGCCGACGCGGCATCAAGTTTCAATTATAAGCCAATGTAAAGACGTGACCTGACCACGTGATCTGACGTCAACCAATCAGGGACTCAGCTTTGGGCATGTGAAGTTTTTAAACGGTAGAAAAACGAATTCAATACAGCTGCACGATGCAATGATTTTTGTCCTGAACTTCCATCCATTTTCTTAACCAGCTGGGGTCGCAGGGTTGCCGGAGACTGTTCGTTTACTGTTGGTTGAAGGCGGGATACAGCCTTGACAGGTCGCCAGCCTGTCACAGAACCCATAGAGCTGAAGCATAAGAGCCTTCTATGCTAGCCAGCTGCCCGGTGGACAGCAAGCTCCACCGTTCAGAGTCCGGCAGAGCAAGCGATCAACGTCGAACAGGGGGGTGGAGCTATTGAGGCATTCTGTTGCCTGGCTCCGCCAGCAGAATTCCGATAGTTGTGAGCTAGCCTCGCTATGCTGGCACGTGGAGAGCGGCCTTAGATTTTGTTGTAGTGCCTTAGGTTTTGTTGTAGTGGGGGGGATCACCTCAGATCCATGGGATTTTAAGTATCAAATGAGAGGCAGACGCACATTTGATGACTTGTCCGCATCCTGTGTGATTGCTTAATCAAGAGTTTGGTGATTGCTTAATCATTTCTTTATCACAATTTGGGCAAAACATTCCTTAGAACTCAAACATAATCATCCAATCAGTGATGTCCCAAAGTACCATTTCCAGTTTCTTATCTAATTTAATTTTTTACATTTTATTTGATTTCTGGAAATGTATTTTGTTTCTTTTTTTATGTTTTGGTTTTTGGAGTTTTTTATTTCTAAAATGTAATGTTTTTTTTTTTTTTTTTAATTCTTTCTTTTGCGTTTTTACTTGTTGTTGTGATCTGTAATATACTTTTTGGGTTGAATGATTTGTTGATGTGATTGGAACTTCAGGGCCACCAAAGAAAGGACTGAATGTTACACAATATCATGGAACAAAAAATGAGCAGAGATTCTGGTCCTTGCCTTGATTTTCTTGTCTAACCCCTTTTTGGATGCTCTGTTACTGTTATTGTATTTATGTTGTTCAATGCTGCTGCCTCTCAAACAGTTTTTTCATTTGAAATGTCTGAGTTGTCTGAAACTCATTTCCAATGTTCCACTTGTTAACAGCGCCACAGCTTCACAATACTCAAACAATGATTTTCTTGTCTTTCTCTGTTGTTATCTGCATTTTCTGTGTCTCGATTGGATGACCAAAGACGCTTAGGAATATTTCCACATTAATTTGAAGAAAAATGAAGACGTGCTGTGGTAGAAATATCATCATATATTGAAATAGATCTAGATATAGATATTTACGAAGAAAATCTTGTGTTAGCACCACTTCCTAGTTCTGTAAATGAGAACTTTTACTTGTGTTCGCACTAGGGGTGTAACGATTAATCACTCAGTCGATGAATCGATTTCTATTCCTATGATCCAACCAGATTCAGATGTCTGAGGCAGAATGGAATTGAATCGATCTATACCAATAAAAAAAAACATTTAAAATGAGAGGAATCGACAATTGATATTAGAAAATATCATTTGGTTTGAGGCACAGTAGATTTATTTTGCTAAAACGTATAAAGGATCATTACAACGGGGAACACATGGGGTGCAGCAAACAATGATTGACCACTATTACAGTCCAATGTGTGAAAACACTTTGAATTTTGCAAAGATGTGACCAGTGTTATAGAATGTTGTAATAATGTTCTGTTTGCATTATTTTGATGTGGGAAAAAACAACAGTGTGATTGAACTTTATGAAACTAAAATGTGAATAGATTTTACATTCATTCTTTGTTTACTTGTTTGTGCACATATTTAATTTACACTTGATTATTTTGCAAGACATACAAAGAATCTGGAAAACTTCACCTGCACTGCTCAGTATCCAGGCATTTATCTCTGAGTCACAATGATTGAATTTTTGACTAAAGATGTCTCAGATCCATTTTAGGTCAGTGTATCAGATCATTCAAAATGAACCACTATGGACTATAAGTCAGACCATCAACCACAAATTATGATATGAATTGAATCAATGTGAAAACTCCCCTGGTCTAAACATTTTCAAAATGGATCTACTGAAACCTACTTGCAGCTTTATAAATTGCACCTCTTTGATGAATAAAATCCTGTGCCAGGCGTCTGCCTTCTTTTCAACCTACAATTGAGTTCTTCAACAACAATCATACCTTTGATTCTGACTTTGGAGATTTTTTCAGAGTTTGGACCTTAGGCTCAAAAAACAGGAGAAAATATCACATGGAGCCAACATGTTGCCATTGCAAGCACTTGCACTATACAATAACAACCTAATCTAGCTCACCCACCTCATCATTCAGGTCTCTTTGCATTAACCTTCTCATCGCTTTTCAAATATAACTCACAAAGCAGCGTGCCATATGAAGCAACAAAAGATCCTTTATATTTTATGCATTGCATCTCCTCACAGCAGGAGGGCAGCTGTGTTTATTACAGAACAGGCATTATCTCAGCAAATTCATTATTCACCTAAACTCTATGCTCCTCAAACTGTTTGTTCAATTCTGCAGCAGTGTAGCTTTTGAAAACAAGTCTTTGAACAACAGTAAAGATTTTTTCTTCCTCCTCCACCTTCGCTTCTTTGCTCACCTTGTTGGTTATGATGGCTGACAGAAAGGATCTACTTTTTGGTTATTCACATGTGCTAGAGACCACCTGCAGAGAGCTGCTGACAGCTTCAGCACCTCCTCCAAACACGCACAAATACTCACATCTCACAACATCTGTGATGTAACCTCTATCCTTTTTGGTTGGAAAAAAGAGGTTTATGGAAATGTTTCATGCTGAATCAAAAGGGTTTGTTTTTGTATATAGTTTTTAATAATACTGTTTTATAATGTTTCGAAAATAATTTAAGACATTTCATGATACATCAGACTGTCTCTTTCTCCTTTGGATGTTGTTTTCTTTTATGTCTCATGCAATATGTAGAATGATCTATAGATTGCATTGCATTTGAATAAAATAAAAAAAAAGAACTGATTACAAGGGGATGTTGAGTTATTTATATATAAAAAAAACATTATTTTGTGAAGCTTTGGCACAATTTCAATAAGGAAGATCGACCTCATATTCAGTTAAGCTGGGTTGCGGATTCTTCACACATTCCTCATCAAATAGTCCTCATTCTGAGCCAATAGCTAAAGCGTTCACTTTCTTCACAATGTCTGCCTGTAAATTCATAGAAGTTTGTTTTTCCGCATTCCAGACATTTCACCAGCCCACCTCCATCCTGTTATCCTCCTGGCTCTTGGCTTCGGAGCGGTCTGGCCTCAACCACCATCAGCGTTTGGGCTCTGGAGTTTCTTCCCTTGGTTCGAGGTCATCCCGGTCATGCAAGATATCTCCGGCCCAGAGCCCAAAAATACTGCAGAGTGCTCATGCTAGACTTATGTGTCACTATTCACACTTTCAGGATCTCTCTTTATTGAAAGAGAAAACCTACAGATTGTAAAATACATGTATGACAAAAAATAAATATACCCACACACATATACATGTATATTAAAATTTATATTAGACGGTATCTGAGAAGGATACTGTACGAAAGACAAAAAAATAAATATGTCAGACTTTAAGAATAAAGCCGTAAAAATGCAAAAAAAGGTAGCATTTAATTGGAATATAGTTGTAAAACTATGAGAAAAAAGTCTGCATTTTGTTTTAGAATACAGCTGCAAAATTATGACAAAAAGTAGTAAAAAAAAAAGGCAAAATTAAAAAAGGAAAAGCCATGCTTTGTCCAAATGAATCAACATTACCTGCTGACTAAATCCATCAATGCAGCCATTTATGGTGAGGTCACAAGACTTTAGTTTATCATAGGAATCCATGTGCCATAATGCTTTTGGAGCTTTGCAAGCCGACAATGTAAACAGCACACACAAAGGAAATCCATTCCTCGTGGGTAGAAAATCTTATTCTGAAGAGGCCCAGTTTCCTGAAAACTCTTTTTTAATGCCCTTATAGTCACAATAAACCAATGCCGACTCACCAAAAGACTTAGTGTTTCCTCATTTGTGAAGCCAATAAAGTAAACACTTGCAATGCACTCTAAGTCTCTCATAGCTACTAAATGAAAATATTGTTGTTTTTTTTTTGTTTATGCTTAGAAATGACTTTTGCCTCATCAGTTTATGACTGTAATCTCGTAAACTCTCAATTTACAACTTATGAAGTAATAACTTTATTTTCATAAAATACTGACTTTTTTACTCATTATTCTACAAATATATTATTATTTTATTTTTTTCTGTCTCTGTGGCTCTAATATTTTGGTAAAAAGTTGAGTTCTGCATCTATATTTTTGTCACTTTCTAATTAGAATCGGGCACTTGAAACCAACAAACCTTTGTAAAGGTTAGATTAAATACTAAAAAACTGTTTTGTAAAAATAAATTTAAATTATGAATAACAAAATAATTTTAACAGTGATAGTATCCGAGTTTACCACATGCAGAGTTTTGATAAGTAATCCCTCTATATGCACACCAGTTTTATTCTCTTTTCATTAACCCATTTTAGGCTTGATGGAGCATGAAGACAGACAAGCAAAATCATTTCTTTATTTTCACTCCACCACCCCTTCATTCTTTTGCATTTTTTTATTTGCTGCATACATTTTCACTATTAAATAGAATTATGATCAAAGACTTGTGTGTAGAAATGTTAGTCACACATCAGTTGAATTTTGACCCCCCTGAAGCAGGGCAGGCTAAAGCCCAGAAGATGGAACAGCAGGAAGGAGGAGAATGTGAACATTATGGCAAGAAAAGTGCAGAAAAAAGAAAAGTGCTTTGGTGCTTGAGTTCTTTTTGCTTTATTTTGATGTTTGTCATTGTCTTTCTTTCTTCCTCCTTCTCTCTGTCTCCCTTAAAGATGTTTAGTCAGTTTGTGTTGTCACCAAGTGAATTGGGGGATTGTAGAGTTCTGTGCAGAGAGGGTAACAGACAGAGAAAAAAGAAGGGGAATCAAAGAATCATTGGTAGATCTATCAATGAGGTGATGCAACGTTGGTATCAAGTAAAGAAAGTGTTTATCTTTACTTCCCAACACACACTGTTTTGCTCATATTTTCATAACTGAAAAAAGGAGTAAAGTTTCTTGCTTATTTATTCTATAAATAACTCCATCCAAACACCAACTACTGGTTGACAGAAACGTCCCCCAAGACTGATGGTCATGACACACCAACCTGTGCACTGCCTGGATTGATTGCAAGAAGGCTTGTGACTCTGCCACACACATGGGTCACTGAATTCTTGGAACTGTACAAAAGCAACACAATTTCAAGAGCTTTTAAAGGAAATGCAATGAGCTTACAGAAGAACACCATTGTGGCCAACAGAAAGCCACGTGTACAAGTGTCCATCAAATGTGACATGCATCATGGTGGCTCTCTGTCATTATTGCTGTTCTGCATAGGTCTGAAATCCCTCAGTCAAATATTAAACAAGACTAGCAATGGAGACTGACTGAGGAATGGGGCCGCTTAGGAGTGAGCTATCTCACAATGGTAAAGGGTTTATACTTGTTTAGCACTTTACTAACTTTCTTGAAGGCTTAAGCTAAATGACAGTAACCGTTTCATTTCCCCATGTGTGGATACATCCACGCACTGATGGAAGTTCTTCTGCCTATGCTGGCGCCAACCTATAACCACCAAGAGAAAGATGGGGTTCATTGTCTTAACCAAGTCAACCACTCTACCCATGCACCCCGGCTGGCCTAATGCATCTGGTCTAATTGATAGGAAATATCTATTGTTCTTCATGAAGTTCTATTTTTTATGATGTGGTTCAGCCCTTAATAGTATTCTTTTCTGTCAGAACAAGCCAAATGCATCAAGCAAACATAGAGGAAAACGGTAATAGATGTGTTACAGACCAGAATATTCAACAAAAATACCAGACAGCCCAAATCAAGGACGTTGTCCCTGAAAAGGTGACAACTTTTGTCAAAAAAACCCCAAACACCCTGAGCACCTGGACAGGGGGGTTAACTCTTACAAGTGCAACAGGTTTTGGGGTAGTAATGGACCTGTAGAGGATCATAGACAAGAGGAGCTGGATTTTCAGAGGAGCGCAGGTGTGCCTTGCAATTCCCTTAAGGCTTGTGTGGCCACATTAAGGGAAAATGGAACATGAGCATGAAATTGGATCATATCATTGTCGAGTGTGTGGTGATTGGGAAGTGTTTGTAAGGATAATGTAAATTACACACACTTATGACGTTTGGGGTTGCTGTTGTACAGTGCCTTTTATGCAGCACTCTAGATGTTTGTAAGGCGCGGACACTGACTTCTTACTCACCACATGATAATTTTGCACAATGGGCACATGATACACAAGTGCCTGTAAGATGCCTGTAGGATGCCCACACAAACTACACTCTGATTGTCAAATTTCTTTATTCCTTATAGCCAGGCTGCCTACAAGAAATGCACAAGAAGCACCTAACACTTGGGCAGCACTAACAGGCTTAGTGCGCAGGATTCGGGGGGGTTGGTACTTCACTCCTACTTTCCCTTGCAGGGTTCCTCGTGAACCATGGCCTTCAGCATGCTCGTAGAAAAAGATGTATATAAACATTTTTGCTGCATGAACTCACCGAGCATTTTACTTCCTCTATATGGATGATATTCTTGATCTTGATCATGATCTACACAACTGAAATTGGGATGTCATTCGACCTTGAGAAATGTGGGACAAAGAGAGACAAGGTAGTCCAAACAGTTTCACCCACAGAAGGAACAATAGCAGACATATAAAAACACTTAGATGTCTCTTGGAATACTACAGGTAAATGACAACCTGTAACCGGCAACAAGAAAAGCTGTTACAGTTAAAAACCTAGAACAAGTAAGACAAGCTCGTAGACACGCTCATCCTGCACAATAGTAGGACCTAAGCACCAGGGAAATCAGTCTACTGCACCAATGCAAAAAGGTGTCTGAGATAATCCAGCACACAACTGCAGGGTGTAAGATGCTGGCAGAAAAAAACATACATGGAGTGACGCAACCAAGTTGTTGGAGTAGTATACAGTGACACATCTTCGGATTATACAGACTCGTAACCTCAAGGTCAAAGTGAGAAACACCTCTAAAAGTAGTAGAAAACGAAAGAGCAACAATTCTGGGGAACTTCCACTTACAAACAGACCGGATGGTGATGGCAAACCAACCAGAGATTGTAGTGGTGGATAAAGAACGAAGGAAAGCCTTTGTGGTGGATGTGGCAGTACCAAACAATGGCAACATCAGAAAGAAGAAACATGATAATACCAGGGACTTTGGGACAAACTGGAGAAGACTTGAATGGTAAAAATGACAGTGGTGCCTGCGGTGATCAGAGCACTCAGGGCACCAACCCTCAAATTGGAGAAGTGGCCACAGCAGACTCCTGGAAGGACCTGCTGGACAACTCAGTCCAGTAAGGTGCCAAGAACAGCAAATATACTACAAAGGACTCTCAAGCTGGAAGAGGATCCAAAATTGGGTGAGAAACCACCCGTGAAGGGTGTGAGAAAACAACTCTACTTCTGCACTAAATGTTTTGGATCGTAAATACATCCATTGTGTAGTGGCAGAATAGAGTTGATACAAAAGAACTGCCGGCTGTCTTTGACACATGCTCTTGACTTACCTGGAGCTAATGATGAGAAAAGAGCATCCCTGCATCCTCACGACAGCTTTAATTGCTTCCTAAAGATCTAAGCAATGAGTCAGAGTTAGTTCTGGTGTAAAATCTTATGCATGACTGCCTGTCATCACATATCAGTCCCCAGAAGAGTGTTTACAATGCAACTTTGCAGCAATACTGAAAATAGTTGAGCCTGAACTTGTCCTAAAGATGTCCTGTTGCAGAATTGCTTTTAAAATGCCTGAAGTCATTTAAATCCACTGTCTAGACTTTGTTCTTTTACTTTGTTTCGGTTGTCTGTCTTTATTTTTGATGTGTTGTTTAAAAAAACCTGACACAAGTAGACAGTTTAAGGGCTCAGTTTCCTCAATCTTTTGATGGATGTAAGAGCTGAAATATTATAATCACTAACCCCAAACTGTCAGAAAGCTACTGCTTATACAAAAAAAAAAAAAGAAGCCAAAACAAAACAGAATTTAGACTGAACTTAGAAAAAATATTTTTTTGTTGTTTTACATACATTTTATGACAGTTTTTGCATGCAAATGTATCACTCTGTGCTTGTTCTCTACGAGTGTGACTTGAAACCTAGACACAAAAAATGTGAGTCTTAGATCTGTGCTATAAATGTCTAAACAAATTGAAATTAAGTGTTAGTCATTTTAAACATTGTTAAAGCATGTACTTTGAGTGTTAATGATTGCTGAAAGCTCATGGCTTTGACAAAATCAATTTCATGAGCTTTTGTACATGTCGGTAGAGAGGAATTCCTGCATAAAGGAAACTCTTCTTTCAAATAATGGCCGTTTTTTTATGTTCTCTGTTTTTGTTTACCACAGCTTGAACTCCCCTGACATTCTGTAGCCCCCAGACATTTCATGTTGAACCCTAACACATTAATTTGCAAATGTCTGAACAGCAAGCTGGTATTTGTTCCACGTTTATGCATTTGCCTGTGTGTGTATAAAGCCATGACTGTCTACAGATATTTCACTGTTGCAGGGGAGATGATTATGGGAGTGTCCTGTGAACATTGCCCCACTTTTACTGGAGTATAGTGAGCTGGATATACAAAACAAATGATCAAAGGGAGCATCTCCTGTCACACTGGCTTTCATGTGACTTTCTGCACTTCTATATGCACACTGGAATGTGCACTGAAGTGGAAGTTGTGAAAGGTCAAGAAATATATATATATATATATATATATATATATATATATATATA
>BSAI01000207.1:17214234-17236962 GCA_036245035.1 Adrianichthys oophorus | reverse complement strand
TATAAGTCTTCGTCTCCCCTGCACTGGTTGTCGGGTGGTTTTTGTACCTTCATGAGTTTGTGGACAGTTTTTGAGGACTTTTCTCAAATAAATGAGACACTTTGCAATTACTATTGCCAGCCGCATTTGTGTCCTCACGTCAACCCTGACATAAGTAGTCAAGCCCAATGCCCTCTACTTCCTTACCGAGTTCTTGTAAAATGTGTGTGTTGTGTAATAAATGATTTAATGTTTTTGCCCAAAATAGACAGTGTTATCCGCGGAGTTAATGTATAATTTTGTGGGCAGTCACCCTAAATATGAAAAAAATATATATTTTAAAAATACAATGGAAGTTTTTATTTTGAAACTCTGACCTTTTTTCAGTTTCCAACTTCGCAACAGTGGACAAAAATAGAACTGGGTAAAGCTTGAGTTGCATTGTGGAGGGACGGCTGTCAGAAGCAGACATGATGGAGGCGATGTAAACATTCTGATTGATTTTTTGTGTTAACACAACAGAGAAGCACTGGAGAAAGACCAGTGTAAATCAGCCTTGAGTCACAGATGACAAAAATAACCATTCAGTTTGACAAAAAGTGCTGTTTTAGTTAAAAAGTTATGCACACTGAAGATTACGGTCATATATAAAACCCTGAATTGAAGCTGAACCAACACAGGACTCTCTCAGCTTCTCAACGCTATGAATTACAAACTGAAACCAAATGTTTGGTTGCCTCCGTGATTTTTATTCTTGGGAGCAGTACAGTAGCTATGTGGAGAATTAGACTTTCATGATTTTAGCTTCATAGAGGACCCAGTCTATTAATATATCATTGCCCCTCACCTATCTACGGTTTGACTTCTGAAACCCTCTCATACGAACTGCTGAGGAAAAACAGCTTTCTTTTCTACCTCCTTATATAATTTGACATTCTTTACTCTGGTTTATGTAAAAGCAACACAGCGTTACATACTTATTTTAGGTAAGACCAACCAAGGAGTCTTTTTTATGTTAGAAGAAAATAGAATGACTGTACTGACTTGCAGGAGGCTTCAGCATTGGAGATTATTTTTGATTTTCTAATGGATTTTGGCCAAATATAGATAGCTGGAAAAACTTTCTAACATCAAAACCACAGCATCAGATCAAAGCTGGCCTCGAATTCACTGGCTTGCAACCATTATTTTATAACTACAGTCGCAGAAAAAGGATGGCATTCATCCTCCTTCACGTTTCGTTAAGGTTAGGAGCATTCACAACAGGGTGCAATGTAAATGGTAGAGCAAAAACACTTTATTGAAGAAATTCTACTTTTAGAAAATGTTGCTTTTTACAGAAAGTTCATTTGCTATCTATTTTAAGAAACAATTATGTTTGAACCACCTTCAATTTTTTTCTATGGTTCAATTCTTTAGCTTCATGTAACAAATATCCATCATTTGACACAGACTGAACACATTACTACTTTTTACAAACCTTCTGAGGCACCTCACCAAGCTTCATGCCAGATTGTTGGTGCCTCACTAAAGAAGTACAGACCGGGCCACATTTCAGTGACACTCCTGCTGCCCACACGGGATTTCCACGTCTGTCCAACAAAGAAAGAGTTCCGAGGTCCTGGCTTGAGGAAAATAATTGGACAGAAGACAAGACAGGCCATAGTTGAGCTAGGCCAAATTCATCCATGTAGCAAAAAAGCAGCTATGAACTAGACAGTTAGTAAACCCTGTGAGGTCGAAGAAATCCTGCCAGAGTCACATAGTGTATTGGTATGTTTTCACAACAGAGGATGTTATGGACTATGATATATGGTCTGGTATGTGACAGTGACAGAACTACACTGAGGAAGGGTTGGCAGCTGAACACTATAGTGTTTCTTTTATTATTTTGATACCAAATAAAGAAAAAAACAGTGAGTAAAAGGAGCAAAGCCCAACACTAAAAGTCAAAAATTGTCCCCTTTCCCTTCTCTAAACATGTTTTACTTTTTATTTGGAGCCAAGCAATTACAAACAAAATTGATTTGCACTAGAAAGGAATTTATTCAAAAGACAATTATCAATTCATTATTTTTCAAAGCAGTTTAAAGGACTAAAAGGTGTACTTGACTGTCTCTCTATGAAGCTGCTATAGTTCAATCCCAAAGCTGTTTATAGTTTGGCCAGGGGTCCAACTTATGCTCACAGAAGAGACATATGTGATTTAAAAAAAAAAGGTATATTGACTCATATTTTCATTATTTTCTCATCTATAACTGGTTGCCACGGCTAAAGGACAATGTAGGTGTGCATCAGTGTTTGCTACTGGCAGCAACACAGAAGAAGAAACGGCGCACAGTCTGATCAGTGGGTGGAGTCCAAACAAACATGGAGGAGCATCTGATCAGATATTTTTCGTTTTTGCATCGAGACATTTTTATTATTTTTTTTTTCTTTCTCAGACTGAGGCGAGATAGAAAGTCATCAAACTGGACAACAGAGAGACAGAAGTATCGCTGCAAGTGCCGTTACACAGATGCAGCTCCTCCCTAGACTAAATAAAGTCTCTGAATGATCTCATGAATTTAGACATGGAGACAGGGTTACCGATGCTCTTGTATAGTCCTACAAAATAAACCATCAACATCATCCACATCTTCTGTTCATTGTAAATGAGACATACAGTCATATATATATATATATATATATATATATATATACATATATATATATGTTCTCCCCGTGCATGCGTGGGTTTTCTCCGGGTACTCCGGCTTCCTCCCATCATCCAAAAACATGCTTCATAGGTTAATTGGTTACTCTAAATTGTCCCTAGGTATGAATGTGAGTGTGTATTGGTGTGTGATTGTGGCCCCTGCGACAGACTGGCGACCAGTCCAGGGGTGTCCCCTGCCTTCGCCCATGAGTAGCCGGGTTAGGCTCCGGCAACCCCGTGACCCCGAAAGGGATAAAGCGGCTTGGAAAATGAATGAATGAAATTAATATATATATATATGCACTTTTTTTTTCTTTATTAGGCTTTTTTTTATTCCTGCAACTAAAATCCCAGAGTGACTTAGTCCGAAAAATACGGTAAACAGATTCAACATTTTTTTGTGTGGCTTCAAACGGTCTCTAGAAAAGCTTAGTTTACTTGCAATCTGTTCATGTCTTCTTTTGTTAACATGAATGTAGTCATACTAAATGACAGATTATAATGAAACAATAGTGGTATTTGTTTCAATTTGATTGTGATAGTCACCTGTCGTGGTCTTAAGATGAGATACCCTGATGTTTGCTGTTGCATGTGTCCTTTTGAGGAGCTAACCAAGATAAAGACGAGCTACAGGATGCGTGCCAACATTGGGATTGAGTATGTGAGTGAATACCATTGCATGACGGAGTGCATATGTGTGTTAGGATAGCATGTGTATGTGTGTGTTTGGCCTGAAGCGACCTGGCTCATACCAAATTACCTGTCAGGGGTTGACATCACCTATCCCCCAGTCAACCTTACATAGAGGACAACTGGGCCCTGCTCCAAGGCTTGTGAGATCTGTCAGCTTTCTTTCTTTCTTCACTCCTGCATTCTACCTTTCCTGTTCTAGTTGTTCTTCATTCTGTTATTTCTTCAGCTGCTGCAGACCTGGCATCTCAATGCTGTCTTCTGCCTGAGGTCAACAAAGTAAGGATAGTGTCTCACATAGAAGTTAGCCAGCATCTCCCTTCGGTGCTAGTTAGGATTGCAGACTTTTGACAATGTACCGTCCACACCTGCCCAAACACCACACAAGAGATGCATATAATGCTGCTGTCTGTTACTTATGCACGCTTCCAAAGCCAGAAATGTCTGGTCCTATTTTGAGACCAACTTTCTGATCTTGCCACTAAATGGATGCCTTGAGCAAAGGGGATGCTAACTGAGGTGCTGACCAGCACCTGAAAAGAGCACCGCAAAACTAGCCCACAGACATAAATGAAACTGTATGTCATCCATAAAAATGAAACCCACACAGAAGTATACATGCTACCCCATACACCACTCTCTGTTTCTGTCTCAGCCTCTGTCTTTTCTTCTCATATACAACCTATGACCCCCATGGTCACTAGAGAGTGAGAAAATGGAGCCTGAACTAACATGTCTGATTGGGCTGCACTTGTCAAAACAACAGTAGAAGTTAGATGTTGCTATTTTTGCCTGTGATTCATGCAGCAGTGTAGCATTATAAAAGTCTAAAACAATTTCAAAAAAACAAGCATAAAACAGCACAAAAGGAGAAGTGATTCCTTCTAAAATCATTTAGCAATTGCAAAAAAAAAACAAAAAAAAAACACACATTACATGCACTTTGTCACGTCAATTTAGGAGCGGAAATGCTGTAAATATTTGGACAATGCAATTTTAAGTTCAATTTTCCTTATACATGTCTTTCATCATCAGAAAAAAAACCACAAGAACATGTTAAAAACACCAATTGTCATCAAAGTGGGTCCTTATTCTATTTTTTTTTTCCCAAACCAAAATTAAAACACAAGCCTTCTACTTGTATCCTAGTAGAGTGTGTGTGTGAGAGAGAGAGAGAGAGAGACAGACAGAATTACAACATGTGTTTTTTAATTTTTTTTTTTACGATTTCACGAACAACTAAAATTGCTTGTCAACCGTTCTGGCTTTTTAAACTTGTAGGAACTAGCATTTTCTAATAGTATGTGCCCCCCTCCCCACATTTTGAGGCTATTCAGGTTAAAGCACCACATTCCTACCATCATGTAAATGCTTTCAGTCCAAGTCAACTTAAACACAATTTCCAAGCTGTGCCAGCTGGACTTAAAGATATTCAGTGATTCTGTCAGGTGATTTATTCCTGCGTCGTTCAATTTTACATGGAGCTTTCTTCTCTTGAGCTTCACTGGTTTGCTTGTTAAGATTGAATGTGGGTGAGGAAGATTCTTCCTTTTAAGCAGACTTGAGTTTGGGCATTCAGTTTAAAATTGACCTGCTGTCACCAGATATTGATTTCCTCTCGCCTACTTAGTTCATAGCAATAAGCCGAGGGTAAATCCCAGGGTGCCACGTCCGGCAGTTGCTGCATGAAGTGCTGTAGTGAACTAATGCGATGTTTAGCTCTCTTTCTTCTCCAGTGAGGCAAAACTTGTTTTTTTTTAAATAGCCTTGAAGAATTGTCCCAGTATTCGCATAAATCGATGCCTATGAAGGTTTATGTACATTCTCATTATATATGTGTTTTTAAAAAGCAAATATATGTTTTAAAACTAAGTTGTTGTATTTCTTTGAATAAAAAAGTGGTTGTTATTTACTGAATTATTAGAAAAGCAGGACACAGACATTTACAAGTGGTAGTTCTGAAAAAATAAACAATATTAGAAGGATTGAACGATTGAATGTTAGAATTCTTAAAAGAAATGATCAGCTCTTGGATTATATTGTTGTGATATTTATCAGTTGATTAGCAAACATGATTGCTGTGATCACTGTGGATAATGAGCTCTCTAAGAGATTAATGAGAGGATGCTTGTTAACAAGCACAACACCTGCAAGGGCAGATGCTGTGTGTGAAGTCTGTGTAGGTGTGATGTGGGATTGGACATGGTCCAAGAGGTGCTTTGTACCAATACCTGCACTTGCAACCAATGCTGTCAAAGAAACTGATCTCTGGTCCATATGTACTTGGTGCAGTGAGGTGACATATAGCAAATCAGCAATTGTTAGATTTTTTTTTTTGCCGTGAACTGATTATAAGACAGTCCATAATCACATAAATACTGTGTACATGACAGCCATTGCATGGAGCAGTTGTTAGTGCCCTTGTCTTACAGCAAGCAGGCCCCCGGTTCAAGTCCTGGCATGCCCCCTCCCCCCCGCATGCTGGGTTTCTCTGGGCATTTTGGCTTCCTCCCACAGTCCAAAAACATGGTTCTCAGGCTAATTGGTTAGTCTAAATTGTCCCTAGGTATGAATATGAGTGTTTGTGGGAGTGTGATTGGCCCTGTGACATGCTGGCGACCTGTCCAGGGTGTACTCTGCCTTTGCCCGACAGTGGCCAGGTTAGGCTCCGGCGGCCCCGTCACCAGGTAAGATAACACAGATGACAACCACAATAATGGATGGGGGAAACCTGAACTTTTTCAAACCACAGGTTTTTATCTGCTCCTGATCCATCATGATTTGAATAAAGAAGTACTCAGAAATGCAGTTTTAATCTTAAATTATTTTATACATATTTATACAATTTTGAGCAAATTGCTACAAGAAAATGCTGAAAACACCAAAATCATAATTTTCATTGGAGTGGGTCTTTAAAAAAAAGCAGGAAATTACAGTACACTATAATTTTCTCTCTTCGTACAACAGCAAAAAACAGGAAAACAAAGGTGCTGGGCAGACCTGGTTGGCTCATTTGAGGACCGAGAGAATTTGTGCCTCCCCCGCCTTTTCTTCTAAAAACACTTAAAACTAAAATTTAGGAAATCTTTCTTACTGATATTACAGTGCAAAGGAGTAAAATAACAAAAAATCAAACATATGCTGAGTAAGAACAACATTAGAAAGAAAAGAAAGGCATGCTGATGAATAGAAGTGCTGATTTGTCCAATTGCAAATGTCGTTTCTGAAAAAGATTACTTTATTGGTACACCTTTTCTTATTTAGCTTTATTTTTTCATTCTTGCATTACTTGAAAACCCCCTTTCTGCAGTGTTTGAGCTCTAACAGCTGTGCGATGTTCTATGATTGGGTTTTTTTGTGCTTCAAGTGTCATTATGTGCATCCCCCTGGCAGTGCCTCACTGAACGCACAGAGATGGTGCCTCACCTAAATGGCAGCAAGGTAGACGTAGACAATGCAGTGCAAGTGGATAATGGTATGCATTTGTCTCTTTGACTCACACGCTGAATGTAAATGGAGACAAAAAATGGTAATGCAGCAAAGAAAGCAAAAAAAGAGGAAACATCATGGCACAGGAGAGAAATAGAAAGGAAACACTAATGAGATAGAGGAGAGCAATCACTTATTCAACTGATTGGATAGATAAGGGATAATTTATCATGAATGTGCACTTAGCTTTCTTTGACTTGGATGCTTTAGCTTTGACCAGCAAGTGTTTTTTCAGGAGATTGCTGGAATTACAATTTGGTCCCCTAGTATTATGCAAATAGCTGACAGCCAGCTCCTAATTCCTAGATTGTTCTCAATGGTGCCTCACAAAACCATTGTCCCATAATTAATGAGTCATTTCCATTTTTTTGGTTCATTCTGTTTGCTTTTGTTCTTCGTAAATAAAAGAAGGGGATGCCAAACTAATTTAAAACATCAAACATTTTAAAACTAGCCACCAAAGTTTTTGGAAAAAAAAAACTATTTATGTTAATTACTGTATTAATAAAGCAATAGCAAAATCTAAAGGACATTGTAGTTATAAAATAATCCACCCACAGAGAATAAACTATGCCATTTGTGGGTTTGTGAAGAGACAAGTGGCGTGGACATTAGTTGGATTTTTTGTCTTTATACTAGTAAATTTGAGCATTTTTATAAAAGAAAAATGATGGTAAACAAGTTATGTAACAATGAGTTGTCATTGTTATGGTTAAATGTAATAATTTTGAAAAAAAACTGGACTGCTGTACCTTTACTATCAGATTATAATACCACATTTCTTTCTGAATCACATGTCTTAATTGCACTTTTCCAAGGCAATCTCCCCTGAATGCAGCAGTTTGATACATATGCATACATTAATGTCAATGCTGTTGACTGTACAGTTATGCGTCATTGCTTTTTCTTTACCTTTTTTATGCCTGCCTGCTTTATTTTGAAGGCGCAGGTTTAAAAACGAGTGATTGACAGCACCTTCCAGAAGTCGTGGGCACTTTTTAAAAGTGGCTTTTGTGTATCATGTTGACCTCCTTAAGTTTATCTGTAAAAGTGTAAAAGTAAAAGTGTATTCTGTTCTTTTTGCTTTTAATTTAGTTTTTGTTATTAGGAGCTGATGGTAAAAGCGGCTGAAAAAAAAGAGAAATCAGTCTCACACCCAATGTGTGAAAATGTGGAAAGGCAACCTCTCATGCACACATCTACGCATCCATTTGCTCATCTGTCTATCTGTCTGCTATTGTATTAACCAGTCCTGTCTGCTCATCCATTCATCAAAACTAAAATTCATTTTAGATTGTGTAAAGCTTTGAAGCTTCAAGAACTAAAAAAAATATGACAGAGGAAAACACATCTTTTTTTGGCCCAAACATTTTACAGCTTTTTTTAAGGAAATAACTCACAGACTTAAAACAATTGCTTTTGATAACTGTTAATGTGTTAACATTAAAGTATTATCTGCCCTCCAAACCCGTGCTTCATGCTTCACCATGGTGCTGAAGAGGCAAATATAAAATCCCATTTGACAATAAAATACAAATTACATTTTTAACTTAAGTTGATAAAATACATAACATACTTAGGATAACATAATTGATTTTTCCGCACTAGATTATAAGGAACATTGTCAATAAATGGTTGAATATGCGTCATAAGGCACAACGAACCATACAGCTCATTAAGCAAGACCAAAGAGTCAGAGAAAAGTCCATCAGGCAGTCAGACTTTATGAACTGCATTCAGAGAAATTGCAATTCTTGTTTGTGACACACACCATGCTAGCCACATCAGAAGTGTTAGCCGCGTTAGCATATTTACAATACCTGTAGCTTCCAACCTTGCTTGCAACACGTAAAAGAGAACAGACTAATACCATAAAAACAAATGTTACTGTGACCACGTTAACTCCCATCCTTGTTGGTAAAAAAAAACAAAAAACAAAACACAGTCTGCACAGTCTGACACTGCTAAACGTTAGCCCTGTTATCATATTCACCACAATCTATATAGCAAAGACATTTGTAACCTGTTTTGTGCTTCAGTCTCTGGATTACTATCAGCACCACCGATCCACTCCACTAACCTAACCTTTCACAGTTTATTATATTTTTTGAACACTTTACAAGTGTTTCCCACCTAATGTTTCTGTTGCAACTCTGATGTAAGATTGACAGCATCATGTCTAGTTTCTATTCTCCAGGACATGTTCCCAGTGTGCAGCCATGTGCAGACATCAAAACAGAGTAGGCTGTTTTCTTTTGTTTTTTGAGTTCCTTTACACCCTGATCTGACGAATAAACTGTTATAGCAACGTAAAAAGTTACAACACAAACGCTTCCTCACAGGACAACATTCATTTTCTTTAAATAATTGGATTGTCACCACAACCAGCTGTTCAAACAGCACAAGTGATTCATGGGTCTTTAAACACCACCTCAAGCCTGCCCTGTACATTTGACAAACCAGCTTGATCGAATCGACCTATCCCTCTGAGTGACATTGATTTAAGTTTTGGCTAAAGATGTCCTGGATTGATTTTAGGTCGGTGAATCAGATCGAATCAGATCGTTCAAAATGAACAAATATCAACAATGAATTGTATCGGGAACCAAAACGTAAAATATAAATCAAATCACTGTTTAAATACACCCCTATGAATCAGCCTTCACAAGGACTTTGTCATGTTTCTGCGTAATAAAAAAATAATACCCTGCAAAAATGAACAATATAGAGTTTGAATAAAAACGACAACACAAAATTAGTAAGAACACTTTTTTTTCATGGTAGCTCATCACGCCGGTTTGGATTTTCTAATGTAATGTCTGAACAAAAAGTTCACTGACTTCTCTCTGCTGTACAGTAACACTATTACTACTAAGGAACATTATACTCTGCTTAAAATGAATGAATAAATAAATTGGCACTTGTGCATATGACGTCCCGCCACTGTGGTCTAATTGTGATCTTTGATGTAGGAATAACCGAGATAATGACATACGAGTACTAATTGTTTTAGTTGTTTTATTTGGTCAGTGCTAAAGTTTACTTCACCTTATTGTATTTTAATAAAAAAAAAAAAAAACTACATAAATGCAATTAGATTTTGCAATGCAAATTATATTTTCTAGTGTGCAGCGCACTTTTAGAAACAAGACCACTTATAGGCAGACCCTCATTAACATCATAGTCATGCCGAAAATGAATAGTAAACAAAACCCTACAGATTGTTTACTGCACACAATATGTGCAACAAAATAATTCCTAAACTACTGTTTATTTCAACACATTTCTATTTACTGTAAGTTGTTTCACCCCCAGCCAAAAGAAGTAATCAGCACACAAGGTCAGCAAACTATTAATAGATCAGCATATTTGCTAAAACTACAAAAGGTTAGACAAACACGACCTTTGCAATTAAACCAAAATCATGTATTATACATGGAGCATCCACACTGGTCTGTGTGTGTGTGTGTGTGCATATAAATGTCTGCCTGCAGTTTCATATCCTTGGGCCAGAAAGGGCGTGACCATTACTGTCAGCATGGTAAATTAATCTCAACCTTTGAAAGTCAACATAAAGCAAACTGGAGACCCCCCCCCAAAAAAAAAAAAAAAAATCAGCAATTTGTGGTGACCCGGTGTTAGATTGGCACAGTGCCCAAGGTGTGCCACACTCTGCCCCATGACAGCTGGTATAACCTCCGGCCCCTTTTAACCTTCAGCACTAGAAAAGAAATCAATTTATGGGTAGTAACAGCAGCTGTTATCGTGGATGTGTCCAGCAACACCAATAATCTTTACTACGAAGTGCTTAAGTAGGTACAGAACATTTACTCACAACTACTCCTTCAAATAAATGAATGTATCCCTGTAAGAATATACTTTGTTTAAATAATATAGTATTGCCTAAATCTCTGTATTAAATATTTTTTACCAAGTTGTATTCTCACAAATTACAAAGCTATGTCCAAACTGAGCATGTGATGTGCTTTAGAAAACGCTACATGGGCATTCTTGAACTAGTGTTCAGACTGGACTGTCGCTATCTGATACTAGCACATATACTCAAAGTTGGAGGAAGCTTGGTGTGAAATGTTGTAGCAGTGCAAATCTAGCGAATCTTGCTCCAGACTTTTTGCTTTCACAGCTTTATTCCAATATATGAAAGACTTGGTGCTGTATAATTTCGACCACGCACAAACCACAATTATTAACTCTTCCTTCATGATCGATTTTCAAACGGCTGGCACTTCTGTGAATTAAAAAAGGACACCACCCATATGTCACGACCAAATCCGAGTCCCTGATTGGTCAAAGTTGAACTGGTTTAACTTTCAGCATGACCTCAGTTGCCACATAGTTTGTACAAAGTTTTTTGTATGAAAACTGACTTAAAAACTTATGTAGCAACGCATGAATAAGAGAGTTTTTAATACGGAAGCCCCAAATGCCCAAATGCGTGCGTTTACATGGACTAATCATTGGAAGCGGTTTCTCAAGCTGGCTTTTCCTAGCCCGGTGCGAACGTAGCATCGCACAAGTGATACCAAAGAATATAGTCTGCTTGCAGCATGTTTCTTCTAAATTCCAATAAAAACAAATAGGAATGATCTTGAACTTTGAATTGTATTTGTAGTTTTCCATTTTATACACAAGCAGGACAGGGGCAGAGAGCTACACCCTCAAATAAATATGTTTAGAATCACAATGAGTGTTATTAAAAAATAAAATATTCAGCATGAGATAAACTGCATTAAATAAGGAAAATATATTCTAAGTGGAAAACAGAATAATTGGGAAAAACAAGACAACAGATATGCAGGGAACATCAAATGCAGTTTAGATCTTGCTGGAACTGGGATTACAGACATCTTTATCCTGTGCCTGTCTGGCTGTCCAACTGTAATAATGTTCATCCTTTTTTTGGGGGGCAACCCACACTCTCAAATCCCCCTTGGCCCCCCAAATCTTTAGGACCCTCAGCTTGTTGTCATGGAAACAACGAGTAGCCATGCCACATGGTTCCCTGCTTTGAATACAATTAACATGCAGCCTCATTTATCTTCTTTTTATTTTCCTTAGGAGGGGGTATGAGTGCACAAAAAGCCTTTTCAGATAATTAGTGTTTAGAAAAAAAAAAAAAAACATGTAGAATGTGAAAAATAAATTAGCAGTTTTGGAAATGCAACTGCATTTTAAAGCACGGTTATGTGACATGGTATGAGCAGTTTTGCATGGATGACAAAAATACATAGTTATGAGGAAACGGAACAAGAAAAATTCAAATTAAAGAAATGACTTCTATTGCCCATTTAAACAGAAAGAACTGACTTTATTGTATACAATTAATAAATATAACCTCTGCTAATGTCAACAAATGTGTGTATATGTGTCTTGTTCATTGGTATGTCTAGAGCAAACTAGAAAAGAATTTACTAAGAAAAAGAAAATACTGCCACAATGTGGCTGCTTAATTAGTCAAAATCTCCAAGTCCTTTATCTGCTTCAAAGTACTTGATATTACAAGGAGGTCTTGACACGTAGGGGGGGAGCAAGAAAAATTAGTAAAAACAGCATGAAAAGACTGGTCATTGGGAGAAAAAAGAATTACTAGCCAGGAGAAATGATAAAAAAAAAAATAAAAAAAAAACTGAAAGAAGCAGGAATCCAGCCAGGTGACAGCCATGTAGAAGCAGTCGGCTGGAGACAGGCAAACCCTGGAGCCAATTAATTCCCCCCTCATGTTAGATACAAAGGCTTCTGCACTTGACCCTTCTGTGAGCTGACGGGAAAGAAGGAAGGGCACTGGGACAGAGGGTGGGCAGGTGTGTGCCGACAAACTGAACATTTTAGGAGCACTACAAAGATAAAAGAATTGAGTTAAAGCAATAAAAGAGGAAACATGAAATAAAGAGGCAAGGTAGACCCGGGCAGGGGTGAGACAAACCAAAGAAAAGAGAGCGTGAGCTTGAGAAATGTGACATAAAAAAGGGAGTGTGCTGAATAGATGAGAGCCGCAAAATGCAAAGTGAGGCTATCAAAAAATGTAAACGTATCACGTGTGGCTTTTTTTTTTTCTGCAGCAGGTGTAACAGTGCCTGAATGTCTGGTTACTGAATCATGGTGCCAGTTTAAGACATTTTTTTGTTTTTTACAAGACTAAAAAATATATTTTTACGAACTGTAAGATCATTTTCTTGATGAAAGGACATGTTCGATTTTTTTTTCCTGTATTTGAAAAAACTGTGTTGTTGCATGTGCTCTAGTGTGTCAATACTAATTATATAAAATAACAGCTTTAATACAGTGTATTGACTAAAAATCAATACAAATGTTGGTAATTGGTGTAGAAAAAAATAAGAAATGTATGCTGTTTGGGCTGCGCAAGAATCAAGAAATAGAAATCTAAAGGTTCAACATTAAGTCAAGTTTTGCTTTTAAATCAAGCTTCATTTTTGACTTCTTTTTCTATTCAATCAGTTGCGTTTTGGTGTCATGATGTCCCGATCTGACAACACCAGATTCTGTCTCTTCTGTTGGATGATTGCCTGGTAAAACACATGTATAGTGAGTTTTTTTTGTGTCATACATGTTTTTTTTTTTTTTTAGATTTCAAACTTGTACATTTCTAGGGGACTTTTTTATTGACAAGTGGATTGATTCATGGATGAACTCTACTCAAAAACTCTTGCTCTGCAAAGAAAAAAGAAAAAACAAAACTTTCAGACTTTCTGTGTTTTCAGCACTTTTTTAAGTGAGCCAAGTAAACTCTAAAGACTGCCCCAGTCCAACTTTAGGCTACATTGTCTTATTGTTTTTCAAAATCTTATGGATTACATCAGAATTTAACAGCTTTATATGTATATGTATGTATAGCGGGATACACATTAGAGCTGTCAATAAAGTCTGTTATGGCTGTTTAAATGGGCTATAGAAGTCAACACACGCAATTAACAAAAAAAAAAAAAAAAGTACTCATTAATATTTATTAACGCAAATTAATTACACATCAGAAGGGGCCGTCTTCAGCTTGTGTTGGGCGATTCAGGCTTCCACGGCTTTCCGATTTCTGAAAAGCACACTTCATTGAGCTCAATCTATAGCATTGTCACTTACAAAAGAAATAGATATTCAATCAATTTTTAGTACTTTATTCTTGTTATTTTTTCGTTTTTGATCGCTCTCTCACAAAAAGCAGACTATTTGATTGTTGTGTTACCATGACAACAGACCACATTACCAAAGTGTCGCTGAGTCGACACTGACCTCGACTGCAGCGCCAAAGGAAAGCGATAAATATGCTGATTGTCAGGACAGGTTCAATAAAGCATCAGTTTAGAGAGAAGTTCACCTGCACGCCACGGATGCCTGAACCGCTTCTGACATTTAGGTAATCTGTGCTAGTAGTTTTCTTCAACTTTACCTGTCACTCTAAGAACATTTTGTTCATTAACACAACCATAGCCTTTTTTCTCACAGCCTGGCCAACATAGCCTGGCTAACAATTAAAATTTCTACAAAGACCAAATGAAAAAACAAAAAGAACTCATCAATAGAAAAAAGAGCCATTGCTTCAAATGATGAGTTGTTTGTTCTTACTGCTATAATCAAACTCCCTCCTGCTCACAGCATATTGAGTTATTCCAGCACTCATATGACCAGAAGAGCTGCAAGTTGTGCTTGTTACTCTGTTCAGTTTCCCAGGGAGGATTGAGTCAGGAGTATGACGCTCAGGTTTCAGCTTCTCAGAGCAATCATACAGCAAACACAGATGCATGCATGCATTAAAATGTGCACATACATGGAAGAAAAAGTGATCCCAAAGAATGAAATACTTTTGCTTGGGTGTAAAAAGAAAACGGCATTTTCACTATAAACTGTCAAAGACATCTTAGAACTGTTGCTACATCTGTTCCAGCGCGAAAATTCCCAGGTATGCATGAGATTTTCTCAAATACTGCAGTGTTCTCATATCTCAAATAGTTTGTGTGTGCCCTCTGTGGAATTTCAGTTTTAGGAGTTGCATTGTATTATGGATGTAGGTAGGTACACACTGCAACACTAACAACACAACCACTGATTAGAAGTTAAAATGCATCTTACTGTTTTTCTGCCTGGCTCCCATATCAATGTTACCTCTCCATCACCAACATTTTAAAATGATTAACGAGGCTGACTCTTAAATTGTATGTGCTTCTATGTCAAACTGTTGGCTGAGATTAGTAACAAAAACTATGTGGTATGAAGACAGTCTGCACCTAGTACTTTTTAAAAATTCTATTGTCTAAGAAGTTAACAAATATTTGTCTTTCAGTGTTAGTAATGGTATGTTGTTTTAAAATCTGCTGGCAGCATGACATCAGATTGGTTTGGGGTCAGTGCAATAAGGTAACATGATGAAATTGCATACACCTATCTACTGTAACTCACAAAAAAACTACACTGGAGAGCAGGAAATCCACATCAACTGACATGAAGGCTTCAGTCTATAAAATTCTGAACAACCACATTTTTGTGCAGTATGTTGCAACCCCAGTGTGCAACCCAGGTAGGTCAGAAACCATAATGGAAGTTTTTTGTTTAGTTTAGTTTTTTTTCCTCACAGGGATTACTCGATTCGGATACAGGAGCTTCAGCAGAATTTTAGATATCCCTAATATGTCAAGCTATTTCAGGAACCCGCTGCAATCACTCCTTCAGTTTGGGAGTCACAACCTGATAAAACATTTTACTATTCCAACAATCACCTTCCTCTTTTATGTTTCCAACTTCTCCATCAGCCCTCAGAATGTCTTTTTACATGTGTCTTGTTTTTGATGTTGCCATCACTTGAGGTTGCAGCATCACTACAACCTTCCTCTGTTGGTTGTCCACCGTTACAGTTTGGCTAGTTTCTCTGCATGGCATCATCCGTTGTCTAGTAATTGAAAAGCACGTGGTTCATTCCCAAGCTTTGGTAGTCCATGTGTGATTGGCCAGTTCATTTGACCCAACATTGCCTCAATGCATCAACACCCCATATTGCTGGTGTTTGACAAAATAAGCACACAGAGGAAAAGAATGTGCAGAGTAAATGTTTGAACGTAGCCTCCAAAGCTTTTGGGAGCGTCGAAATGTGGCATACACATGCAGTGCATTAACTTTTTTATGATTTAATAAGTGCATTGATTTTGCGGAAAACCCCTCTGATGGAGAGGTCTTCAATGGCATACCTGCCACTATAATGTCCATTTCAAATTGCATTGACTACAAACATTTACAGTAATAAGGTGGAATTACTGAATAATATGCTGCTTTGCATAGGTAAATGGATTTTCAACCTGTCTGTCCTTCAACCTGTCTGTAGTGCTGGTAGAAATGAAATGTTAGTGAGTCAATGACTGTAAACATCCTTATTGCCCTAATCAAAATTGGTGCTGCTAAAACCATACAATCAGTTTACATTTATGAACAGCTCTACAACATGTTTTATAAATTATTTGAAGAGTTGCACTTTTTTACACTGGACTCCATTGTCCAGATTGTTGGCTAAATCATTTCAGTTTATGACCACCAAGTGATTTTGTGTAGCTCCTTGTTTTTCTTTCCACATTCTCAGCCTCATGTTCCCATCACTCTGGGCCTCAGTTTCCATCAGTTCTTGGTTTTAGCACTTCATCATTGAGTGTAACACCATTATACTTCAGTTCTCTGGGAATTTCTAGCTTGAAAAATGATACATGGGACGCCCTACCAGTGGACTCCTGTCAGAATAGAGCTCAAATCGCCAAAACTTTACTCCCTAGATCCATCAGACACACACACTCAAACACACTCACATTAAACATCAATTCTCACTTTGAGTTATTTTCAAATGGAAAAACTTTTTATGGAAATCTTTGCCCATTGATAAATTTGCCAGAGTGAAACTTTAAGAACACATTCATTTGTCTTTCTGTCCCTTTGCTAACATCTTTATTACGTTGTACTGTTTATTTTGTTTTGAAAATATTCCATGTTGGGGGCATATTGAAATAACTACTGTGATTTCAAATCTACTGTTTCTAAACAGTTTTTCTTGGCAGAAAACATTGCCCAGCCACTGCAGCAGAAAACTCAATTGCAGACAGAGAGCATGCACATAAATTTAGCCAATCAGTGAAAAGGGCGATTATTTTATTGGATTTGCAGAATCAATTGGCTGAGTGACACTTGATCTTACTGACAATGATGAATGTTGGGACCTATGACCCATGACTTCTGGTTCATCCTAATTAAATAAAGTCACACTCCCCAAAATCCATTTGAGTGGTCAATTTTGAGTGGTTGAGAGGCAGTCTGGATGTAACAGACAGAAAGTGGAGAATATAACATTTTCAACATGTGCTGTTAATAGTGACTAAAAAGTGGATGATGATAAAAAGATTTGAGTTTACATGTGTTTTAAACATAATGTAAAACACAAGTGTCATAACCAAACAACTGAATCCAGTTTAGTTTTTAATCCATGTAATATGGATTAAAACATTACCTTGAAACAACCATTCCAAAACCAAATTTTTAAACCAATGTTTTTAAATTGCAACTAACCAAGGCAAAGCTTGACATTTAATGAATGAAATAGGAATTCTTTCATAAAAAAAAACAAAACAAAAAAAATGAATTGAGAGCAGTTTTTAACAAAAAAAAAAAAAACTACTAAAACTTCCTTTGCTAGAAAATCCATTTAGATATTTGATAAATCAACATACTGGATTTTCTAAATAAAAAAACACCTAAGAAGGAATGCCTGTGAAGTGGTTAACTTTGGAGGAAATAATAAATAGGAAAAATGTGCCCACCAATTGCAAAGCCTCATAAATAAAATAATGTTCATAGAAAATCTTTTAATTTTGGTAACTTCAAATGTAAAATCAATTTGTTCATTTGCTTGAATACCTGTGGATTCTGGAATTGTAAAATATATCCCTGCACATGGAGACAAATTCCTAAAAAAACAAACAAACAGTATAAACCTTTGAATATATAATTCAATGACCGTGTGGTGGCGTGCCCACCCTGAGCGTGAAAGATGCACTGTTGAATTATACCAAAGAGTAAAAATGGGACCCAATGCCTCTCCGCTTGACGTACCGCCTTAAGGGTTTGGAATGGGGGGGTTAAACCACTAAATGGCTCCTGAGGGTGGATGTGTCTGCAGAACACTGCTCCCCAAATGGGCCAAGTTTAGTTTACTGCTGTGCATTCCAACAAGTTAGTAAAATCAAGCTCCCGAGTCAAGTTCTGTCAAAGATAAAAAAAACATGGTCTAAAAAACCACAGTGGATGTAAGAATGCTGACAAATGAACAGTTAGACAATGTGAAAAAAGAAGAACGGTTGGGAGTTCATCCATTTGACTGTAGAAGCTTAAACAACACTAAAGACTATTTAAATTAGACCATTTAATAGGTCATAGAGCCTATTTTTGCTTTAGCATTCTTGTTGACAAGTCATACGTTACTAATCAAGTCTTTTTGGAGAGTTAGCACTGGCTGTTTTTATTGTTTTGATTTTTCAAACCCAAGGTTCACTGTTGTATCCTAAATTGTTTAGACCAGGGATGTCCAAATCCAGGCCACGAGGACTTCCTCCTGCTGGTATTCAAGAAATCCTGTCTTATCTGCTGTTGGTTATCTGGATCAGGTGTGTCTTGCCAATGGGGAGCTTCAAATGGGAGGTTGGTTGGAAAACATGGAGGATTGTGGCCCTCAAGGCCCAGATTTGGACACCTGTGGTTAGACCAACTTTGTTTTGCAATCAGATACTACACATTCACAAACATTTTCAAAGACAAAAGTCTCCGAAAATGTTTAGATCAGTTGAGATTTGGATTGTAATGAACTATCTAAAAGGGTAGAATAGCTTCATGTTTTTGATTCACAGCTTGGCTTGTTGTGAAAATAGTCTCAAAATTAACTTGCCAATGTTTCAGTGTGAGAAAGACATATTGATTTTAGATTCTGGTGCTGGAAAATAAACTGAACTCATCTCTATTTGCTTTCCATCATGCTGGAATGGTGACTTCAGGACTATGGGCCTGGATGTATTCTTCTTTTTTGCCATGGAAGGAATACCACCTGAGAATGTGCATCAAGTAAAAAATTTGGAAATAAACAAAATCGCAAACATGTGCAGTATAAATAAAAACTCTGTGTGAATTCCATGTAGATTTAACATGCATAAAGGTTGAAATCAAAATTAATATTTCACCAGATTCACTGAACTAATTTTCACGACAACATATAACTGGAAATGAATGAAGTGTCTCACCACAGCTGAGAGGATTTGGATATTTCGTTGTGTTGTTTATTCTGCTCTATGGAGTAGGCTTGTAACGCCAGAAAACACTGGGGAACCACTATTTCACAGCAGATTATAAATATGCATTGTAATCAATATATACTGCACTGTGGAGAGAGGAATTGAGAAAAACACATATAGAGAAAGACAAACCCTGGAATGTTCATCTTCATATATTACAGCCATTTATTCTCTTTCTCTTCCTTCCCTCTGTTGCACTTGTGTGCACACACTTGTGTGTTTTTACATGGGCATACACATGCAAAAGCTCAGGCTTGGACACACAGAAAGAGAGAGAGTAAAGGAGTATGTCCAGTTCATCAAATTATCCATTATTTTCTCTCTGACAATACCCGTGGGGTTGTCCAGTGTGTAACTGCAAGTGCACTCTTCATGTGATTAGCAAGGCTGTATATTTGTCATACCAAATCCACAATAGAGCCCAGAGAGAAGACTTTATTCATTTATTGACTTTTCATATGGCATGTCTTGGGAAATTCGATTATCCAGTTATATTTTGATTTTTAAACACATACAAAATTAAACTACAGGTTTGTGGTTAGGAAATTCTACAGAATCTGCAATTGCTGTTTGTTCAATTCATGTGCAGTGACTGTAAAAAAAGAGCAAAAAAACAAAAGGCAGAATTGTGTGACACATTGGTTTTGTGTACAAAAACCCAGGACAAAGAATCCAGGATGGTTGTTGTAACATGCTCAATGATGCCACTCTTCCTGAAATAACTCAATTTACAAATCATTCAAAAGACAAAGCACAGTTTCATAGTCAAATATCACATAAAAATGCCATTCAAAAAGATTCACCCCCTATTTATGCTGTAAAGTTGGACTGTAGCAATAGAGGAAATGGATAATTGCTCCTTTACAACTTGCCATGTACAGTTATGGTTACCTGGCACACTGACCTGGTTCCATTTACTTTATTTGGATGTGCTTCAATCCAGAGGCCAAATGGTTGCAGCAGCAAACAGTTAAAGGAGATTGGCAACTGGTGTTGGATTGTGGTAGTATTTTTTTTGTCAGTCTACTGATGTATTATTATTATTATTTTTTTTTTGGTCTTTAGTACATAAGAATATTGTTTTTTTTTACTGCTACTTTGATACATCAGTAATTTACTGCATTGGACTGAACACCTTTATAATTATTAGTATATCATTTTGCTATCACAAAATGCATAAAGCTATGTTCACATCGCCCTCGGCAACGCGTGTTCAAGCAGCCACTTCCAATGAAAAGTTCCTGTAACAAGCATTTCGGGCTTCCGCGTTCAAACTCTTAGGTTCAGGAATAGCCGCACAAGTTTTTACGAACGTTTTCGGGCTCTAATTACAAAAACTGTGGCCATTGACCTTGCATTGCAAGGTAAACCGGTTGAACTTTGACCAATCAGGGACTCATATTAGGTAGTGATGTAGAAATGCCGTCCCTTTTAATTTACTGAAGTGCCAACCCTTTGAAAACTGGTCGTGGAGGAGAAATTAATAATTGCGGTTTGTGCCCGTCTGGAATTATGTGATACCAAGTCTTTCATAGATCAAAATACAGCTGTAAAAACAAAAGCCAGGAGCAAGATTCACACGATTTGCACTGTTCCAATATTTCACAAACCTCTTCCAACTGTAGGTGGTGGACATGCACTAGAAAATAGTAGCAAAAAAAAAAAGTAGAAGAAGCCCCTCCTTACGTATCCAGTGTGAACACCATGGGCTAAACCAGAGGTGTCCAATTCCAGGCCTCGAGGGCTGGTGTACTACGTATAGAAATAGACATTAAATATATGTCCAAAAGCTTTACCCAGGCATTTTTCAAATGGTCTTATGTGTCAAATGATCATGGCAGCCATGCAGATGTAAGAGCTAAAGGTTTGCTGTGCACCCTTAGTCGAGCACTTTCTCAATTCCAGTAAGAGTGAGTATAGTCAACAGTGCCAGAATGGAACATTGTTTGGTGACTCTTTTCCACCCGATTAAGATTATGCTACATGCTCTATCTGTTTTTAGGTAGTGCCCGATTTGTGCAAGACTACGAACCTGTTTAGGCATTTAAAAACAACACACTCTAAGAGGTTGCAAATCCCCAGCCAGCCAGCCAGCCTCAAAGTTCTCTGCACTACCAGAGTTTTACAAAAGTAAATGTTTATCTGTTTATCAAATTCTGAGATTAAAACAGAAAGACAATGTGCCAAAAAAGTTTTGCTTTCAGGCCACCTGGGTACACTATACTTGGTGGAGGTTTAAGATGAAAAACACACACAAAAAATAAAACTGCAATGAAACAACCAAGAACACGGACAAACAACAATAAAAGCAGATTACAATTTTATGAGTAGGTAATTTTGAACAGATGTGTTCTGAGTTTGGATCAGGAAAAAGAAGGACAGCCTGCGTTGCAAATGTCAATAGAAAAAGCGAGTTCGAGTTTGGGAGCAGAATGGTTAAAGGCTCCTCTCCCCATGCTGCTGAAGCACACAAAAAGTACTGTGAGGTGGATGGATGAGAAGGATCTGGAAGGAGCAAATACAGAGATATATAGATGTAACAACTGGACACAAAAGAGCATGTATAGATGAGATCAGAAAGGGGAGAGCTTGTGAAAAGCCCTAAAAGCAAATAAAGAGATTTTAAAAGTGGAGAGCTAATGCAAGTCTTTGAAAATAGGGCTGATCTGATGGAAAACTGGAGTTTTGATGAAAAGGTAGGCATCAGAATTCTGAACATGTTAAGGTTTATGGAGAAGTTTTACAGGAAGACCCAAAAGGATGGAGTTACAGTAGTCAGATGGGAAGGTAACGAGGCTGTGAACAAGTATGGAAGCAGAGTGTGGGAGATTGGACTGGGATGGAGGTAATTGACATGACCAAAATGGAAGTAACCACGACAGAAAATGCGGGATTGAATTGAAAAAATGCTCTTGTGAATGACATTGAGGCTTTTAACCTGAGAACATGGGAAGGCAGAGGAGGGGTGGATGTGGATAAACATATTTTTGTTTTAGCGAGTGATAATTTGGTGTCAACAAGAAGTAGTTCTGTTTTAATGCACTCTAGTTTAAGTAAAGGGAAATCAGGATTGAATCTTCTGAAGCCTTTTAATGAGAGAAAAAAGAGTCAATGTGTTGGGTTTGCTGAGAGGAAAAGGCTCTGTGTCATTGGCAAAACAATGGAAATGGATGACATTAGGGTTAGTGGGAGGGGATAGATGAGAAAATGAAGAAGTAAGAGAACAGAGCTTTGACTCACACGGTGGAAAGGCTAAAACTGCGCTTGCACCAAATGTGATTCACCCTTCCATGTTTAAGTACAGATGCATTGGAACTGTGGCAAAGAAGACCCGTGTTGATGACGTGATAAGTGGGTGGAGTCCAGAACCAACAAGGGGCAGAATCTGATTGTTCTCCTCCTGAACTTTTAATGATTTTTTAATAAAACAGGTCCTTTATTTTTTATTTTTTTCCACATTGGGGACAGCAAGTCATCAAAGTGGGTCACAGAGAGATGGAAGTACCGCTGAAAATGTCTGTCATTCAGTCACAG
>BSAI01000207.1:17105538-17205449 GCA_036245035.1 Adrianichthys oophorus | reverse complement strand
GCTGCACGGTGGCGCAGTGGTTAGCGCTCCTGCCTCACAGCAAGAAGGTTCCCGGTTCAAGTCCTGGCTGCGGGACCTTTCTGTGTGGAGTTTGCATGTTCTCCCCATGCATGCGTGGGTTTTCTCCGGGTACTCCGGCTTCCTCCCACTGTCCAAAAACGTGCTTCATTGGTTACTCTAAATTGTCCGTAGGTGTGAATGTGAATGTGAGTGTGTGTGGGTGTGTGATTGTGGCCCCTGCGACAGACTGGCGACCAGTCCAGGGGTGTACCCTGCCTTCGCCCATGAGTAGCCGGGTTAGGCTCCGGCAACCCCATGACCCCGACAGGGATAAAGCGGATTGGAAAATGAATGAATGAATGCCCTGCTGCGCCAATTGCTTAATTCGTGCCGCGCCACTCCAATCGAGCTGCTGCCAGCACTCCGTGAAATCGTGGACCTCAGATTGAGTCTTTACCATTGATTTAACATTCAAACTGACCACCTTCATTGAATTGCATTTGGTGTAAACGCATCTTAACAATGCAGCGTTAAAGTGAGACAACATCAAACACACAGAAAGGTACAACATGTATTAAGCAAGAATGGAAGTTCTGGTGAAGACAGACGATACTAACAGTACACAAACTTTAAAAATACTCTGAACCAGGCCAGCTGTTTGTCTTGCGAACATAGTATGGATCAACAATGATTCAGAAGTAGTATTCTTCATCTTGAACAGCAACATAGCACAGAATGTTGTTGTAATAAAGCTTTGACTCATAAAGCTGTTGTCATAAAGCTTTGACTCACTGTCTAAGAGAAAAAAACTGATTTTAGAAGGACTAACTGCTCCTGTGAAATCAAACCGTTTGCATTAAACACCGAGGTCTGGCACTTGAATTAACAGTTATTTAAGGTTAATCTGAATATATGAACGCTTCATAACACCTTGATGCTTATTTAGCTTCATGAAATGTAGGATGGACTAGTGGAACGTATGAACAATTATTCAGATGACCATTACATTAAAAACATTCTAACAAGTCAACTAAACTTTTTGTTCACTTCAGACCACTACATTTGTTCCATTTTTAATCTTCTGTGTCACTTTGGAGCAATTCCACCAAGCCTGGTGTAATGCTACGTACACGGGCTTGTGATGCACATTCAAAAACGTGCTAAATGGACATTCACAAATGCGCTTTTAGCAAACTGTATTCACTGTGTGTCATTTCCTGATACCAGTGCATGTACTCACAGTTAGAAGAGGCTTGGTCTGAAAAGTCAAAGCGGTGAAAATCTTGTGAATCTTGCTTCAGCCTTTTTCTTTCACAGCTCTATTTCAAGAAATAAAAAACTTGGTGTCTTAGAATTGTGTCCAATCACAAACCCCAAATATTAATTTCTCCTTCATGATCACTTTTCAAATGGTTGGTACTTTGTGTTTTGAAAAGGATGCTACCCATACGTCACTACCAACTCCAAGGCCTTGATTGGTCAAACTTCAACTGCATTAACTTTATAGGTGCATTCAATGGCCGCGCGTTTTGTAAGGATTGTGAGAAAAGCAAGTCAAAACCCACGTTTGATTGCAGGATTCCTCCAGAAGGACAGACTCAATAGACTGGAGTTGTGGTACACTGTTCTACTGTCAAGAGATACTTGTACTAATATGGTCTTCATGGAAGAATCATCAGAAGAAAACCACTTATATGTCCTCACCACAAAATTGAACGTTTGAGGTTTGCAAATGAACATATAAACAAGCCTGATGTGTTTTGGAAAGAAGTTCTACTTCCAAAGCAAAAATAAACACTAACTACAATCAAACTAATGCTGTTGCTAAAAGTCAGCAAAAGAAAAAGATAGAAAACATGAAAAAAAAAAAACGCGGTGTAATGCTCAAGAATCGAATTCCAATTTCCGCAGTAGAAAAAAAACCCTGCAAGCATTTGCTCTAATCATTAGACCACAAGAAGAACTTCAACTGTCCCTTAGACCGTAGCCCATTTATTCAAGCACGGCAGCATTTTTGATACATGTAGTTGATACAACTGAACGCCACAAAAAACGGAACACAATACAGTCCTCTTGGTCATGTTAGCACTGATATCCCCCTTAAAGTCTGCGGTGGTGCAAGATGGCAGGAAGCCACCTGCTATTAGATTGGACAGTTTGATATATTGCCATCCAATCATGAAGATGTGTAAAGACAGGGACATAATTCGCAGCTGCAACTTCAGGAGCTCACATGCAGTTTTTTGCTTCACATCTGCAAAGAAAATGCTCAAAAACAAACTTTTAAATTATTTCACAAATGGAAATATTTTTCATGGGCATGCAGGTTCTTTTTTGCAAACACAATTTTTTTGGGCAGATTTAATTTGCGGTATGATGAAACTTGATTTATGTGCGAACATGCAGTTGCAGGTTGCAAATCCATTCAGTTGCGGTTTTGAATCTTTTTGGCCTTATATTGAGCCGGGCCCTGTCCCATAAGACTGAGCTGCGCTTTTTCTTCTGTTTTGCTGTCAGTAGCCATTACTGATACACTTACCTACAGTGCCCCCTTGTGGTTGTCACTATTTTTATTTTTTAACATCATTGCACCTGAGTATAAGTCACAACAACGCAAAACAACGCAACTTCTACTCCAAAAAATATGGGTCATTAAAAAAAGTGGTGTCAAAAGTATTTTTCGATTAAAAATCTAAGAACTAAAAATTGCCCCGTTGTGTGAAGAAGTCAACAGCTAATTTCACACAAATGCACAACTGTATGTCTTATCTTACACTATTTTAGAAAATAACTTTTTAGCCTTTATCTACTGGTTTACCCTTGTTTTAAGTCATGCAGGCATTGCTTTCCACTGAATGTAGGAAATCAGACCTTTTTGGCACTTTTTGTTCCAATATCGGCTAAATTCTCTTATTATTTAATTTGTCGCTTCTTCAGGGCATTTGTATCACCTTATATCCCAGAGGGAACGGTTCTCTAAGGTTACAACCCTGAGTTTTCCGAATGATTTTCTAGTGAAACCTTGTGAAATACTGGTAGCTCTCAGACTGCTGAAGTCTGCAGTTTTTTTTCCCACCCAGCAGTAGAGTAGTAATTGACGGGAACGATCAGTGTGAGGAAGGCTGAGGGAAAAAGGCTTTTATTGCTGTCACTGAATGTGAACAGTGAGTTTATGACTGGGACAGTTCAATTGGGATTTAGAAATTCCAGGCAAAGTGAATAGATTCTCTCACTGTTGTGGCATCTGAGCTCAACATATCAGGGTTTAGATTTTAGAATTGAAGGTACAAAATGGCCTAAACAAGTAAAGAACAATTACAAAATAAAGCTTTTGCGTTGTTTTACAGAGTCCTTTGGGTATCAACGGCATATCATTTAATACAATCTAATAATCTCAAAAGAATAACAATTAAAGCTATAAATGTTTGAAGCTATGTTCACATCACCCTCAGCAACGGACATTCAAGCGGTCACTTCCAAAAATACTTTGTAAAGGCCTGCAAATGTGCATTTTGGCCCTCTGTGTCCATTTTTGGACATTGAACTCACTGATGTTAAACCAGATTGAACTTTGACAAGTCAGGAACTCTGATTTGGTAGTGATGTAAGAGTGGCATCCCTTCCAGTTCACAGAAGTGCCAACCATTTGAAAATTGTTCATGGAAGCGAAATTACTAACTGCAGTTTGTGCCCAGCTGGAATTCAATGATTCCAAGTCTGTTAAATATTTGAATAGAGCTGTGAAAGAACAAACCTGGAGCAAGATTTGCACCTCTTCAACATTTCGCACCAAGCCTCTACCAGCTGTAGGTTGTGGACATGCGCTAGTAAACAGTAACAAAAGAACAAGGAACTCCTCCCACTTGTCCACTATGGCCTAAACGCCTGTTCAAGAACGCACATTTACGCCATTCTCAAACGCGCATTTGGTGCATTCTTGAACGCACATCTAATGCCCGGTGTGTACTCGGCTTTAGAGTTACAAAGACAGCTGCACAACGCAAAGGACATTTAGCTGTTAAAGATCATGCAAAAAAAAGAAAAGAAAATAATATTAACACAATAATTTACATATATTATATAAAAAATATAGCAAATATATATATTTAAATATTAAAGTGGAATTTAAAAAAACAGCTTATTTGAACATTTATCTCAAAACAAATTTCGGGCATTTTTCTTTTGAACACCAAACCAGAACAAAGTGATGCATTTTCCTATTTAAAATGTTCCAGTTTAATGATTTTGATCATTAAATATGTTTAAACCCTGTAATAAACTGCACCCAACGAAAAAGTGCATCATTGCATGCCAAAGTGCAATTTCCAATGGATATACAACAGATAAAGTGCAATAACACAATGCATTTGATGCAATGCAATGCATTTTAAGTTCTCTACAGAACACCATAGACAAAAGTGTCATCTATGTGTCTGTGGAGTAGAAGTAAACTGAGAAACTGCGAGCTTTGCATAGTAAAAAGGAAAGGGAGAGTAATTCTGATGTTCTGTAATTATGACGTCCACACCCCAGCTTCGCACTCCTTTTAGATTTATGCTCTTTGCAATTAAAGTCTACATGTTTGGCTCCATGAGCGTCACGGTGAGAAGGAGGTGATGGAAAGTAGGGGATCAGGGAAAAAGAAAAGCTTTCAGGCAACATGAGGAAGGAATGGAAGACAGAGTCACTGAGGAAAAAAATTAAGTGTGTAGTAAAAGTTTCTTGCCTTAAATCAAAGGTTTAGCTCAGCCGGTTGTGGGCTGTGATTACCTCGACATAAGCTGGAAGATCTTTCCAATCCCAACCTCACCTTGTTGGATTTCAAGCCACTATTATTTCTTTCAGAGAAAAACAGAAGACCATTTCATTAAAATATGTTTAATATTACAAATTTGCCGCAAAAAAACTTTGGACAGTAGCTCCTCCCACACGGGTCAGAAGCTGCACGTTTATAAACTCATTTTTGGAAAAGGATTAAGCAGCGACTTTGACGCCGTGTATTAAAAGAGAGCCATGCGACGGAGCAAACTGAAAAAAATAGAGAGGTACATCATGAAGACACAGAAAAGAGTCCAGACTGTGATCAAAGATGGCTTCTTCTGCTTTTTCTTTCTTCTTTTGCTTCATCTGCTTCCACTCATTCCCTTCTTCTTTTCTCTTTTATGTTCTGTTATTTGTTCTCTCCTGTTTGGTTACTTGCTGATTTTCCAAGCTTCACCCTCTGTCTGAAACATCCAGTGCTTAATTTTCTGTTTCATAACAACACATTAATGTTGCTTCCATTGGCCTTCAGCTTCTATCTGGAATTGTGCATTTCTATTCCTATTTTTTTTTTTTTTACTTGTACTTATCATTTTTTTAACTCTCTTCTTGATCTGTTTCATTTTTCCCCAACACTTCCTCCTCCTGCTGTAGCACCATCCTCCTTCCTCTTCTTGTCAGTGGCATGTTTTTCTCCCCATCATTGTCTTTATTGATTTTTGCATCATCTTTAAGGTAAAGTATTTACTTTGAACGCGTTATACCTTTTATGTAGTACTTTCCTCACTTTAATCTCCATCTTTTTGTCTCCTCAAGTAATTTTCCATTTTTATGTTTGCATTTTCATTTACATTCCTCCCTAATGATTATGTTTTTTTTTTTTTTTCTTATCTTATCTTGCTTCCTCCTGTTCACTTCTTCAGCCTGTCTTTCACTAACTTTCTCTTTATCATCTTTCACTGGATAATGTTTCTTTTAATTGTTTCACTACTCATCTCTTATCCTCTAACCCAATATTGTCTTATAGAAATAAATATGTTTTATTTTTTGATGCTGGAAGCTTTGACGACATTTTCTCCGTTTAGTTTTCATTAACTAACATCTATCAGTTTCTTGTGCTTTCTTCTCGTGCTCCAGCTGTTCAGAGTGGTTCCCTCAGCTTGCTAAGAATGAGACAATTGCGTTCCTCAATGCAACAGCCAGCTGGTTCTTTTGATGCTGAAGTTCAAAGTGATCTTCTCTGCCTGCTTCCTAGCTAAAGCGGATAAAGGTAAGTTTATCACAAACTTGTTCTGAGCGATGCAGTGAAAGCTGCACGCATTTTCTCTGTTGCATCTTGGATTGAAAGGAGGATTTTAGGCCTTTCTGCAATAAACACTACAGCTGCTTCACAAATATTTCTAATAAAATACTTTTGTGTAAAATGATATCATTCATAAAAAATAAAGGAACCGTAAATTTGACAAATAATTTATTCTTATATCAACAATGATTCATCTTAGCAGTATAAATATACCTTTTTTGAGTACATGCATTTCCATTCACATACATATATATCTAAGTGTTAAAAACCGGAACAGCAAACATAGATTTTGATTACAAATCTCAATAATAGCACCTTCTTTCTGTCCAATTATCACATATCTACTTGAATGTATGCATAAAGATTGCCCTAATTAGAACAATAAAGAAATCTGTAGTGTACCGATCTTCCATGTGAAAATTTGTACAATATTAGGTTAAATTCCACAATTGTGTTTTACCCTTGAATTACAATTACGTCATTCCTATTGGTCTTTCTATATTTGTCTGTGTTTTGTTGGGTTTAGTTTAAAAATGTGACCTTATAAATACATGAAAATTTACATGAAAATACACATGCCCAGTAATGAATACACTGTTTTATTTAATTTTGATGTACATGCTTTCTTTTTGTGTTTTAACACTATATGTTTTAGCAGTTTTGTCAAAGTGAACTTTCTCCATATAAATATAATGGATGGTTACACATGAAACACCATGAATGGGAGCTGTGAAAGAACAAGCCTGGAGCAGGAGTCTCGAGATTTGTATTGCTTTGACATTTCACACCAAACCTCATCCAGCTGTAGGTGGCAGACATGTGCTAGTTATCAGCAGAAAAAGAAGAACTCGTGTTTAGCGCATTCTTGAACGTAAGTCACTTGCCATGTATGTAGCTTCCCTCAAAAGTGAAATGCTTGGCATGGTTGTGAACAAAAAGTCTATTGGCAGTTGTCAATGCTCATTTTTGTCCCTTTTGGTGCCCAAAGCAGAATTCCTTTGTGGAATTTTTAGGAAAATATGAACATACCATAAAACAAATAAAAAGGGAGTGTGATATGGTTTCAAACCATCTCAGATATTTTAAGATCTTTCACTTTAGTGTACCAGACCCATTACAAAAATGTGAAAAAAAGTGATGTTGAATTACGATGAAGAAAAACTGCAAAGCCATTTACAAAATACACTACAAACAATAATTTGCATGTTTTTATAGTTATGCAGCTTATACAGACTTACGCTGTAAGAATTGATATGTAAACATTGTAGCTGTACAGGAAATAAAGCAATTATTCAAATAAAATAGCATACTTCATAACCTTTATCTGATTAACAGTTCACTGTGATCAAGCAATTACCCAACAACTATACGTCACCTCTCTGTTCTGTGACAATGCCAGATTCTTTCTCTTTATTTTATGACGTCCATTAAACTCACATAGGTAGACACTTCTATGGTGGGAAAAAAAACCTGTAAAAGCTGTCCTTGGTGTCCTTAATGTCTGCGAGATATTACGGCCTGTTTGTTGATACCATAAGCTAAGTCCCTGATTACCTGAGAGACTTTTAACCCTTTTAAAGATGATTTATTGCAAATACTCTGCCTTTTTAATTATCCCTGAAGCTGGGTGTCCAACAGTTTTGTAAAGCCATTATTGAAAATCGATACTCAGCTTTTAGGTGATGAATTAATTAATGAAGCGTGAAGTTTACCTTGAGTGAAGATCCATTGATGATAAAAGACAGACACAGTGACAGAAGCAGAAAGGATGGAGGGACTGAATTATGTTGATATTGGTGTCTGGAAATTTTAGAATTCGTAAACTCCTGTAAATATATGTTTGTTTGAAATACTTTTTGTCCCTAAAGTTTTCATGTTCTACATGTGAACTGATTTAATATTCTTTTAATCAACAGAAAGTGTGATTGTTTCATCATAGAACATAATTATTGGTCTTTTTTGCTGTATTTACAAAAACAATCTGTTATTATTTTGTGAATATGTTTGGCATTGTCCTCAAATGAAAAGTCAGATTTCATAAAAATAGGCAACTTTTGATACACACTAAAAAAAACATATTTGTAATCAGGAGCAATAGAATTCTTTTACATAGTTGTTTTACTCTTTCCCATGTCTGAACCAAATAGCACTACACCTAAAATGACTACTTTTGCTCAGGACACAGCCTCACATCTAATAGTCCCCATTATTCATGGCCCAACAGCAGAGGTCACTGCCATTGGGTTTACTTTATTTTTTCTCTCTAAATTGGAAGTCGAGAGAAAATGAATTGAGACATCCACACATGAAATGAGGTATTGGTTTGACTTTGACTTGTCCTCAAACTGCAAAGTGAAAAATAGTTTGATATGGGTTGGGTGGAAATTGTTCTCAAGGTCAACATTGTTGCTGAAATCTGAAACATTTCAAATTGTTTTGATGTACTTTAACTAAGCCATGTTTTTTTCTGAAATCTAAATTCTTATTCCGGTGCTGCAATTTAAATTTTAATAGCATCAACTGAGATTTGTGTCAGTTTTATGTCTCTAAATAGATCATAAACAACAACCGTGCTCAATCTGGAGATGCTGTAATTAATACTCCCTTTAGGATATTTCTTGTTTTTTTTTTTCCTATTTTTACATGTCAAAAGTTAAATATCATCATCCTCATCATGGTAAAGTTACAGTTATAAGTACTACAACTTTTAGTATTTGTGTCATATGATATTATACTGTTACCTGAGAAAAAAACATATATGACATGTATGTAAATAATTGGTTATTATTATGTTATTATGTTTTATATATGTTATATTGTTATTATAATATTGTATTTTAGAATTTTGATAAATGCTAAAAAATATTTAAATGCTGATAGCCCCGTACCTTCACTATTAAAAATATCTATCAGTAGATAAGATTTGCCTTTGCATTCACATTGACTTCAAATCTTACATTTCTGACGTACAGTAACTGGCAGAAGCCTTAAAAGATATTATTTACCCCAAGCAATTCACTGACCACCCCATCCAGAGCAAGCCTTCCATTTTCTGAAATGGCCAAGGGGAGGATTTTCTCTGATAAGACAGACATCTGATAAATTGGTGATTTTAAAACTGGTTAAAGTGATGGGTTGGAGCCTGGAACTGTTTATCACCTTACAAGTTCAAGGTCTGGCTTTTGAAAATTGAGACATTTAGCCATAAAGATTATAAACTCCTTTTTAGCCGATGTTCACTTTGTTAAGTTTGACCTTTCCATCTCTTGGAAAGAGAAATAATTCCCTGGAATTCAGGAATAGGATCATTTTGCTGACTCTTCATCACACTTTAGTACAGCTGTACTGGTCCGCTGCTTACATGCTTTTGTCTTAGAATTCTTATAAAATAGTATGTTTTATTATTTTATATTTATATTTATAGAATACTTATATTTTTATTTATATGTATAATTTTATATTAATGCCAGTAGGAATCAACCACAATAAATAAATATAATGAAAAGATAAATAAAGGCAATGATTTTTATCTTACACAAAACATGTATTTGGTTATATTATTATTGTAAATATTCAATTTTTAAATGCTTTACAGTTTAAAAGTATTTTTCTTGCCCATGAGCTACATGGAAATTTAAATTATGCAAAAAAATAAATGACTAAATGTAGGACAAATACTCTTCTTATGGCTTTGCTTTGTCAAGCAGGATGGATCTCTGATTGGAATGGTGTTGTTCACATTTTGTCACATCCCATCAGGGGTTGCCACAGCGAACTTTCTCTCACCGATCTGTACATTTGGTTTGACAGAGAGTTCTACGCCTTTCTGACACAAACCTGTTACTTAAACCGGGCAGGGGAATGGCACAGGGAGACCCAGACTTGGGCCTCCCTGTGGCTACATAGTTAGGCAGTAGTGTGAATGGTCTTGCCTAAGGACCCACACTGGAGTAAGCTTATGGGAAACTAACCCTGGTTTCACATGCGCCAGTCCGCATAGAGCCAACTGAGCCAACCAGCGGCCCATTTCTAATTACATTATAATTTTGTGAAACCACAAAACTGGCTATTATTAGGCAATGTAGCAGAGATTGATCTTATATTTTGTCAGTTGTTAATGCTATGCACACCTTAAGGCCAGGGTAATTGTATCAGCTGTAACATATGATTAGTTTTTTGTTTGGTAATTTACTTCATCTCATCAGGAATGAGAATCCAAATGTTTTAATCATATTTTACAAATCTGTTAAAATGATGTTCTAAGGTTCAGTGAATGCACATTTCATGCAAACATACCCCTTTTCACAGCACGTTGATCTGGCTGTAGCTGGATCAGCATGGAAGGATTTAAAGGCTCCGTTGAATAAGTTACAGAAGGTAATGCGCTGTTGAATAAAACCTATCACAAATCAAATTAGAAAGGTTAATGCTGAGTCGTGTGAAGTGTGCTATAAAATGCCAATGAGTCAAATACCCACTTTCAAAGGGGGATGTCTTTCACTGCAATGCATCACCTTGAATCTTGTGGAGATTTACAATAATTTAAAGGAACTGTACATTAACAGAGGCAGGAAGACGCATTAAAGTTCATGAAGCAGAATTTCAGAGGTTGGGGATCATCTTCTTAGATATAAAACAGCACAATCTTTGAAAATCCTTGTTAATATGTCTTTATTGAGCTTTGGAAACCTTTCTTGATAATCACTTTGCTTTCTGCTGTCTCTGCTAAATAACTAACCAAAGGATTTGACCATTTTAGGAATCAGCTTGAGGAAAAATAAACTTTTTTTTTGTTTAACTGTACAAAGTTTCACTAATAATGATAAATCCTCACACTATCCTCTCCCCCAAAACAAGCTGTGGCGCCTGCCTGTTGTTCTGTTTTACTTGATAAGTTAACCTAAACATCTTTTAAACATAAGCAGATCCAAAATCATCATCTCTGATTACAGAAACATGGGAAAGTGATAACCATCCTCAGCATCTGTTTTTAAAACCTACAAATCAGGAGACAAATCAAGACATATTCATGGACAATGACTTAAAGATCCACTTCAATGAAAATTGTGTTTTTGGAGTTTTTAACATGTTCTTGTAGCATTTTTTTCTCATGATGGAGGACATATATGCAATAGTGTAATATTAAAACTGTTTCTGAGCCTTTCATGGATCAGGAGCAGATGAAAACCCGCAATTTAAAAAAGCTCATCTTTGTGATACAGCAACTATGATGGACCAAAGTCTCCGTGCTCCACTTCATTATGCTACATTCACATGTTGACGACTAGATCCATGAATGTCTTCATTGTCCTCGTCTGAGCTGACATCTGAGGCCTAACCAAAACTACCTGTAACAGAAACAAAGCTCGCAAACTAAGACTACCAAGGTCCCAAACCCAAATTAAAATAACAAAACCCAACAATATAAGACTGCTGAGGAAAAAAGAGAAAGACAAAACCAAACCCACTGCTCTCAGCCTCCTGCTCTGCTCTCTGCCCCTTTTGGTGTGGCCTCTTCTGTCTTAAATACCCCGCAGGTGCTGATCAAGACAATTGGCTTTACCTGCCAGGTGAGCAGAATGACAGGATGGAAGGCAGCAGCAGGAGGATGTAACACTTGGGGTGACGTGGGGTAAACAAAGGAATGCTGAGATATCAATGATGGGTTACTTCCGTGCCAACAGTCCCAGATGCAAATTTCTGACACACTCCTGCATTCATTCCAAAGGCATTCAGATAAATTGCCAAAGTCCCTGCGATGTCCCCAAAACAGTGAGTTGCTTTACCATTTCTAATATATTAACTGACAGGTGGCCTGTACAAAAGTCCATTGTTTTTTGCGTGCTCCACCTGCTCAGTAGTGACATCAACTCTGGTTAATCATGTAGTCTACAGTTGTACTCTATTACTGTGGGCTAGTTCAGAACATTTGCTGTGATCTTCCTTTGAATCATTGTCCTTCACAGTCCTCCACCTTCGCAATCACCAGAGAAGGCAGAGTCTGGCTGAGGCTGGGCCGCCAACTCAGCACTCATGCACTAATGCGCTGCTGGTGGGTCTTTGGGAGCCAATGCCAATTTGAATCAGAAATAAAAAAAAAAAAACAGAATCTTCTCATTTTTAAATTTTATTTTATAACACAAAATAAGATAAACAAGGACTCTGGGGTAAACAAGTTGTGCACACTTCCTCAGGTACAGATCACTTCTTTGGGAGTAAAGTTGTATGGAACATGTACTGTACAATTAACTGTACTGTATTATTAACTGTACAAAATTACTAACAAAACTCTCAATCAACAAATACATAAGCAAATTAAAAATCAATAGGTAAATAAAGTAGTAATAAATGTCAGTTTTCTGTTTATTCAGTCTTCTATATCTTCTGTATTCAGATTTAAACGTCCTTATTAACACGGTCCAATTAACACTGTAACATTTTAACAAGAGCTGTCAATCGATTAAAAAATAATCAGAATAATCCTATTTTGGATTGTAGATTGTACATTTTGTACAACAATATGCTGCTTTAGAACAAAAAAAAAGTCCAGAGAAAATATTTTTCCTTCATTTTCATTGTCTGAATTTTTTAATTTATAAAGTGTTAATTCAGACGTTTAATTTTTGTGCACAAAACACATCAACAGTAAGACAAGCAGAACTGTAAAGACTTTAATGTCTGCAGTATTTCTCTAAGAAAACAAAGATACTGATAAACAGCCTTAAGAAACAAACATTGTGTTTCTGCACTTTAAATGGTCCAGATGAATACTCAAATGCTGTTGATTGGCCAGACTGGTTCCAGATGATAGAAAGGCAACAGTAACTCAAATAACCACTGGTTACAACCAAGGTCTGCAGAAGAGTATCTCTGTAAACACAACACGTCTAACCTTGAGGCAGATAGACTACAGCAGCAGCAGACCACACCGGGTACCACTCCTGTGAGCTAAGAACAGGAACCTGAGGCTACAGTTCACACAGGCTCACCAAAATTGGACAACAGAAGATTGAAAAACTTTGCCTGGTCTGATGAGACCCTGCTGCCACATTCAGATAGGGTCAGAGTTTGGCATCAACAACATGAAATCATGGATCCATCTTTACTTGTATCAACAGTTCAAGTTGGTGGTGGTAGTGTAATGGTGTGGGGGAATACTTCTTGTCACATTTTATGCCGCTTAGTACTAATTGAGAATGATTACAACGACACAGCCTAGATGAGTATTTTTGCTGACCATGTCTATCTCTTCACAACCACAGTGTACCATCTTCTGATGGTTACTTTCAGCAGGATAACACACCACGTCATAACGCTGGAATCATCTCAGACTGGTTTCTTGAACATGACAATGAGTTCACTGGACTCAAATGGCCTCCACAGGCACAAGATAAATCCAGTAAAACACCTTTGGGATGGGGTGGAACAGCAGATTGGCATCATGGATGTGCAGTCGACAAATCTGCAGCAACTGTGTGATGCTGTCAAGTCAATATGGACCAAACTCTCTGAGAAATGATTCCAGTGCCTTGTTGAATATATGCCATGAATTATTAAGGAAGTTCTGAAGGCAAAAGGGGTCTAACCAGGTACTAGAGTGGTTGGTGAGTGTATACATGCATGAATTTAGTTCATAACCTCACTCCAGCTACCAGAGTTGCTGTTTACTGCAATCTACAGCCTAGATCCCAGTTAAACATCACAAAACTACAATAAAGAACATTACATTTCTATAAATCATTTAAAAACAGTTTTTGTCAATGTTTTTTTCCCCCTGTGGTTGAAAAGCTTAATTTTTTTATGCATCCGAGGTCAAAATAAGCTCCATGTCTCATAACAGTCATCAGGTGCTCCTGCCTAGTTTGTACAAGTGTTTGCTGTGTGAGCAGTGTGTTGGGGTGTTGTGTCTATGTGATTCAGTCTGTCTGTTGGAATGAAATGAGCCCTCACAGTATGACTAAAGGGCACTCACTCTCTCTCACAAGATAGATAGGATTTTAACAAGCATGAGGGTATAAAGGAAGCCTGTATCTGTGTGTCTCTGTCCCCTGGCTAAAGCAATTTTTTCCATTTGTTTTGTATCAAATCACAAAGACAATACCCTAGATTCTCTGATTTGTGGCATGGCTAGACTTGAGAGAGCTCTGTGTTTAAATATTTACCACCATATAACCTGGCAGACATTAGATGAAATGTTGTTCATTTTAACAGCAGAACACTACAAACAAACAAAGTCCTGCAAAAATGTCATGCCATTTTAAAGAGGACTTTAACAGGGTCTGTAGTCATATTTTTTAAAAAAATATTAATATATTTGACTACGCTTCTCATTGTACATTATGTCCTTAGTTAACCCTGAGAGACCTAGCAAGTTTTGGAATTGTTTCTTAACTGGGAACATTGTTTTTCAGTAGAATTGATCCAACAAACCACAAATGCACAATGTCGTTGTTAGTTCAGATTCATTCATTTATGCCTGCCCTCATGTCTGCCAGTTTAAGTGTTCTGTGTCATTTGCTTATCTTTATCCTCCAATCACAATGAAGCTTGATGTCACTGTTGACAAATTGGTTCCTTCCAAAGCTCCTTCTTGTAATTTAGCTGGGTTTTTATTCAATGTCTGAGAGGCCTGATCTGTTTTAATTTGACAAAACTTGGCTTTTTTTTGCAATGTGCAATATAAGTTTTTGTATGATATAGTATCATTAGATAAATGTTGGAAACTGAGTAGGAATGCATTAAGATTTATAAAAAAAATGTTATGTCAAATCCCTGCTAAATTATTTAGTCTTGTTCAGAAAATCTCACTTTCCATGAAAACAGGAATGTATTGTTTGTGAACAGCATCTGCCTAAAGACTTTTCCTTTATCAAGACACAAAAAGGTTCTCTCATGAGTCAGGCCCCTGTCCCCCTCTCTGGCCATCAGTGGGATCCATCACCTGAGTATTAACACTTCCTGGGCCTCTACACTACACTTCCCATCAGCCCCTGCTGTCACTCCCAGGAGCTCCACAGCTGTTGTCCATCTGCAATCACTCCCAGCAGTATATAGTCAGAGCACTGTTTTTGCCCTTCTGTATGTGCCGCTAAGTGATCGGATCCTGATGATCTTCTGTTCACCTGACCCTGCTTCATCTTTGACTCTGACTGTTTGTCGCCTGCTCTGACCCTTGCCTGGACCCTGACCACTCTTATTGTTCTCTGATGTCCTCATGCCCATGTTTGACTTCTGCCTGCCTGACCCTGATTTAGCTTCATGGACTTTTAGCTGTGCTTCTATCCTGTCCTCCTGTCTATGCCAATAAAATCTGCTGCACTTGGATTCAGCCGTCTGCTCGTTTATGACAGGTTCACAATTCATGGTAGGAGACAAGAAACCGATGCTATAAAGCAAAGCATTTATGAGGCACTTCCTCGTGACTACGTCAAAGTTTAGAAGTCTGTATGTATTTGTCTTTTAGATAAGAAAATGCAGGTTTCATTCTTTTTTTTTTTTCATTTTTATCTGTGAAGATAAAAAGTGAATACTTCCCGTCTTCAGTGGGTTATTGGTTGGGAAAGATGTCACAAAGGAAACTTTGCCTAAAACTTTGTGGCAAAAACAAGAGGCTAGCGTTGAGAGAACCTGGGAGTCGCCAGCAAGCCAGTTACAGGTCTAGTTCCGGATAGTTATTCCTTTGAATTTGACTCTATTTTTGCTTTTCTTGTTTTTTTTACTATTGATAATTCATGAAAGATGTATTCTTGGTGAAAGAATGTCTAGAGTATTTTACATTTGAAGGCAGAAGGGACTGTCTAAGGTAAGTTTTTGGTCTTTTGATTTTAATTTGGCAGAAGTCAGAAAGTCTACGAGAAATCAACCTATTTCTTGTTAATGTTGTCTTCTTAACCTTTTTTTGTGTAGTTCTTCTTAAACCATTTTTTAATAAAAAAGATCTTAACTGATTTAATCTTGAAAAATGTAACCATAACCAAAGACAATCTATTTATATTGTAGTTCTTAAAATGTTTTGTAAAAGACAACCATGTACAGCACCAGCTGCATGCCATGTAATTTTATATCTGTGACTTATTTTTCACATATTTCAGAAATAATTCAAAAATCGTATTCAGGATTTTTTCCAAATATTTTTATTTAGATTTTAAAGAATTTACTTTTATTTGATCTTATATTGTCTTTATTTATTTGTTCTTACTAAATTTATTGCATAAATGTTTTTATGAGTTGGTGCAGTTGGGGGTAAATGCAATTTTTCTTAAGAATTCAGGAATTTTATGGCAACATATTGAATCTTTCTCTTTTGGCAAACGTAAAGTCCAACCTTATATCTGGAAAATACATGTGCGTGGAATATATGGTTTTGCAACACAGCTGCATCAGGGGATTGAATCCCTGCATTTAATTTGGCCCACTAAAGTGAATTTGCAAGTGCAACACAAGCGAGTTCACCCTCATGTTCACCCAAGTGATACAATAGAATGTGTATGGATAAAATGATGGAGGCGTAGACCTAGTGTGTGTGCATATGTGTGGATGTTGGGAGCAGACATGCAGTGCAATGAGAAAGTAGCGGAGAACTGATATCCTGGGTGTATTCACCCTTCATTTAACAGGCAAACTCCTGGCACCTTCCGGGGAAGCATTGGTGTGCTACTGTATATCTTTTGACTTGCATGAAGGGATATCAACATGCAAATAAAACAGAAGCTGTATTTGTGGCACTCTGACCACTCCACAAATGTCTTGCTACAGTGCTTGTTGGAATTGTGTTTTATTTCCCTCGTGCATTAACTCCCTTTCACATCCTTGAGAATTTCAGATGTTGTGTATGTGAGAGGAAAAAAAAAAAAAAAAAAAGAAAAACTTTGCTGGCACTGTGGTGTGATGGCATAAAATTGGCGCTTCATTGCACAGAGAAATGGAGAGGGGTTACAAGACAGTGTTGGATTCATGCTGTGTGGGAACATGCAGCTCCTTCCATCCCCTCTCGATCTCTCGTTGAAGTATGGTTTTTCAAATTCAATATCTAACAAAATGTATATGACACAGTTATTATTTTTATCTCTCAAACAAGAAATTGTAATTACACTGATGGCAGAGTGCAAAACAAATACACTCACAGAACACTTTCTTAGATACATTTTGCTAGTAGCTTCTGGGTTGGACTCCCTTTTGTCTTCAGAACAGCTTTAATCCTTTGTGGCAATGGTTCAACAAGGTACTGGAATCATCCTCAGAGAGTTTGGTCCATATTGGCATGATAGCATCACAAAGCCATCAGAAGATGGTACACTGTGGTCATAAAGAGATGGACATGGTCAGCAAAAATATGTAGGCAGGGTTGTAACAATGGTCAACTGATACTAAGGGGTCCAAAGTGTGCCAAAAAATATCCCTCAAGTCATTACACCACCACCAGCAGCCTGAACGTTGATACAAGGCAAAACTGATCCATGATTTCATGTTGTTGATGCCAAATTCTGACTATGCCACCCAAATGTTGCAGCAGAAATGGAACTCAATGGAACTCATCAGATCAGACACTGTTTTTCATTCTTCTATTTTCCCATTTTTGTGAGTCTGTGTGAATTGGTAGCCTCAGTTTCCTGTTCTTGGCTGACATAAATGGCACTCGGTGTGTTCTTCTGCTGGTGTATCCCATCTGCCTCACATGTTGTGCGTTCAGAGATGCTCTTCTGCAGACCTCGATTGTAACAAGTTACTGTTGCCTTTCTATCATCTGAAACCAGTCTGGCCACTCCCTTCTTACAGGCATCATCAAAGCATCTCTGCCTACAGAAATCTCTGCCACTATTAGTGACCGGTGTCTAAATTGTCACTGTTACATCCGGCGTTTATTGGAGACCTGATTCAATTAGAGACAAGACACTATTGGAAGATAAACGGGACGACAAAGAAGAACTAGTAAAATATTAAAGAGGTTTCAAATGATGCTTAGAACTGCAATGCAATGGAAAAAAAACCCACTACAATTTAGTGCAGTATGTGGGGGCAGCAGGGTCAGCGAATGTCATCACTCATCTGTCTCACAGCATGAGTTTAGGAGCTGTTCTTAAGTAGTGCAGTCCTCGCTGGGATGCTGTAGAAGCACTTCCCAGAGGGGAGGGGGACAAACAATCCAACAGCTAGATGGGTACGCCCCAGCTTATACTGGCTGCTTTATTTCATGCATCTGACAGTGTTAGACATCAGAGCAAAAATCCATGACCGGCAACCTGAAAGATGAGACTCCACGTGTGTTTGGGAGACGTGTGTGAAAGGAGGCAATTGCATCTAAGGTCAAGTAGTTTTCTCGGTCCGCATCTAGTAAGGGGATGGGGTTGAAGGGGAATGGATTTTCCTAAATAAGTCAAGACTGGATGTTAAAACAATTCATGGCTTTACTCTAAGATGCAAAGTGATGAAAACAAAATTATGCTGATCCTCTGTGTTGTCCTTTTAGTTTTCTTTTTTTATGTTTTATCTTTAACAACAATAGTGAAAATCTAAATCCTAGCACTTTCAAGTAATACAGGATTTTTCACAGATTTTATCAATAAATCATTTTTATGCACACATTTATAGCCTATTGTTCCAGTTGTAATACAAATGTATTTTAAGTAACACTTTTGGCAACCTTTCTTTTCAATTTCTTTCTTTAAAAAAAAAAAAACAAAAAAAAAAAAAACAGTACATCTTCTAGAGTTACACAAAGCTAAAATATGGATTAATTCTGGTACTGACGTCAAAGCGATTTTGAAAGATACATGACGCTCAAATGCTATTGTAAACATTTTTCTTCGGTGTAAAAAAAAACTTTCATAATTCAGTGTCAGTAATTTAGTTAGAAATGTTAAAATTAATGTTTGATTTATGCGTTTTTGCTGATTATTTCACAATGAAAATACAGAAGAATCAAAGCACTTTCTTTTTGTTTGCTTTGGAAGTTGCCCCTCACACCACCCAAATAAGTTGGTATAAATTTCATTTTTGTGTTTAATCTTTTTCAGAAATGCTTATCAGGATTTACAGTACAAATTCCTATTTTCAACTATTCTGGCTAAAGGCAAAATGTTTTAATGATGAGCTGATTCTCTGAGTGCAGTCTCCAGCTTTGCCAGCCCGAGCAGAAATGCCTTGTGCACATGTCAAGGTCGGGGCACAGTTGTAAACTGAGGCTCATTACAGCTGGTGAGGCCAAAAGCAGAAACAGATCACAACTTCTCCCTGCAGCGCTGAATTACTTCTCTACCACCGGGTTTCCCTCTCCCTCATTCTGTGTTTTTGCTCCTTGTCTCAGCTGCTTCCCTGTTTGTCTTTGATCTCTCTTTTTCCTTTCCTATTCCCTCCCTACCCTTCCCTCTCAATCTCAAAATCTTGATCCCCTCCCATCTGCTTCTCCATTAATTTTCTAGGTGTCTGTTTTTTCTGCCTCCTCTCATTTCATAGTTATCACGGCCTGGGCACTCTCATCAGGGAATGCAGCAGGTTTAAGGCTAGTTTTATTGAATTTGCTCAGGGTTCTGGAAAGGCCTATTTACCAATAAGGTCAGGAGGAGGTGGACCGAGTCTGCAAGCAAATCCTCAAATCCCTTTTGAACCAGGATGGATGTATGTATGTGGACTTCTTTGTCCACTGCATGTTCTCCTATTTTGTAAGTCCTCTATATTAGATTTACAGATCCTTCATATAGAAGGGCTTATCTTGCATATTGACAGATGAGCACAGTATTGACGAATGTGTGAATAACCTTGTTAAGGAAATCTTGCTTTGTGGTCCAACATTACATTTCAAATCTTTCAATATTTTCTAATTTTCCCAAGTGTTCCCAGTGGTTTAATTATGATTATGCCAGTTTTTGACAAAATTACATAACCTGTGTCATTATCTGGGACATAGTTTCTGCAGAGCGACAGGAGTTCATTAGAAATTTCCTTCTGAGTTGTGGGTGGGACCGTAAGCCCACCCTTTCTTCCCCATTGCAAAGCAGAGCAGGGAGCTTGTGGCCCACCCTGTGTTCTTTCTCTGTCACAGATAAGCTCGTTCAAATGACAGTTTGTTTCTGCTATTTTTTTTTGTTTATGTCCTCCATCATGGAAAAACTCCTACACGACTTGTTAAAAACACCAAAAACATTTTCATCGCAGTGGGTCTTTAGTGAACACAAGACCAATCTTCCATTTAACTGTGTTGTAGCTGATTGATAGTCATACTGAGACACAAACTGGGCAATGAAAAGGATTTCTTTCTTCTGTAAATAGTCATTCTTTCAAACCCAAAGGTAAACAACAAGTCAAATGAATCAAAACAATTAATAAATACTAAAAGGCTATATAAGGGCTGTGTGCTAGAAAAGAAGAAAAATCTGATGTTATTGAAAGCTCCAAAAAAAAAACAAATAGGAAGATCTTTATACAGAAAATAAATGTAAATTAATTTACACACTGTTCACATGAGCTTATCTCAGGTTACTTTCACTCTTGTCAGAAAATACAAATGAGATGTTGAGGTTTTAATTGTATTTGATCTATAATATAAAACCTTTCATACATTATACAACTAATTGACTTAATCAATGAATTGATTTCTCTTCCTATGATCCAACGCAATTTATTTGTCTGAGGCAAGTTGTTAGTCAAATGGAATTATAAAATCCTTCCAAAATGAAACCAACAAATAAAAAAGACAGCAAACAAGAAAACAAACAGAACTTTACTCATTACTTTCCTTAAAGTTTAAGAAAGCTTAAGAAGATTTTGTCAAATTTGAAAATCTTTCAGACCTAGTACTAAGAAAGATTCTTATAGCATGGTTTCATCTAACTTGGGCTATTGTAGGAAGTCTTTTATATTTTCATTTTTTATAGGAACATTTACAGTAAACTTTCTGCTTCTGGCAGACATATGGGATTATGTCAGTGAAGAAACTTTTCTTGTTTTGGCCTCGTTTGAGTATCTGCGGATAATTTATCCTGTATGCGGATTTCTGTCTATCAAGCAAGAGTGAAATGTTACATAAGAAAAGTATATCTGAGAAGAATTTATTCAGTTGTAACTGATCCGTTGACATGCATTGACATAAAAGGGAAGCTGAATTGACTGCTGCGGACAGCCTTTGAATGTGTGAATGCACGAATGACTGCACTGGAACAAGGATGGTGGATTTTCTTTATTATTCATGGTCTACAGACATGATGAACCATTTGGAAATGAAACCCAGGTCTTGTCAAGAAAAAGAAATGTGTGCAGCTTTGAGTTAGGAGCTGTTTGAAAGGGATTTTTGGAGACATTCCTGTGTTTTTTTAGCATCTGTTGGTGTAAAAGTCATGTTACGCTTTTTTTTATTTTTTTTAGATATATCTGCTTCTTTCTTCAAAAAGATTCAGACAAAATCAGCTTTAAGATTGAAACACTTTGTGTCCTATTACAAGGTTGTCTTTTTTTGTGTAAGTAAAACACATTTATCTTACTCCCCATAGGCTGGGAAACCGGCTGAAAGGATTATGCTAGTTTTTCAAGTAATCAAGCAGAGCCTCTACATTTGTGGTAAGCATTTAACCCGACATGTATCCACTCCTAAAAAATAACAAACTGTTGACTTTTTAACACAACTGTCTAATGCTGTATTCACATTAAACGCAATTCGCACACCAAATTTGTGTCTACCGCCTCTGCTCTGACGTTTTGAATGTTCAAAAGTGCATGCAACAACACATCTGATGTGAAAGTAGCATAAGTAGAGATGCTTAGACCTCCAACTCCACAAAAACGTCTCCCAGTTCTGATGGGGGGACCACAACATTTTACCTGGCCAGCTGAGAGACGTGGTCCCTCCTGCACCTTCTGGGGCTTCCAAGGACCACTTCATGGAGAGAGATGTTTCGAATACCTCCACACAGAGGCTTCAAGGAGGAGCTACCGCAGTTGGTCTTTCTCAATTTGGGGGAGCAGAAGCAACACTCCAAGCTCCTTTGCCTTTTTCTGAAGGTGCGTCAGCCACCCTGGAAAAGAGATATGTCTAAGCAGCACATACCCGGGATCAAAACCTTTTAGTCATGATCCACAGTTCTTGACCATAGGTGAGGGTAGGAACATAGATTGACCAGAAAATTGAGAGCTTTCCCTTTTGTCTCAGTTTCCTCCTCACTAGAATGGATTGGCAAAGGAAATGGATTACTGCTGGCGCTCCACTTCTACTTGGTGCAAAAACTCTCAATTTTTTTTAGTCAAGAACCATTCTAGCTGCTTTCATAAATTCCTAAGTAGATACCAAAGGTCATGGTTTGAAAGCTGCGGTGTTAAAAGGTTAGAGGCTTCTGATATTATGCTCTCACTATTAGCTTTCCTTACTTTAGTAAATTAATCGCTAGTGAACTTTTCTCCTTTTGTAAATTCAGCTCTATTGTGAGAAGTTTTTGTTGCAAATATTGTAGAAGCAACAGTATAAACTAGAGGTGTAACAATTCATTTATATTAATTGTATTTGATAATTCTGGTTGACAATTTGATTCACTTTCAATCCGATTCACTGACTTAAAATGGATCCAGGACACCTTTAGCCACAAATTCACCCAGTGTGACTCAGAGATAAATACCTGGTACTGAACAGTGCAGTAAAGTTTTCCAGATTCCTTGTATTTCTTGCAAAATAATCAATTGTAAATTAAATATGTATGCAAACAAACAAGTAAAACAAGAATAATACCTTTTTTTAAAGGTATTAGTAGATTCGATTTGATTCTGCCTCAGACAGATCAGTCTGCTTGGATTGTAAAATAGAAATCCATTCATCAATTAATTGTTACACCCCTAGCATAAAGACATTAATTTTTGTTCCTCCATCCTTGACTTTTTGTGGTTGTTTTGTGATTGTTGTTGCCTGATACTAATCAGCTTTTTCAAAATATTGAGGTAAAACTTGACTTTTATGAAAGGCTCTTACAATATCTATTAAAATGAAAAAAAAAAAAAACATCTCTCATAATTTTATACTAAATGAATATAGTTTAAGTCTACTTTCAACCAACAGGGTTTTTTTTTAGTTTGCTAATATAGTGCATGATATTATAGTAGAGCAGATTAAACAGAGAAAACCTTTTTTTAAAAAGTCTTTACAGTGTTATTATGAAGAAATAAAACACTTGTGCCACAAAAGGCAAAAAATACTTTTACTTTAAGCTACAGAGACTTCCAGAAAAGGGGTGTAGTACAGGGATTAGTAATCAAACTGCTACAAGTTATTGTCTAATTGCTGAAAGCAAGTTTACCATCCGACTTTTTTTTCTTTTTTTTTTTTTATTATTCTGCTGCATTTTTTATCCAAAGTTACCAATCTCCATAATTACTGTGGTTAGACCACCACTAATTCAATGGTACAATTTATTTCGCGCAGTTTTTAGAAAATAACATATCTCAAATTAGAGGGGTGAGGCCGTCAACTTTGTAAACTTTTTAAGTTCCTTTTTGGTTGCTGCAAAAGTTGATATTGCTTTTAGCCTTATATCTTCTAAAATACTTGAACTAGAGGGCCAAAATTTGACGTCTATGTTGCTAACAAGGTCATGTGTAGCATAAAAATACCTGAAAGTGACAACCCTGTGAAGCCTGAACCATTAAATGACTGACAGAAAATTCAAATTCTTTGGATTTGGAGCCTTTATCAGTCCCTCTGAACAAACAAGCAAAAAAATTTTTTGGTGGAAAAGGAAAAGTTTTCCATATAAATATCATTTTATATCATATCAGATACATCAGGTCACACAGTTCATATATATATATATAATATTTTTTTCCTGAGCTAACAAAAACATTCTAGGACAGAAACAATTACAAGAAATCGGTATTTCCATTATATTGCTCTTGCAGAGGGCTGACAGACTCCTGTATCAAATATGATACATTTGGCTTTAAAGGGTTAAAGATAATTCCCAACTCTACCTGATTGACTATCTTCTGAATGGTAAGTTCTGGAGTAAAAATCCTTTTTTTCATCTCTTATCTCCTTCCAAAGGAACTTCTTGAGTCATTTAAAGACTCCTCCGTTTTTATTGTAAGACACTATTTTGTTTCTTATACGTCACTTTAACAACAGCAGCTTATGGGTAGTACAATTTCTTGAGAGGAAAGGATGATCTCAGAAGAAGAATATGATTTTTTGAGGTAAAAATCCCACAAAAGCTTAAATGGAGATGACAAAATATAGGGAAAGGCCCACAAAACTATTTTTGGTACTAGACATTTAATCTGCTTTTCTTCTGATGGAGAATTTTTAGTGACATTTCTACAGCCAGCATTAGCTCATTTTGCTAAATGAAACGTCGACTACATTAAAACCAAAGTCTCCACTTTTCTAGACAGATAGTTTTAGCTTCATTGGTGACGTATTTATCCTGAGCCCTTGAGCAACAAACCCACAAAATGAAAATTTTATAGGAATGCACTCACTGTTGCATGTTTTTGTTTTAGATGACCAGATGACTAAATTAGTGAATTCACTAAAGATTTAAAATAGTAACTGAGTGTAACTGATTCAATGTTTTCACCCACCAATCTGACAGATGAAGCTTAGTCGGATGGCCTGCAGCAAAGCCTCACTGCAGACATGTCAATGTATAAATATAGGTTCAAATTCAAATAACAAACAGCAGTGTTCCTCTTTTTTATCTGGGCCTATCTAAGCAAAACATTTGATTGTACAATCGAGCAAAATATAATGAACATTCCACAACAATGTTTGGCTGGCTTTCTGACATGAAAAAAATATTATGTTAAATAAAGTAACAGTTTGTGTTAGTTTTGGTTCACAAAATAATGTTTTTGTGCCGCCTCTCAGTTTAGCTTTTGTATTGTTTTCATGCATCTAATAGATTACATTTCATTACAGGTTGGGTAGTTTTGCTATGGGAGTCTTTGTGTGCAGAGTATAATGGTTAGATTTTGCAATGTCTGCTAGTTATGCCACATCAGGGTCGTGTCCGATTTTCTTCACTACTTACTGCACTATATTGCGTTTGCCATTTTGTAGAGCTGTCTGAATCTACAACTACAAAATCCAGTGCCCTAGAAATTTCCTAGAAGTCTCTGTGAAAAACTAGTGTGCGTTGATGGTCACTAGATTGGTAAATATAGTCCACAATGCAATTAGAATGAATGATTTTTCTTGTGGAAAAATGTATTTAACTTTATCTTTTTTTACATATCCCAATGTTTTTATTATGAACACAATGGATTCATAAACAGTATTTGTAAAATGTTCATTTTTATTATGTTTTTACTTCAGGAAATCAGTTATGTCATATTTGGCGTTTAATAAAATTTTAAATAGGGTTTTTCATTCATCTGAGTTTGGCAGTGTCCTGCAAGTGGGTTGTACATAGATTGGCTTACCTGCCTTGACTCACATATGAACTAAAGAGCCATCCTATTCCTAACCCATAGAGTTCAATATAATGTTGGTCCACCTTTTGCAGCCATTACAGCTTCAACTCTTCTGGGAAGGCTGTCCACAAGGTTGAGGATTGTGTTTATATATTAATTTTGAACCATTCTTCCAAAGCACATTAGTGAGGTCACACACTGATGATGGTGAAGAAGGCCTGGCTCTCAGTCGCCACAATAATTCATCCCAAAGGTGATCTATTGGGTTCAAGTCAGGACTCTGTGGAGGCCAGTCAAGTTCATCCACACCAGACTTTGTCATCCATGTCTTTATGGACCTTGCTTTGTGCACTGATGCACAGTCATGTTGGAAGAGGAAGGGGCTCGCTCCAAACTGTTCTCACAAGGTTGGGAGCATGAAATTGTCCAAAATGTTCTGGTATCCTGAAACAATCAGTTTCTTTCACTGGAACTAAGGGGCCAAGCCCAAGTCCTGAAAAACAACCCCACACCATGATTCCTCCTCCACCAAGCTTCACACTTGGTACAATGCAGTCCAAAATGTACCGTTCTCCTGGAAATCTCCAAACCTAGACTCAGTTGTCTGATTACCAGATGGAAAAGCCTGATTTACCACTCCAGAGAACACGTCTCCACTGCTCCTGAGTCCAGTGGCGGCATGCTTTACACCACTGCGTCTGACACTATGCATTGCACTTGGTAATGTGTGGCTTAGATGCAGCTGCTCAACCATGGAAACCCATTCCATGAAGCTCTCTGAGTACTGCACTTGGGCTAATCAGAAGGTCACATGAAGTTTGGAGCTCTGTAGCAATTCACTGTGCAGAAAGTCAGCGACCTCTTTGCACTTCGTGCTTCAACATTCCCTGACCCCTCTCTGTCAGTTTACCTGGTCTACCACTTGGTGGCTGAGTTGTTGTTGTTCCCAAAGGCTTCCATTTTGTTATGATAGAGCTGACAGTTGACTGTAGAATATTTAGGAGAGAGGACATTTCAGGACTGGATATGTTGCACAGGTGTTGTTCCACGCTGGAATTCACTGAGCTCCTGAGAGTGGCCCATTCTTTCACAAATGTTTATAAAAACAGTCTGCATGCCTAAGAGCTTGAGTTTATACACCTGTGGCCAAGGCAAGTGATTAGGACACCTGATTCTGATCATTTGGATAGGTGAGGGAGTACTTTTGGTAATATAGTGTACCTCAAATTGCTGTTTTAAAGCTTATTTTGTTGCACGTTTGAAGTATTTTTCTTCGTAATTTTTTTCAACAGACATGCACACAAAGTGTAACCGCCATTTTTTTTCATTTTTCTTAAAATACCTTTTGCAACATTGAAAAAAAAAAAAAAAAAACAGTGCGTCTTAGCTTAAGGGAAAAACAACCACAGGTGCATACCATGTTACACAAAAATTATGCAAAAAAGTGAACCAAAAAACATGGGCAGTAGTTACCAACCATTTACAGTTTACAAAATATTTAGGGAGGATGAATTGCAACCAGGTGTTACTCATTAGAGTTATCGGATTGCAAGTGTTTTAGATTGTGATTGGACAAAAGCTTTGTTTTGAAAAGTGACAGTGCGTATTTTTATCACTTAAGCCACCATATATGAATCCTTACATTCTCAGCAGCACAACATTCTGTATCTGACAGGAACTGGTAATAAAAATGAAATACCCAAAGTGTAGAAGACTGAGCTTATTTGAGCTTTTTTACATAAACAAAAGCATAAACAAAAAGGGTGCCAAAGCAGATGACCTAACAAGACAGAACTGAAAACCAGATACTAGAATAAACTAGGGATGATTAACTCATAAACAGCTGTGGACAATTTTATGAGAAATCAGGTGAAACTGTGACAGGGTGAAACCACTAAGCTTGAGAACAGAACAAGAAAACAACCTTACAGATCAAAGAAATGGGCACAATCCTCACAGTACCCCTCTCTTAAAGGGAAGATTCCAGATGCCCTAACACCACAGCACATAGCAGGAGGAGGAGACCTGAAGGATGACCGCATCAAAAAGAAAATCATAAAATAGTCCAAGGCTCCGCAGTCAAACAGAGGTGATAAGTTTTATGGCAAACCCCTCCTCTGGAACATAGCAGGAGCAGTCCTGACAAACCTCCCAACTAACAGGAAAACTGGTAGAGCCACAGTACCAGTAACCCTCCATGTGGAGTTTGTAGAAGATGTGTATTTGTGTGTGTTGGTGGATAAATGAACATATCATATTTTAAGTTTGAAAACCAATAATTAATTTCCCAATGCTTTGGTAAGAACAGTGACTTTCCAACTAAAATAATTAGAAAGAAGTAGAAGTAGAGTGGTAAAGCAGCTGACCTCTGATTGGAAGATTGCATGTTCAACCACCGCCTTGATTGCCCATGTGTCAAAGTGTCCTTGGGCAAGACACTGAACCCCACATTGCTCCTGGTGGTTATAGGTTGACGCCAGTGCTCGGCAGTGGAGTTGCCATTAGTGTGAATATGTGTGTGTGAATGGGATTGTGACTTTAAAGTGCTTTGGGCCTTCAAGGAAGGTAGAAAAGTGCGTATCTACGTATCTGCCACATTACTCTTTCTGTCCTTGGTGTGTTTTCTAATGACCATTTTGGTTGTGTTGACTGCAGTTAAAAAACGCTGTTTGCACTGAAGAAAGTTTAACATTCATTCATTCATTCATTTTCCAATCCGCTTTATCCCTTTCGGGGTCACGGGGTTGCCGGAGCCTAACCCGGCTACTCATGGGCGAAGGCAGGGTACACCCCTGGACTGGTCGCAGGGGCCACAATCACACACCAATGCACACTCACATTCACACCTAGGGACAATTTAGAGTAACCAATTAACCTATGAAGCATGTTTTTGGACGGTGGGAGGAAGCCGGAGTACCCGGAGAAAACCCACGCATGCACGGGGAGAACATGCAAACTCCACACAGAAAGGTCCCCCAGCCAGGACTTGAACCGGGAACCTTCTTGCTGTGAGGCAGGAGCACTAACCACTGCGCCACCGTGCAGCCCAGAAACTTTAACACGAAATTAAAATTTTATTTGACAATACTTTGCTTAGTTATTGTGCTGTTTAACTTCTGGCTTAAAGAAAAAAATTTCATCACAACAAGGGGAATGCTGTTTTTACCCCTCATTCACTTTTTGTTTCAGGCGTAAATCTGAACTCTGGCACAAGCTGCACAGTGGGTTCAATAAATGTCCTGACTGAGTTACAACTGATCATCCTCATGTCTTATTCACATGCAGCGTGAATTGTTTGCTGTGTGGTAATGCAATGCATTCTTCACCAAATACGTTTGTAATTCAAATTCAAATTACAACTTCAGCACTGACATACAACAATACCAGACTCAGTTTAAAAGGAGAAAAAAAAAGAGGGATAGAAAATAAAAACAACTAGTTGTTTTTGGAAAAAAAAGGAGAAAAAACAACTTTAAGTGAAAAAGTAGACTTGAAACTTCAGGGGAAAATGAAATTACTTTTACAAAAAGCAGCACGCAGCAAAATAAACCTAAAGGAAAAATGCTGTAGAGTAGAATCTGTAAAGGTGCCTATGAAGTCAAGGTACCGAAGTTGTAATTAACTATACAGGAACAGCTGCAAATATTAACAGAAATCCAAGACAAAACTAATCCAACAAGAACATACAATGGTAAAAAGTCCACAAAAATAATAATATAACAATAAGTCAAACAATCTGAATCATTTACTTAAAAATTACAAATAAAAAAAGCAGATTAAGATAAAAGAAGATCCCTTAAACTCCATGGCAGGGTCTTGATAAGAGATCCAATCACTCTGGTGTGCAAGTGACACAACCATATGTTCAAATGCCTACAGGCAGGTTCTGAAGGGTGTAAATTGGTATTAGACCACAGAGTCACACCAAAAAAGTTAGTCTGAGACCTGTCTGACCCTTTGATGTGAGTTTTCACCACTTTTCTACTTTAGAGTCAGTAAAGTTCACTAAGAATCATAAGCAAACCCAGATATGAGTGGGAAATTAGCTTAGAAAATGTCTTCATGCATCTTGACTGCATTAAATTGTTTTAGTGACAACATGCTAGCCATAAAAAAAAAACAAAAAAAACAACAAAGCCTATTTTTCTTCCACCAAACAAGATGTGTTGTACAATATCTAATAACATTTATGCCTGACTGCACTAAATTAGACTTTATTTATTTATTATTTTATTTCCTGCTGGTATCAGATATGTAAGTGTGACAGTATGCTAACAGTCACGGTTGATAAGAATAAAAAATGCTTAGGCTCAAACCTTGAAATTCCACAAGAAATTCTTGGGGTCTTTATGACCTCACTTATGGAAAAGAATTTTGTTTCGGTATGATTTGTGTATTACATTACAACAACAAAAAACAAACAAAAAAAAAATAGAGAAATCCTTATTTATATATTAGCTCATAAGCACATAACAACAAATAAAAACATTTAGTTGGTTCATACTAATCTAAATGTATTGAAATAAAAAAACAAAAAAAAAACAAATAATAAATATATCCTAAATTTTGCACAACAGGCTATAAAAGTAGTCCTAATGGTATGCAGTAGGGAGGCAGCGATTCACCTTTCACACAATTTGGTTCAGTGGTGTAACATACAGTTTGGTTTTGAACTGAGGATTGTGGCATCCTAATTCACAGATGCATTTTCTAAAGAGATTCTCAATGTGTGAACATGTACGAGAATAATGCGGTATATGTTGTCAGATAAAAGCAGGAAACAGATGGAACCAGTGTTCTTTTGGTATGTGACTGTATCTTTAAACATTTTTTTATATCAACTTTTCTGTATCCACAGACAAAACAATGGTCACAGCATTTCTTTGTTACTTTTAAGGTAAAAGGATTTGCATAGTTCTATCTGTCACCACAGGTATTTTAACCACAGGTGCTTGTCTGCGCTCTTAGGCCAAAGCTTGACATCTCCTTTGGCTTTGATGGCTATTGGGTTGCAGGCTTTTGTCTTTGGCTTAGACATGACAGACCTGTAATTAGTGGAAATAAAAAAAGAGAACATGTCTATAATGGCTGAACGTGGAACAAGCAACACTGTGCAAAAAAGTGTGTATGCTCTCATCATCATCATTTAGGGTTATTGAGGACCCTAACATAATTATGAGAAGAATTAAAAAGATGGAATTTAGCCTAATTGATAAAAAGTCGATGTATTATGAGATGATACAAGTTAATATTCGATAAATCCTTTACAAAAGAAAGTTTAAAAAAAGCAAATGAAATAAAAACGTGGCTAATGATTCTAGTTATATTAGGTTTAAAAAGAATGATTTAGCCTTTCTAAATGAGGAAACAAACCCTACTGCCCAGTGAGGGCTCTTTTCATAGGGGGCGGGGGATTCACATCTTCCTTTCTACATCCTGTGGCATTTTGGTACATTCCTGTAAACACACACACTCCCGTATTCGTGCCTGGCTGCTCCCTCTGCACAAACACAAACGTTTGTATCCATGTGGAAATGCCTGATGTTTGAAATATGTGTGTGTTGAGATGTGCGTGTGAGTTTGTTTTTGTATTACGTGTAGTTGTCTGTGTAGATGTGCATTAATGTTTACGTGTGTGCAAGTTTGTGTAGAGCTATTGGAATGTTTAAACGTGTTTGTTAAAAATAATGCAGCCTTTTTGTTAACAGTTGTTCATGACATTAGTGATCTTAAGCCACAAAAAACTAGTGGCTATTTAAATGTTTTCTCTCTTTAGGTTAAATGTTTTTGATTGTCTTTACCCTTTTTCCTTGCTTTACATTGTCGTTTTTGTCTGTTCCCAATCTAAAATAAATACATAAATAAATATAAAAAACTTGGCTCCAATACAAAAGGAGTTTATACAAATATGCACCGATAGGAGGATACAGCAGAACCCAATGGAAAAAATTAAAATTGTCCAAAACCAGACACTCCAGATTAATGAATTAGGCTTAACGAGAATACTAACAATAACACGAAAAGCTAATAGAAATCTTGTCTGAGTTGATATTTAATGAATTATTAATTGAAAAAAACATTTTTTTTACAAGAGTTTGTAAGGGTAGGGACCATGAATATGTTTGGACAAGGATGCTGAGGTTGGAGCTACCAGTGAGGAGGTGAAAGAGAAGGACATTAGGGTGGCTGATGTGAGTGAGGAGGATACAGAGGATAGAATTCGATGGAGGTGGATGCTTCACTGTGGAAACACCTCAAAGAAGCACGTAAAAGGCCAAAAGGACCCACTTGAGAAAATAAAAAAAAAAAGATAAAAAAAACTTTGCTGATAGCACATTTATTTATAAAGGTTTAAAAACCACATAAGCGTTTTTTAAAACGTATAAACTAATCATAATTTACAGTAGGTGATGTCATAAAAATAACATTTTTTGTGTGATATTATGCTTCCTTTTTTTTAAACAGCTTTTTAAAAAGCCACAAAAAAATGACTCTTCCGGACTCCTTGTATTCAAAGATCTTGCCCGCCCCCCTCAGGTTTTCACAAAAATTACACTCCCTGAGAAGGCTTGAATCCTAACCACCAAAAAGCAAATTTCATGTCATGGCATACAAGTGGTAAAATGAAGATTATTCAGTTTTTCTGCTCTGGCACCAAATGTGTTTGGTTTGAAAGATCAGATGTATGCTTATAAAAAGAAGCTTTATGTCTTTCTTTGTTATAATTTTTTTTCCCAAGCAAACATTTAAAAAAATAAAATTATAATACATTATAATGAATGATTTTAAAATGTGACATTTGCATGCTTTAAATTCATTACAAAGTTTTGTGATGAACATATTTAATATTTAATGAAGTAAAAAGTGTACAAACAGTAAAGCTGCTACACATAGACACAGGTTTTGCCAGACCAACATTTATTTTTTTTTATTTTACAGTAACATGTGGTATTTATTCTGTTTAATCATATCAATAGTTGCTTACTTAAGAAGCTTAAATATTTTCTTGTTAAAAAATATATTTTATTCTTTTACTATGAAATGTAAGTATTTCTTGGGCTTCAAGGCACAGATGTTTTACAATGATTATTTCAGTTATGCCATTGCCATGCAGAAAGGTTTTATCAATTATTTATAAGTCACTGAAGAATAAATGAAACCTAAAACAGGATTGGTTAATTACAAAAAAAAAAAAAGAAACACACACACACACACTCATGCTTAGATCAAACTCCAGAATTTTCAGCTATCAGAGTTGGTTGAAAATTACATTCAATAGAAGCTTCTGGGTTTTGTTTTGCTTGTTTATTTGTTTGTTTTTGCAGTGTGTAAACAGGAAACACCTGATCAGAACAGTTTTAGCCTTTGCTGGACAATATAAGTCTCTGAGAGGGCTTTGTTTGTGTGGGAAAGAATTAAATGTAAAAATTGAAACTTACAATCTTGATTTGAATGCATTTAAGACTAATACATTGATCCAGAATCCCAATCCGATTGAGAGCAAATCATTTTGAATGGGTTATTTAGCTTTTAGATTGTAATGCTTCCTCCAAAAACAGCATAAATGACAAATCAGCAAAAGAAAAAAAAAGCATAGTCGGCAGGACACTATTACTTTTGTTAATATTTAATGAAGTTATTTTAATTGCATTTTTCTTTACTACGATACCGCAAGGATAATTCCACCAGATATGCAAATCAAAGCATCCTCAAAGGAACAAGCCACACAACTCTTTTCCTGCCAATCTAAATGTCCATCTGGTGAAAATTTGTCCTGGTAAATATAACAGTTTTGTAAGATTTATAGTTTGCACTGGGCTTAAAACACAACAATTTAAAGAAGGACTAGGAAAAATGTTTGCTAACAAAAAAGAAATGCAAAGTTATGCAAATAAGTCTGTGCACTATTAGGAAACACAATTTTTTTCTCCACAAATTATCCATACAGTATTTTTCTTTTCCTTCTCCTCATTTAAAATGCTATTTAGTTTAGACCTGATGCGTCTATGCATTTGTTAATTTGTCCTTTTGCTTATAATGTATTCAAACATTTTTTTTTCTGAAATGAGAGGTGCATTAACACAAACTTCTTAGAAAGATATTTGCATTTAATAGAGGACAATAAAGTACATGGAGGCTGCAGTGTCTGAGTTGACAGAGCAATTAGGGCTGTGTTTTATGAGTGTCTAGCTGTCTTGAGGTGTGGCCTACACTGTGGAGATATGCTAATTTTGGAGCATGACTCAAATAGCCTGGGCCATAATTTGAGCACTAGGGTTGTAGCGGCTGTAGAGGACATACATCAATGGCAGAGTCCCCTTCCCGCGTCAGTTTGCCCAAAGTCAAAGTGAAGTTATGATTGCATAAGAAAACATACAAAAATGTTTTTTTCACACAAAGGAGTAGTTTTGTCTTTAAATTTGTGGTCATTTTAAATGTAGCTATTATGACATTGTACTTTTTTATCTGAAAAGGACATTTCTATTGCTTCTTGACTGATTTTCTTGGCAATTACAAAAGAGGTGATAAAAGTCCTAGGTTAATGTATAGTCACATGCACCCGTACACGTGGGTTGAAGATTTTGCTGATGCCTCCCCATCGCGCCGTTGCAGTTGTATTTGGGACTATAGCGTTAGTCACAATTGCTCTTATACAGACACAGCCTGATACAGGCTGTCTGCAGCCACAATATGGGCAAGCTTTTATGGGGCACACAAGGAGCACACACTGTCACATGCTTTTTCTGTGCTACTTATAGACTCTTTGCAGAATCTGCAGGATTTTGGGGTGTCAAAAAAGGCCAAAGCCACTCTCACCTCCTTTACTCTAGCTTTGTCCTTACGTGTTGAGTAAGCGTTCGCTACAACCTGTTGCTCTCAGCATTCCCGTAGAAAAACTGTGCATGAACATTTTCACTCTACAGAATTACTGAGTGGTCTACGGCCTTGCTGTTTCATGCGGGCCACATGCCTGTCTTATGCAGGTTTCCCCATTTTTCGTCTGCAGACTGTCCTCATCCACTCATAAGGGCAGTTTGGGCAGATGCTTTATTAAAATCAGCATGACGTCTCTTGTGATTCCAAATAGCTTACGGCAAAGTGCATTATCAGAACAAAAGGTGTTTTTTTTCACAAGGACGGTCTAGTGGACTTAGTTTGACTAAGACTTTGTTGTGTCTCTCCCTTTTTTTAAGGGCTAAAACCCAGCTTGTTTATCCACAACAGTTCCTACAATAGTAGAATATAGGAGAGATGCATACGCATGGTGACCACAACAAAAAAAAGTGCTGCTTTGCAGTAAAAAAACTGACACTTGCAGAGCGAGTGATATCTAGTGGTTTAATGAGTGATCTTCTTTTTCAATACCACGTTGGTTGCATTTTCTTACACGGCTCTTATAACGTTCAGTTCAAAATATTTGGGTTTTTTTAGGTTTACAAATAAAAACTTACAAGGAAATGGCTATCAGGAAAATGTCTCAGTTTACAAAGAATTAACTCAGACTTTACACATTTTAATGATTTTCCTTCCTGCTTGATTAAATGAATGTGTCAACTAATTGATCAGACTAGAAAAAGTTGTCCGCTACTCATTCTCAGTGTCCTTCTGCTGTGTGTAATTGCTGGTCTGATTGTTTTACCTTCTAGCACTGTGGTCTACATGCTAATAAGCTAATTATTGAACAACAATGTAAGCTGAGATAATTCAATCACTAGAGACACTAATGAACACAGGGTCCAGTTACAAGTGCTTGATTTTTCAATTAACTTTAGATTTTTTTGACAGTTAAGTTTGTGTTTGCTGCTTAGTTTGGTGCTGTTTCCATTTTAAAGCAAGAAGCCAAAAGTTAAAGAGTTAATTATGTAATTAAAGCATACATTTATATTATTGCACAGTACCCATTTTTTTAAATTAAAAATGTATACAGGTTTTATAGAACCACATAAAAAAATCACCAAACAGGCAAAAAAAGAGCAGTATTACTTACAAATAAATTATTTGAATAAAGGTAAATAGTTTAGTAGTTGAAAAATAACTTGTGAGTTTAAAACAGTGACAGAGAAAATAAAACCATTTAAGAACAGAGTAAGAGTTAAATCAGATTATATTCAAAATATATAAAAATAGGCAAACAAAACAAAAACTTATTGTGAAAATTCTGGCATTCCCAGATATGTAAGTACAACTTTGGAATGATTCAGGAAAAACTGTTCTTTACGATGATTTGCTATGAGAACTGGACTGAGTGAGTATGATGTCACCCATAGAAAATGGTTTACTTCCAACTCCAGTTAAATAAAGTCAATTCAGTTGCCATGTTTTGCAGACATCACCATGTTGGAGTCAGATAACGTCAGTAAGCAGTGATGGCCTGAATTAGTCTAAGACTTAACATTTCTATGGCAACTACTCTCGCCAACTTGTTGGAAGTCCACACTCCTTTCACTGAACATGGGTTCTGTCAATCAAACGTTTCATACGTTCAGGGTGGAGCTGGAAGACACCACATGCTTTTTTTGAGGCATCTGATTGGTCAGTTCATAACTTAAATAACTTGCACTACAGTTACAAACGGTACAAGCAGCAAGTCTGATGTCTTGTTGAAGGCAGCTGATGCACTCAATGTGTTTGTTTAAACTTGAACTATGGAGAAAAAAACATGTTGGCATATCTTACTGGCCAAATATCATATTTACTTTATCTTGAATTTTTCTGAGAATACTTCTAATATTCTACAACTGTACTACAAATGACAAAATTAGGAACACGAGACATATACAACCCTATGAAGCTGGGATATTTTTTTTTTCCTTAACATTCCCACCAATGATGTGAACGTGTTTCAATATGACTGCTGTTCCAATTGCAGAAATAAAAAAGCTGATGTTCATATCAGCAGATTCGGCACTCTATTATGTTAAACCTCTACCCTATGAAATGAACAAAAGGGGCCAAGACTTGAATTTAAAAGTAAATATTATTCAGACACTATCAAGGAAGGAACACAGCCTCTCACTCTGCAAAGTAGATTGCTGCCAAGTGAACAAAAAGGAGGATTGGGGATGGAGGGATGTGATATAAAAGCTCCAGTAATGTTAAATAAATTTAGTTCCAATTTCATGGCACAGAGGGATTTGGCGTCACAGGGGTACATCTCATTGGCCTTTTGACATGACTAAATCAAATGCTGAGGCATTCATTTTACCATAATTTGATGGGCAGACAGGATTCACAAGGATGGTGACTAAATCTTTATCCCTTATTTAATGTCAGCTCATCCATGCCGGAGAAAGGAGATCAGAAAAAAGTAAGAAAGTTTCAATCCAGAAAGTGAGAAAGAACTTTTGCAAAGAAATATGGCAAACCAAAGCACAAGACCAATTGCAAGACATATTTATAATGAAAGCAAGCAAAGCCAGAGAGAGAGATTTTGCTGCCTTAGATGATGCCCCACCTCTCTGCTGGAAGCCAAATGAACATTCAGGGGGTTTTTTTAACCATAAAATGAGTGATTCTGAAGCTTCACTCTTTGACACGGGGAGAATTAAGTTGGTTTCAGTGGGTTTAGGCTTAGTTATCACATTGCCCAGCCGGACACTGCGCACACAGGCTGAGCCCACCAGAGAAGAAACAGGAAAAAGACTTGAAAGCAGGTGCAGGATTCCTGTCCTATAATGCTGAGTTGAAAAAGATTAGCCGTCTGTACTTTGGGCTTTAATGGTCTCTGTCATACAAAGCACAGCCAGGAGCAGTGTTTCAGAGGTGAGGCGAAGGAAGGTGGTGGCAGCAATACCTACCGTTAGGTAGTCCAAAAGCTCTTGGTTGGAACCTTCGATTCTCTTTAAACTAAAGGCCTTTTTAATTTTAACAGTCCCTGTCAAATACGACTGAAAAATTCCATCTAAAGAATCAAAGAATCACCTCGTTTCTGTTTCTGCAACATTGGAACGCTCTCATACTCGTTTGAGTGAAATGTTCAGTTGGCTTAAAAGGAAATATTCTGCCGTCAACTTCAAATAGTTTTTAACAGACAGGTTTTAAATGATCTTTGCAAAAAATATATTACAAATCCATTGAATCCCATAAAATAAGACTACATTTTGGCCTCCCTTCGGAAAAAGTAGTTTATTTAAGTGTACTATAAGTATACTGAGCCTATACTAAAAGTGAGCCATTATAATACTATACACTATTGGTATATTGTAAACTTAAATGCTCCAATTTAGTCTGAATAATTTAGTATACTTTCTACATGGTCTATAGTATACTTACTATACTTATACTCTAGTATACAAAAGAAAAAGAAACTTCAAGTGTCCTACTTTTTGCTAAGTGGAAGATGAAAGTGACAGATTTTGGTATATTAAAAAAAAAAAAGATTGTTAAGCATTTTAATTGTTTCAACTCTAAAGACAACAATGGTTTGTTACTCACAATGTTCTCCAAAGTTTTTAGTGCATAAGAAAAACTATTTTCAAAGTCCTAACTAGTGAAATGTATGACAGGTCAATGACCCATCAAAACTGCATTGAAGTTAAAAATAAAGATGGAAATTTAGTAATATTAGTGATTTCTCAAGAAACTGAAACTACAGCGTTTTTTTCAGGGATTTCCATATATAGAAATGTCCCTAAAAGAAGGCAGGTTGGACAGCTCTTTGGAATGACCGAGGTCCGGGACAATGATCCGCTGAACTGTCATAGTGGTCTACCGAAACTGATTTGTTTGTTTTAGCAACCAGTGGCTTTGGATCCATCACGCATGAGACTGGGCTTAGTGACGGAAGCTTTTATAAAGTAACTCAAAGCTTGAAAAAAAATCTATGGAACAAAATGGTGAGATAAACTCACCGAATATAAACCAAGAAGTAGACATTTTTACAATGTAATGAGGATAAATAAAACCAGGCGAGTGTGTGACAGGACAAAGAAAAAAAATCTGAAAACAGAATATTACAAGAATCAGGATGTGACGGGGTTCTTCACAGTGCCGAATGCACACTCAGAGAAAACATAAGATGACCAAGCCACCAGACGTTTAGAGTGGAAACAATTGGGTTTTATTGTCCCCAAAAAAACAACAATGCCACAACACACTAGAGAGCTTGTTACCACCACTGCAACCAAGACTGTGCTCTCATACTGCCAGATTCCCTCCTTATAAAGGCTTAGCCCCTCCCACAGGCCAATTAACCAAACATTTGCAGAAATAAATTCCCGCCTTTAAACTTGTGAAATCAATAATACATAATCCAAAATAGAAATAATTACACATTTTTCAACCTGTGAAATACAGGACAGAGTATGAAACAAAAATTAAATAGACAGAAGAAAGAAAGAAAAAAGAAAACTTTCAACTCAGACATATGAGGTCACTTCCTGTTTCCTATGTATATGATGATGTGTACAAATGCTATGGCTCTGGTTTGAATATTGTGGTCTAGATGGTGAGTAGAACTCTATTTAAAACTAAGTGTGCACCCTTAGAAATAAACAGAATTTGGGCTATGATGTTGTGAATGACTTGTTTGCCTGTATGTGTGCATGTGTCTGGTGCAAACTATAAACTAAAGGACTATGAAATGACAAGGGACAAAAAAAAGGAAACAAAAACTGAGACTGGTGTTCAGGTGCTGTCCTGCAACCTGTGACGCTGCTTCTTTACACAGGAAAACAGAACAACAAACACAAGACAGTTTCTGTTGCAGACCAGCTGCTTTACCAAACTGTAAAAAGTAAAAAAGCCAAAAGTACAAAGTTCCTCAGCAGACATTCAGGAAGTCTGAAACGCTGTCGACCTCTTCACCATGGATGAGCTGGCCAAGATTGACAGAATTACCTCTGTATATGACAGTTCAACTATGTCATATCCATAATTTGAATGGTGAATAAACGGTCGAACTTTTGTCATACATAAGATGCACCAAATTGTAAGGCCCATCAAGCAAGACAAAACAGTTAGAAATAAGTGTGTGAGTCAGTCAGACTCATGAACTGTGTTCACAGTAACTCTAGAACTTGATTATAACACAATAGCCCGGTGTACACTTTATGCACCTTAAAAACATTTGCCACGTTAGCGTATTCACAATCCCTGTGACTTTCAACATGCTTGTTAATAACATGCAAAAAAACACAGTCTGATACCGCTACACGTTAGCTGCATTAGCGTATTTACAATAACACCCAACTAAAAATTTTGACAGAGCACCATGTACCTCTCAAAATTTGCTTTGACATAAGTGATCTTAACCAGATTAAGATATGAGGTTGTCAGGATTATTATTGTTGTTTTTTTGAAAAAAAAAAAAAAGAAATAGATAGTAGTTTGCTTTTCTTTGTTTTCATCTCTGAATGATTTTGTTTTCAAATGCTAGAAAAGGTGACATTTACTGGAACAGGTAGTGTACGACCCAATAAGCAGCAGAGCAGGCTTGGTGGCAGAAACTAAAACATTTAATGAATAGACCTACACGTGCCAAAACCATGGAAGCAACATAAGAGTGAAAAGGACAAACTGAAAACCAGATATCATGAGGGTAATTGACAGAAATAAAAAACAGCCGTGAATGACCATCAACATGAAGAGGAAGTGACAGTTGTTTTTATAAATATAAATTTAACTTTTGTATAACTGGTTAAATTTTTCAAAAGTTTGGTTGAAGGCTCTTCTGGAAACAGGCATCTCTAAATGACTTTTTTTTTCTGATCAACTGGCAGCATCCATCTTTTCTTTGTCACTAAAATGCATTAGAATTGCAGAAAAATCTATATAAGGTTATTAATAGTGTTACAATAAAATACGGGATGTCCCATGCAAACCTAACTGTTAAAACATTACATGAAAATATAAACTTATTTCAATTATTATCAATAAATCTTTGTCAAAACTTGACATACTTGAAATATTAACAAACGATTCTTTGCTATGCAAGACAACACAGGCCTGGATGATTTAGTGCATTCAGCCTATCTTGTATATTAATAAATCTATCCCCAGACATTTCTAGACTTTACCAACTACTATTCAGAATGCCTATGGGTTACTCTGAAATGCATCAAACACTGACATGCACATCTAGTGGTGCATTTGCGCACTCATCTGTGGATTGACAAAGTGGATCAAAAGCAATGAGTGCAAAAGGTGGGTGTTATCTGCAGTTTAGAAGTGAAAGTACTACATCCTTTCTTTAATAGAATGTTTTCAACTGCTCATGGCAAAAATCTTAAAAGGAAATCACTCACTGAGCATTGCTGCTCCAGCCTTTTTTTCCTTCTTGCACACCTTCTCATTTTGTCCATATATTTGTAAAAATCATCTGGGCATTGGCCGAGATTTGAACATTTCCAGAGCAAAAAGTGTTTCTGTTAATGAAAACAAATGCATCCTCCTGAAGCGCCCTTACAGCAAAATGAGTGCGGTCGATTGCTCTGATTACATTTGGGAAAACGGACATTGCTGCAAATTTCTCTTTGATGTTGACTTCCTTACGTGCATCGCTTGAAAATGTGAAGCACCCCTCATTGACCGCACCACAGGCACAAACAGCGTAATTTTCAGTGTGTTTTTCCAGTTTGGTTCACTAATTGCCTCTGACATGTCCCAGTTGGAAAGAACCCAACCCATGGGTGATGGGGATTGCATTGAGGGGATTGCTGATAAGACTGAGTCAACATTCACATTGGTCAAATCAGCGTGGGATTACACCAAACAGCCCTTTTCTCTTCAGCATGCACCCCCACATAGCACTTTTCTTTCTTCTTTAGTCACACTCCCTTTAAAATAATGACCAAATCACATACGGGTTGGAACACAGCAGATGAGACAAAATTGAACTAGTGTGATGTGTTGAAAACTAGCGAGGAAAACTGTGGGGCTTTGGGGCTTCCAGAAAAAAAAAAGTGTCCTCACTTTGGTCTTGTAGTCGTACAGACGTGACAGTGTCTCACTGAGAATGAACCAGCTCTAACTCCAGCCAATCAGTGTGAAGTTCAATTGTGGGCTTCCAACATTGCGCGATAAATCATTGCTGCAGGCTGCTATTATGCACAACTGCTCTTATTTATGGTGCATGAAAAAAAAGGGTTGGACATCTCGAAATAGTGTGTGCATCCATTAAAGGAACAACAATGCAAGCATTTTGATTTGAACATTTTTCCTTTACAAATACTAATTAAAACTGTGCTTTACTCAAAAACATGCATAATGTATGAAGATCTTTCCCATTAAAGCACTACAAAATGGGAGCAGTGGAAGGAGCAGTGGTGGAGTGGTCAACCCTTTATCAGAAAACCACAGCTTCCATCCCCGACCTGCTGGCCCATGTGTCGAAGTGTCCTTGGGCAAGACACTGAACCCAACATTGCCTCTGGTGGGAGTTTGGCACCAGTGTTCGGCAGCGGAGCCGCCATCAGTGTGTGAATGGGACTGTGACTGTAAAGCGCTTTGGTAGAAAAATTCCATACAGGTACACCATTTACCATTTACTACAAAATAAGTACATTTTAATTGAGCTTATGTTACTTATCTGGTTTTAACCAAACTTCTACACATACCATTTATATGCAACATAAACATTTCTTTTTGAACTATATTTTTAACATTATACAGTGGAGAAATTGTTTTTTATTACTTTTGTTTACTATCACAGCCATTCATTTGATTTAAGTTGTAAACATTACTTCATTGGGCTACGGGCAATGATTAACTTCGATAGGGGACATTAATCATCATAATACACAAAACAGCAATAAATACTGCAGAACAAAATGGCAAATGATCTGTTATGAACTGCATTACTGTGGAGTAAAAGCTTAGTTTAATTATATGGGACACACATCATATAAACAGTTATGTCAGTTGCCAAACTGGGCCTGCTTCTGTTGATGAACAGTCTGGTAGGAGAACAAGTAGAAAGATACATCAAAATTAGTGCTGTCAATCGATTAAAAAATTAATTAGTCACACTTTTGTATTGTGATTACTCACGATTAATCACAATGTTTTGGTAGGTAAATGTTATCTTTTGAACAAAAATAAGGCCAGAAAGAACATTTCTTGTTTATTTTCTGATTATTATTTTTCTATTTGTCAAGTGTTAACTCAGATATCTCAGAATCAATCAATCAAACTTTAATTATAAAAAGTGCATCTCATACTTGTGCAATTCAAAATGCTTTACAAATTAAAAAGAAAAACAAACAGTAAATAAAAAAAAACAATAGAAAGATAGAAACCCAATCCACTCTTTATCCACCCCCCTCCCTCCATTTGCACACACAAGCACATTAATACACACAAGCACTGACCCCACAAACCATGAATACTTATATAAATAAATTCTAACAGAAACTTAAGGCTTGGCTCTGCTGTATATTGGGAATCTCTTCAAACAAGCAGCCTGCAGCCCTGAGGTTCTCCAGCAGGCTGTTTCAGAGGTGAGGACCATAGTGGGAGAACAAAGCCTCACCATAGGTTTTGGTCCTCACCTTAGGAACAATTAAAAGTTCAGCGCCAGAGGACCTCAGGGTCCTCAAGGGGTCATACTTGAAAAGAAGATCACAGAAATAAGAAGGCCCAAACCCATTAAAACTTTTGTATACCATTAAAAGAATCTTAAATGTAATGCAAGAAATGTAATTTGTAAGATAAGCAGAACTCTAAAGACTTTTATGTCTTATGGCAAACTCATTTATGTTCAGGGGCCGTTTTCAACCCATCTGATCTCAAGTGGGCTGGACCAGTCACATAAAAGCAAAAGAACCTGTGGTCAACTTGTTATCTGTAGCTTTGTTTTTGGTTTGTTTTTCTTTGCTCAGTTGGAAAAAATGCTTCAACCAAAATAGAAGCCTAATCACTTATTATTACACATTCATTCACAGAGGCTGATGGATTTTAAATCAAATGCATTTGAAAAAATTGGTTTATTCAATTTTGTACAGACTGAATATTTTGCATCTGATATTGATGCAAACCCAATAGTAAAGTCAAGAGGATGCTTTGGAAAAAAGTAAACGCCCTGTCTATAATTTAAATATGCAAATCAATGAAGAATTAAACTAAATTAAACTTGCAAACATTTGTGAACATAAGAATTTGGAGTTGACCTCTCTTTCTCTCCTGAAACTTGACATTGCTTGGCCTTCACCAGGTCATTAAAATCAGGATTCAAATCCTGTATAGCAACACATTTCATGTTGTTGAAGTGTGCAAAATACAATGAAATGTTCAAAAATCTTTTCCTGCGTTGGCTGTCAGGAATTGGTGGTGTGGAACCCAGGAGACCAGCCTTGATGGTAGAAACCTAAACATTTAATAAACAAACTTCAACATGAAAAAAAAGAGCAGAACAGAGCAGATGACCTGACGAGGATTAAGTGAAAACCAGAAACTTAAAGAGACTGAGGGAAATGAACAGAAATGAAGACAGTTGAGGATCATGAACCTGAAACTGGTGTGACTGAGGGGCAGTTCAAAACAACAAACACAAGACCAAAAACCAGAACAACTGATAAAACTCAAACCAAAGTTCTGAATCCTGACAGTTGGCTGCCTGAATTTTGTGGCAATGCCTGTCTTCTTCCTGACCATCAATGAGGTGCCATCAATGGCCAGATTGAAATCACGTGACCAGTTCAGTCCACATTGTCCAGCGCAGTAACTAGAGAGCTGACGTCATCAGCTGTTGTTGTGTCCATCATAAGAACCAACTCAAGAATTTCTGCTGTGACGGTCTCATCAACACCTTTAATAAATATGCACAGTTGTGTCATATCTGTGATGTCGGTGTGTTCATGAATAGCGACTGCTTTTCAAGGCACACAACTTCTGCCGCCTTCAGCATTCATTTTTCCAGGAAAGCTCGACACTCCACATCAACCTTTCTTCTTTTCGACAACGACATTTTGGTAATTGTAGTGTCTCTCCTGATCATTTTTGTAGCATCTAAACAGCCGTGAGGCTTTTGCAGGGAAGCAAACTGCATCTTTCCCAGACATGGCACATGCTTGCAAAGACATGCTGTTTATTTCTGAATCCCTCGTCATGCCAGTCTTGCTTTTCCTTTGCTTCCTTTAGTGGCGGAATTGCGCATTGTAGTCATTTCATTGAAGAACCATAACTCGCCACAGGAATGGGCTAGAAACTTGCTTTTTTTAAACATCCTTCAAGTTATTTTTCTCTTCATGAATGGACCAGATTAAACCATCCGGCCCATCGGGCTACGGCCCGCGGGCCGGATGTTTGACACCCTTGATCTAGATGGAGTTGTCTGACAGACAGTTTTTTTTTTTTAATCTACTTAGAAATTCTAATGTATTACAAAGTGCATCATTGCTCACAATTATGATACAATTTATGTATTTAAGTGTGAAAAATGCATGTTAATATTATTAAAGAATATATTTCAAGATAATAGCTTGGCAGCTAACAGATTAATTCCTCATCTTTGCAAGAAAATAATAAAGAATTTTTTTTCCCAAATGTGTCTTGTTGATCACGTACTACCTTTGAAATTCTTTGTATTTTTTCTTCTAAAATGCACACATTCTCATGATTGAGAGATTTGTATTCTATTCATTCATTGCTTCAGCCCACCCAAAGTAAGAACACCTTGTCTTTGCAAGAATTTATTTTTATGATTATCAATAATCTTTAATATTCTTTGAGTATTAAACCAACTTATCCAAGATTTAAAAACGCTCTCCCTGCACAACTTTAACTCCTCAAATCCTTGGCATGTTCGTGTTGCCATACGCTCCTACTAGTCAACAGTCAACATTGTTTATATATGAACATTTTCAGCCTTTTTAATTCCCACTGGTTTTCCTTGACATCAATCTTGAAATTTCAGGAAAAGTTAGCCATGGTGCAAAATTGAGTCCCGGTTTGTAGGCTTCCTGCCCTACTCAAAAGCCTCCCATCTTCACCCCATGACCTGAAAACTTTAGGATTAATGCACACCGGCATGTGGTACGCTCAACAATGTACTGACTGTGGATTTTTGTACGCACTTTTAGCACATGGTGTTCACACAGGTCTGTTGCTACCTGATACACATGTACTCACAGTTAGAAGAGACTTGGTGCAAAATCTTGAAGCACAGCATATATGGTGTCACATGATTCCAGCTGGACACAAACCACAAATATTTAATTTCTTCTTTCATGATCAATGTCTGGTGCTTCCTTGTTTTGAAAGGAATGATACCCAGACATCACTACCAAAGCCAAGACCCCAATTGGTCAAAGTTCTACTGGTTTAATTTTTGATAAGCGGACAATCGCCGTGCGTTTTGAACGTAGAGGCCACAAACTGACTTGAAAATGTGCGCAGTGATGCGTGATCGCCAAAGTTTTGAACACGCGTGCGTTTACACAGACTTCATTGAAAGTGGTCACTCAAACCCATGTTTTTGAGGGGTAAAGGTTAGGTTAGGGTGTGAACATAGCATAACAGATATAGCTGTAATCATTTCATTCATTTCATCATTTTTTTCCAAGTTTTCAAGTTTTTACCTGTCTGATTTAAATGATTTTGTCAAATTGCTCCATTTGTCTTTGAACTTATTATTACACGTCTTTTGTCGGGTTGACATGGATGTTTTACTTGTCAGACTAGCTAACCCTAACCTTAACCTCCTCTTCCTTTCATTTATTGGTTACATGCCTTTAGGTTGGATGAATAACTAATTAAGTTTGCCACAACTTTTCAAAAGTTTGAAAAAAAAAAGGAGCATCACTGTGGGTTGGCAATGCAACAATGACTTACATGTGTGAATGTACCACATATTGTTACAATCCATGGACTGCAATGGAAGAAACTAAAAGCTAACTCCAAATAGGTGACAAAATGGTTCACAAACAAAAGCTGTAATGTATCAAACAGCATACAAATTTTAGTTTTTACAAGTGCTTTCTTCTGCTGATGTAACATTCGGTATTAAGACTTCGTGCGCTGCATAGTAGATGATTGGAGTGGGACTTTACATTTGTGTATGAGAACAGGAAAAACCTCCATAAGCAGCACAGTTTTTTGTTTTTTTAGTAGAGGTGGCGTTATCTTGAATCGAGGCTTGCTTCATTTAGGGGAGGAAAAGGACCAGGTAATGATGACAACCAAAACTTTCCATCCCAGCTGTACCATGTGACTGATTCATGAAGTGGTTCGGATAGTTTGGACAGCAATATGAATCCCCCACGCTCCATTTAAAATATGGAGACTTGCGGTCAGTGAGAGTTTGGAAACAGCTAAGAAGCAGTTTGGAGAGAGGTAGATAAATAATGAACTGTCCATAAACTAATAAACTGTTGTGTATGTATTTATTTGTTTGTGTTTTGCAAACTTTGCTGATGGTTATATTTACATGCTTTCTGCAAATGCAAAGCACTTATCAACTGATATTTTTGCATCCGGTAGGTGTCCCACAAGAACAAATGAAGCCTCAAGAAGCATTGCATTGGACTGCACTGATGAAGGCTTCAATGCTTCATGAAGCACACTACTATTTACAATTAGTTACAAGTTTACATCCAAAAATCCCACCATACTGTTAAACATTCAGGCAGGTGTGTTAAACTCAAACCAGTTAAGTATATCCACACAAGCCTCTCATTCCAAAAGTGTTTTTCCTGCAGCCCTTTAATGGTATCCCAGCTGATCAGCACTACAGACTCAGCTGGTTCCAATTGTCTGACACCCATCACCTGATGCCAATTTAAAAGGCAATTTAAAGGGGGGAAAATTCATTTTTATGTATGTGTGTATGAATGACATTGTTTTACCTCCTGGTGATAGTTAGGCGTGACAAACTGTTCTGAAAACTAGAAGCAAAAAAAAGGCAAAAACATAAGATAAAGATATTTTTTGGTCCTCCAGAATCTCAGTACAGTATGTTCACGCCTGGTTGTACACCTCTCTTCACTTCACCTCCTGTTCTTGCCCCTAAACACCCTCAAACAGCATTTTTCATTCATCCAATCATTTGGCCATTCACATCTGAGAAGAAGAGAATAGGCCCATTGTGCTCCGACCTATGTACCTCAACCCCTCAAGCACTCTGGCCAATTTTTGCCTCCATGCTGGTCCCCTTAAGAGAGGAGGACTGAAATGAAAAGCCTTGTCCTTCTTTCTCCCTCCTGCTCTCCTTCCCCTGGCCATCATCCTCCCGTCCTCCTCTCCAAAAACAACCCATAATGGGGGACTAGAGGCTGTCTATCTTTCTGCCAAAAGAGGTGGGGAGACAAAGAATGTAAGCCAGAGAAATAGGGAGAGAGAGAGACCAACAGTGAGCTCATCATCCTTGATTAGGCCTGTCACCACCAGGTAGGAGGCAGCAATTAGCTTTGGCCAGGCCTGTTCCACTGAGACAGACGCATGCTCACATGCCCACACGTGTTCCCTCACACACACATGCATAATTATGCCAACACAACAGACACTCGCCTAGACACACACCCATACGCTTGGGAGACCCGTTGAATGAGTGCGGCATCTGTTAGAGAGTGATTTGGCTGGCGAAGTGAAATAAAGGATGGATGAATGTGCGGTGAGGAGAGGGGCAGTGGCCGACTGGCATGGAAGGATGAGAACATGAAGAGAAGTCACGGTGAAGGACAAGAGAGTAGACAGAGGGAGGAAGGGAGGAAAAGTTTGTAATAAGGTAAGCGGCAGGAAGCAGGAGAGGTGAAAAAGGGCAATGAATTGAGGATTGTGGGGATGAATAAATGGAAGCTGTCACAAGAGGAATAGAGGAAAACATGAAAGATGGAGTTAAATAAAAAAATATATATACACAACTATATTTATTAAAAATGGGGTGTATGTTGAGATGAGGTAATAACAGAGGGGTACTGTAGGAAAATGTAAAAAAAATAATTGTTGATGAGAGTTGATGAGAAAACAAAGGTCATGGAAAGTGAGAGGAGAGCATGAAGTGAAAAAGAGGTTGAGGCGGCAAGGGAGAGCAAGGCACTGCAATGAACAGTGAAAAGGAAATTTGCTGTGGTTTTGATAGCACGTGCCAAATTGATTGTGGCTAACTAATCCAGTTAGTTTATGGCAGAGGCATGCAGAGGAGGTGCTTACTGGGATGTTAGGTGTTGGTCCAAAAGTGCCCTGGTTTGCCTGCCCGTGTAGCCTGTTTGTGTTAGCACATTTTGTTGTTTGAAATGCCTTTTAAGATAGCATTAGGCAAAACAAATAAACAAATCAATACAAGCAAACTAAAGAAACAACAGCTGCTGCTTATGGAGGTTTTTTCTGTTTTCACACACAAATTTAAAGTCCCGCTCCAATCGTCTTTTAATCTATTTTAAAAGCATTCCCAGTGGTATTTTAATTATGGTTATGCCCTTTTAAGCCAAAATCAGAAAACCTGTGGTTTCTCTGACATATATTCTGCAGAATGGCAGTAGTTCATTAGAAAGTCACCTCTGAGTAGTGAATGGTACCTTTGGTGCAGAGTAAGCCTGCCCCCATTTCCCATCAACCATCTGTTTGCATGCTGCCCCTCTAGCTTACAGCTCCTCAAAACCCCATTCTTAAGCTACATACACACCTGCGATGTGTGTTCAAGAAGAGTTTTTTCTTCTACAGCTCTATTCCAATTTTTAAAAAATGGTGTCATATAATTCTAACGGGCCACAAACCAAAATTATTATTTCAACTGGTTGGCATTTCCCTGTTTTGAGAAGGAGGCCATCCAGACATCACTACCAAATCCCAGTCCCTGATTGATCAAAGTTCAACTGGTTTAGTTTTCAGCGCACATTAAATTGCTTCACATTTTGTACGTAGAGTCAGACGACAGAATTAAAAACTTGCGTTACTATGCCTAAAAGCAAATACGCATGTTTACATGCACATAGACTTTCATTGTAAGCGGTCTCTTGATCGTTCGTTTCCAAACCAGGTGTGAACATAGCATAACATTAATGGTGCCACAAAAAGGGTGAGCAATATTGGAGCATTCCTGCCATAAGGCTTTGAGCCAGATGTCAGCTCATATGAGAAAAACAAAGACGTATGGATCTAGTCACCTACAAGTGGAAGCATCAGAATGGAGCAGTTTGATTGAGGCTTGCCGATCAGAGTTTCTAAGCCACAACTCCAAGCTTTTTCCAACTGAATATTTCTATCTGTTCAAGATTTATGTAATGTTTATCTTAATTGTAGTTCTCTGCATCCTCCATTATGAGAAAACTTTTTATAAATTAACGCACGTCGTGGAAGCTTGAACCATCTGACGCAAGCAGAAGACGGTAGCTTAATTATTTAATTAATTTGCGTTAATAATGATTAACGCTTTTTTTTTTTTTTTTTATCAATCGGTTGTGTTAAGGCATTAATGATGAGAGCCCTGATAAATATATATGATTTTTTTCTGTGAAATATTTTCTCACTTGAAGTAGATATTTTAAAGCCCGTGTAGATGAAGAATAAATTCCTTTAAAGTCCTTTTGAAAGTTTTTTTCATGTCATTTCAACCTAACATTGATTATTTTTAAAAATCTAATGGAACTTCATTGAATAAAGTTTAAAAAAAAAGGATAAAAGTAAAATGAGAAAAAAATTGCTTATGTCTTTTTAAGGCATGGTTTGAAAATCTAAACAGTGGATGCTGGACTGCTCTTAACAATGAGCCGTTTATTTTAAGAAATAAAGGATTGGAAATTTCTTTATGTGTATTTATGTGTATTTCTTTATGAGTACCAAACATTAAAACCCTCTATACCTGTAAAATAAATTCTTTATTTTTATCATTGTTTAAATGTGTTTTTAAATGTTAACTCAAGATATAGTTTATAGATGACCTGTTACCTCTTAGCACCAATTCTTCTGTGTTTTATCACCTGTTTCCTTCCCCAAACTAGGATGAGGGGGTTTTACAACATACTGTCCTTAAAAGATAAGGAAGGGTGCTGTTTGAACAGAGAACATTCCTCCAAAAGTTGATTATACAACACCCCTAATGAACTTTTCAAATCTGTTTGAATGTTGTAACCTCCCACTTGATTTTTCAACAAAAGGGAGCAGATGAGGAGCAGTCTTTTGAGATGAAGGGTGGTGACTTCTTTCCAGTGTTCCTCTTTCTACCATATATATTAAAAAAAAACGTTGCTTGTTAGTGCGGTCTTTTACTGCGTTTTTCTTTAGTGTTAAGGCAAATTTACCTGACAATACCTTATTAAGCGTTGCTGTCAACCATATTTCTGATTAGGAGCTGGGGGGTGTGGGGTGGAGGGAGGGACTTGATCCTCATTTTTCACAAACAATTTTTTCATTTTTCTTTACAGGCAGACAGTTGGCATTAGATTATGAGAAGCCTAACAGAGGCTAGGCTGCTAGTAAATTGTGCAGCTTGAAGGGCAAATGCCCCACTGAATTTATCAACTTATGGCCACTGTGAGCTGCAAGGCAGGGCGATGACCTTAAGATACCCTCTTAAGGACGCCTTTAACCGTCATTCCATGCTAGAGTGAACACAGACAGGTCGTACACAGCCTTACCCTACTTGCTTGAATGGGTTGTTTGTGTTTGGAAATCTGTAGATACAGTAAATTACCTAAAAAACCTACTGAGCTGCATGCTGCAGTTTGCATAATTTTTCATAAATATGTAATGCTTTTGCAATTAAAATCAGCTTTAATGTGCAGGACATTAGGTTTTTAATGTTGCATATGCGCTATAATTCAATTTTATTGATCTTGGCAGGGAACCTTCTAGTCATGGGATCGAAAAAGACCTTCTTTAGCTGCAAAGTTTTAAGATTTTTTTTTTCAAAAAAAAAACAAAAAACAAAAACATAAGCTAAAATGAAAACTGCTGTTTAAAGATATTTAAATATTGCTATTTGTATTGGAATTTGAAAAAATATTTTTTTTATATTTTTTTATGGGAAAAAAAGGGCAAACTGATAATTAATGCTACAGACTTTCTCATCATCAAAATGAACATTTCTCAATAGGTGATAGTTTTGGTAGATGGGTGGGAAGGAGCAGTGGCTCTAATGCTACATACCATGCATGTAATGAGTGTTCAAGAAACACAATGACCGTAGGTTCTTGAACGCGCTTTTAACATATGGTGTTCACACTGGACTGTTGCTACCCAATGCCAGCATATGTACTCACAGTTGGAAAAGATTTGGTGCGAAATGCCGAAGTGATGCAAAAAGAAATAGAACTTTAGTAATCATCACTTCTTGCAAAAATAGGGTAAATAAATGCATGATGTGTTACCCAGCCATTTTTTAAGCAATAATGCATTTTAATACAACAATCTGGCAGACCCTTAATAGAGCTCACCACACCCATAGTAGGTTCTGACCTTTTAGTTGGGAACCACTTCTCTGCAAGATTCAAGTATGTGTTTACATGTGGGCAAATTCTTCCCAAATACAAGTAATAATTAATGTGTGACTTGAATCATTCTTGAAATGTGTTACTTTGTATGGCAAGCATTGATAAAGCTGAGATGGCGACATTGAGAAAAGTGACAAGCTGTGCAGGCACAGCAGGCACATAGCTTTGAGAAGATGTGGGCAGACTCTTACTGAGCAAAACTGTGCTTTCCTCATACTCCATCAGTCTCTGTGACAACTCCATACAAAGAACTGTTCTTCTGTCAGAGCAATGACTCAACGAGAATACAAACACAATGGAAAGAGACTTTTCAGGGCACATCATAATACACTGTTGTACTGCTGCGTCGCAACAACATCCAGCAAGACTTTTTTTTTTTTTTTCTGATGAATACAATGTGAGTGTGTCATGAATTATTTATGTCGTCAAAAAAATTGACATTCGCTCTCAATGAAAGACAAGCAAAACTAAGAAAAGAAATTGCCCCCAGTTTGTTTGGAAAATCAATAAAATTGGATGAATGCAGTTAGCGTTTAAAGACCCTGTCCTATGATAATTTTATTGTTGGTGTTTTAACATGTTCTTATGACATTTTTCTAGTAATGAAGGACATGTATGAAGAAATGTATGCTTAAAATTGCATTTCTGAGTATTTCTTCATTCAAATCATTATGAATCAGGAGCAGATGGAAAAAGCTTGTAGGTGTGAAATAGAAACTACTTTTGCAAGCCAGGAGCTCCCTTTTCTGCTCTTTTCTGATGTATTCACTTGTAGACGACTAGATCCGTGTCCTTTTTTTTTTTCTTTTTTCCCTGTTTGAGCTGGCATCTTGCTCAACACTGTATGGATGATAGCTCCAGTATTGCTTGCCATTTTTGTTGCATCGGTAATGTTAGGTTGGGACAGCGTGTCACCAGATGGATGACGGGAAGTAAGGGTGGGTTTACTCCACGCCAACAGTCCAACCCACAACTACTGTCACTCTGCAGAAGCTACATTCAAGAAAACTACACAGTTTTGTTTTTCTTTTCTAAAAACGGCATAATCACACTTAAAAGATCACTTGGAACACTTTGACAATAGATTATAAGATGATCAGAGTAGGAAGACAAAAAAAATCCTCTTAACTTTGCATCTTGCAGCAAAGACACATTTTAAAAGTGTTTGCTTGTCTTTACTATAAAAAGTGCACATGTTCCTCTGCAGAAACGTACTTACTGGCACCCTGAAGTATTCTGGAGACCTGGCTATAACTGTGGACACAACGGCTGCAATTGTATTAATAAAACATGTTTTGCCTGTGATTGATTGTAAGAATGTGATTTAATATTACCTCAGACTCATTTATTCCTACTGTAATTATAACCTGGATGAAAATTCTGGTTATTAGTTTATTGGGAAAGGTCAGCCTCAATAACGAAAACACGTTTAAAAATGACAGTCTTCAACAAACGCACAAGCGTCATCAGCAAAGTGCAGTTCGTGTCATGCATTCTGTATCCAAATCCTTTCCACAGGCCCGTGTCCTTATCCAGTTTGATTCTTAAGTCATTTTTCCTGCCTAATATTTACATCTAGCAAAACTTAATGTGATTTTCTAACAGTGGAGTGTGAAATATTACGAAACAGAAACAACAACAACAATTAATTTATGTAGTTACAGGCAGTGCTGTGTAACAAAACAAAAAAAAAAAAAAAAAAAAAACATATTTTATAGTGCCATAACAACTAGAGCACAAGATGCAGAGTTGTTCAAAAGGGAAATAAAAAAAACAAATAATTAAATTATCTAAGAAGATTTATAGTGCGACGCTGCCATCTCTGTGGACCCCAGTGCTTCATCACTGTCAATCACATCAGTCTCATTCACAGGTGGCCTGGTTGATTTGATGCCAGTGTATAACCTGGATATAAAAAGTTGTTGCATGGAGTTAACCACTATCAGCAATCAATCTCACACTGCTCCAGCTTCAACATCCCATCTGGAGCCCCATTGCATCTCTGTGTCTATAAAACGAGTGCCACATATGGTTGCATTTGTTGTTACTGGAACATTAGTGAAGTCCCTTCACCGCTCACTCCTCCTGCGCAAAATGGATCCAGTCATAAAAAAAAGTGATGTTACTGCAAGTCAGGAAAACTCTACACTGTGTGCTCTGAAATGTGGAAGTTTTGGCAACCGCAACACTGAATATCATAAAAATGTACTTTAAGACAGGGTTCTACTTCTGAGAAAGAGCCAGCAGATAATTTACAGTAGGCCTACATGCTCAAACCTGATACTCCACATTAAAAGTAAATTTTAGTTTAAAAAGTCTTTGGTTAAAAACTAATGTACTGCTGTACAAACATTTCATGTCCACAGTCAACACTGTCCTTACGAACTGGCTAAAGCATCTGTCTGTATAAAAGTTTGATAAAGTACCCCCAAAAGTCTTCCCACAAAGGATCCATCACATCCTCTGTTGTCTTTGGCAGACTGCATTCTTTTAATATTTGATGAAATAGCAGATGTTACACATTTGAAACTGGATCATCTAGTCATGCATGAAAGCAGGGACGCTTTATGGGTATTTTATTGATGAGAGAACCACTTCGTGTACCCAATTCTGCTGATGGAACCCCTACTTGTGTTGCTTTTAGACATTGAATAATCCAGTTTTATCTGATTCACAAGGGGTATATTGTAATGGTGGGATAAGAGTCATAAGCTGCACTGTGATTCAGAGGTAACCACCTTCACAAGAGCTTGCAAGTTTCTGTTCTGAGTATCAGCTGGGGAGTTTTTTTTTTTTTTCCAAGCTTGTTGTAGGAACTCTGGGAATCACCCACAGTCCCAAAACACACTTTAGGTTAACTGGTGTTTTTACGCTGACTGTAACTGTAGATGGCTGTTTGTCTTTGTGTAGTCCCTGATCAACTGGCAACCTGTCCAAGGTGTACCTCACATTTGATCGATTGCACCAGAAATACTCTCCAGACCCCCCTACAACCCTGAACAAGATCTCAAGGCGAGGTGGGTAAAGAAAATGGATGGATAAACAACTGCATTACATTGAGTTTAACTTTTCCTAGCTCACAGGTTTGGGGTATGTGTATTAGAAAAAATAATACATTCTAAAAAGTTATCTTTATTTGTTGTGATGTTTGTTCTCAAAATTAACAATCCATTTTATTAATGTCTAAAACAAAGATGGTTAGCTTTTTTCTTTTTTTTGAGATATTGCCCCATCTGAACATTAATTTCTCCCTGTATTTATTTTGCTTTGCTATAATGTTTTCAAAGCCCTGCACTGAGGCATTTTTAAGGTGTTGTGGAAAAAAACAATTGCTTTACCTTAAAGATCACCCTGTTGTATACTCAGACAGTCAACCAGTGCATAGAACCAAAACATTAAGATAACAAGGTAAATACCTGGAAGTAATCTAATATGTGGAAAATTACTATGGAAATGCTTTCATAGAAAAATATATTGTGTACATGCTAGTTCATCAACAAATGGATTTAGTAGAATGTACTCTGTACAAAATTATCTAGCTTTTAAATGTTTTGTTGTTTTCTAAACTTCGTAAACAAAGTGGCACAGACAGTTGCAGTTAACTTTACTAATGCGGAAGCTGCTGTCTGCAACTTGTTGTGTTTTTCTTCTTTTCTACTCCACAAAGAAGAAATGGAAATGATTGCCTTGGAAACATAACAGGACTCTAAAGCTCAGATCTTGATCATAAGACTTCCATGTACTGACTTTTGTTTGTACATGCACAGTTATAAAACCACAAGTTAAAGGTAGATGCATGTTGAGAAATACCTTCTTTTATGTTTGAAAATCTTAATCTGATACCTCCTAATTGGATCAATTGTATTAGAAAACAATATTGCATTATCCTGTCTAAATGTAACACCAGGAATTTATGTAATGATTGGATATTTGATGTGCACAAAACTTGTCTTATTCAAATAAACTAGGTATGCATTTTATGTCTTAAGTCTGTCACATTGAGTATGTGTGACAATGAGGGGACTGCACCGCTGCCTCCATGGACAAGACAGCTTTGGGGAAGTCTGGCACTGGAACAGTATGCTGATTGCTCCTGGGAATCTTGTGTATGTCATCAATCAAATTCAGGCTTGCTGTACATTGTGTGCTTTTTTTGTCTTCCTCTATAAGCTGTTGTTTGTTGTGGCTGAGAAGAATGTTAGAGTTGTTATGGGTCAAAGTAGCATAGAGATAAATTTTGCATCAGTGGATTTATCTGTTGTGGCTGATCAGTGCAGATATAATAAAGAAACCTATAATCTTTCATAAATCAATATAATTAGTCTAATCATGTGAGCCTTTGCCACAGACCTCTGGGAACTGAGTGAGCCAAACACGAGTTCCGACGACATGATTGCCTTTGCTTTTGCTGTTCAAGCTGTTATGTCTGCATTAAATTACGAACCCTTTTCATAACCTCAGGTATTGCAGGGCTTAGCAAAGCCACAACTGATTGAATTCACTCCATATAAAAAGCTGGGACAGAGGGCCTGTAATCAATGGATAATTTCTGTGTTGCACGTCCTGTGGATTTCTATGGTGTCAAATGTAATCAAAAGTGTCAAAGCCAGTTAAACTACCTCTCATTTTGTGTGTTTGTGGAGGAGCCAATGTCCACACAGTGTGTGCATGTGTGTGTCTGCACCCTTTATCTTGCACCCAATAACCACACCGTGGCTCACTCCTCCTGGAGCAACAAATGGAATGAAGTACAGTGGTGTGAATCCAATTTTCATCACCCAGTAGGTGTTATTGTGAGCCTTATGTCAGCCTCTATTTTGCACCTTTCATTTATATCATTATATTTTAAAAACAACTTTACTCATTTTCTTTTTAATTATGGAGCAGAATGTGCTTGATGATGCTAATTGTCGTTTCTTTAGTAAAAAAGTGAATCCTAAAATTTAAGTTTGTCCTATTTTTTTTTCTTGCTGTATTTGCAAATGTGCAAAGGTTCTAATTAAAGGCAGACATTTATTAAATCATTTCTTTGTTGAGGCTTTTTGCATTGGAGTAACATTTGAATATAATATATTAAAAAGTGTTACTTTTGCTTGACTTTCTACGAATAAGTGCCATGTTAAAATCTAATCATTTTCAGAGTAATTACTCGTTCATTTCGTATTCAATGGCATCATTGCATTCTAAACACAAAGGCTGCCCAACACCACTTACCGTGTAGTCTTAGATTTGTTGTGCCACGGAAATCTTACACAAGTCAATAGAATGATACTTTTTTCAAAGTTGTGATGAAATGAATAAATACAATCAATGGTCCAACAACAAATTGAATTCTAAAAATAATGGATGTAATGTTGTCCATTAAGCTGTTATTGCACTTCTTCAAATTATAGTATGTTCTGAGATAAACTAGTGACTATTAAACAAAACAAAATTGCACCTGGAGCTGGAAGATATTGCTCTCCAAACAATATACATCTGTCAAATGGCACGATCTGGGTTTTTTGTGTTGACCAAAGAGAAACTCTTTGGATTCTTTTGTTTGGATTATTTTTTGTTTAAGAACAAGTTTCTTCGAGAAGTATTTCCACAACCCTTTTTCACAAAGAAAAGGGGGATTGGAGTCTCAGGTAAGAAAGATCTTTATTTTTTGCCCCACCAGAGAACTGGCACTATCTTTTACATTTTTAAGACTGCTGTCAGAATGACCAAATATATTCTTTTTAACCCTATATGACCATTTGTATTAGATTGATCCAAACTTTCCTCAAAAACCCATAGCATTTACCTTGGTCCAAGTTTTCTGCCCTGTTGTATATCATCATTCCACTAGGGGCAGTAGAAGTGTTTCTTCGAGGAAGGTGTATCTGCAGGCCCAGAGACCCAACAACGTTCTCAGGACAACATTCTCATGAATGAGGATTTTTGAGACACCACCTCCTATCTACAGGGCGAAGTGTGTTTTATTATTTTCTGCTGACCGTATCGCACATCGCACACATGAGTGGTAAGAGTATAAAAAATGTCTCGAAGTGCTGCAAACAACTAGGTAATTTATCACATGAAACTTAAAATATAAAAAGTAAATTACCAATGAATTTCAGTTTTTTACAGAAACAGAATGTTAATGTCTATACGTAGCTTAGTTTAGCGTTTATCCAAATCAATGTTGTTTGTGTAAATGTTAAATTCATGATGGTTTATCAGCAATACATCATTTAACCTTTTGCAACAAAACTGAGACAGTAAGTACATATGGGGCTTTTTCCCTGAACACTCATGACAACATTTTTGCATCTTAAACTAAAATTGTTGCGATCAAAATTTAACAAATTAGCCAATGAATCAAATACTATTCATATCTCATAAAAAAAAAAGATATTACAACTTTAATGTCTGATGAAATTTACAGTGGCCATATTGGGCCCCACTCAAAACTGCATCTATAGATTGTATTCAGGACAACCACAAAAAAGAAAAAAAGAAAAAAAAACAATGAAGGTGATTGGGTATTCACAAACTGCAAGCTAGTTTGTTATCCACAACAAAACACACCCGATAGAGGGTCAAATAATATGGTGGAAAAGTTGCTATACTTACACGAGACTTGTTGTATTGTTGTTGCCAATCCTTTGAAGATTTGAAAACCCACTCTGATATAAATTGTGTTTTTCTATGTTTTTAACAGAATCTTGTTGTATTTTTCTCATGATGAAGGACAATAAGAAAATTAAGATAAAAATTGCATTTCTGAGTATCTCTTTATTCAGATTGTTGTGATTCAGGAGCAGACAAAAAAAATGTCTTGAGAAAAAGCTTGTACCTGTGATGCAGAAGTGACTACAGAAAGCAACAAGCTCCCTGCTTTGCTGCATTTTGATGCAACCACTTGGAGAGAAATATATCATGTGTCTTAGTTTTTTCTTGTCTGAGCTGGCACCTGGGTCAAAACTGTATGGCTGAATAGCTTCAAAATTGCTAGCCATTTTGGTTGCAACAGTATTCTTAGGTTGGGGTTGCAAGGGGTTGTAAACTAGAGGAAGAGAGTGTAAAAAGACAGAAGTCAGGAAGTAGGGGCAGGCTTTCTTCACACCAACAGTCCCGCCCACAACTCAGAGGTGATTTTCTAATAAACTGCTGCCGCTCTGCAGAAACTATATCCTAGAAAATTACACCTTTTTTTTTTCTTTTTTGCTAATAACAATATAATCTTGATTAAGAGACCACGGGGAATGCTTTGACAATAGACCCAAACATGATCAGAGTGGTTCAGGCAGCCTTTTAAATTGGCTCAAGACCTAAAGGGGTATTTTCTGTCTGTATTTTTATTCAATGTGATTTATTATTCAGTCTTGTATAAATTAGTGCAAACTATAAGGCACTGTCAGCATATTTTAATATACCTAATAATCCCATCAAATAAAGCAAATTATAAAAATACTAACCAGATACCAGCATTCCCCAAAAACAGACATGAGGGACTGCCATGACTCCTCTCGCTACAAACTGTAGCTTTACCACTCTAAGACTTTACAGTAGGAGAAATGATTAAATTTCTTTTTTTTTTTTTTTTTCTTAAGGTTTTCCAAAGGCTTTAGAGCCCTTTGTTATGCCTCACTGGTGCAGACAGCAGTCCCCCAGTAATTAAGTACAAATGCTAGAGAAGGATGGGGGGTTGGGTTCGAAGGAGATAGGAGGCAGGCTCAGCTGGTTTCATGAACATAAAAACAGGTCTAATTAACAGCGTTGACTTCACACATGAGATTGACTCAAAGCGGAGTGAATTGCAAGCAATTAGTCATACAGCAGAATATAATTTATAAACAATTCATTTGGAAATGTATTCCTTTTAGTGGCACAAAACAGAAAAAAATAAAATATTAATTGGTGGGATTTGAAAAAAAAAATACTTAAATATATTGATATTTATATTTTTTATTAGGCAAATTTTAGAAGCCAACATAGGATTTTGATAATATTTTACTTTTTGGCAAGTGGAAGGTTCTGATTGCTCTTAGCAGAGCTGGTTCGGTTAATCATTTTGACAAATTGTCCATTTTGTGGTACAAGCACCAAGTTTGGTATGGATGTATCTTGCCCACATAAAAATAAAAAAAAAAAATTTAAAAATCCAATATGGCGACCATTTGTAAAGATGGCAGCCATACACTCAATAGCTACAAAAATATTCTATGTCTTGTTTGGGTTTTTCATGCACAAAATGTATTCTTCTTGGGAGTTTCTTGTGGCTAATGTGCTTTTCTAAAAGAAGGGATCCTAAGGTACATCCATGCCAAATTTTGTGCTTGTACCACAAAGTAGATGATAATTTTAATAACCGGCTCCACTGTAACCAAGAAATTCATAGAAAGCCTTCTTTGAGAGGACATGTGGACATTTGGTAATTCATTTTCAAATGATTCCCCCATAAGTACCGCTGTCAAGGGAAAGGAACTCCTGTATCCTTCCAAAAATGTAGAAAAATTACCAACTTTTTTTGGTTTTGAATGAAGTTGTTTTGGTTTTACCGATGGGACCTAACCTAGTCTCAGTATTGTGCTTTGTCATCAGGTTTGTCTGACAAGATGCAGAAAAAATGAGCCACTATCTCTGCTTCTTTTCTTGCCAATGTGAGAATAATACAATTCTAGCTTTTACTGTTTGTTCATGTCTCCCATCTCTACCTCTGCCAGTGTTTTCGGTTTTTATTCCCTTTTCCATCCTCCCATAGCTGGCACTTGCATGCACGCTTCTACCTCTCTGTTTCCATCTTAACTCGATCTGTCTTCTCTCTGGCACACCACTCTTTTCCTCATACCACCCTTTTTCCTCTCTCTTCATCATCACCCCCTCACCTTCCTCACCCACAGAAGAGAGAGAAAAGCCAACATTATTCCAGTAGAGAAGCAGGTGAGGGTTAAAAGGCGACCATAGCCTAGTCTTCGAGGAATTAAAGGGAGAAAACTCAAGGAAACAGCGGATGAAGACGGGGCCTGTTTAAAATTCTGACACCTCTCTGCTATAAAGTGGGATTTCTGAGCCACTTGGGGCACAGGGAGGAGAAAAAGAGACTTAAGCAGATGCAGAGGGTAAATGCGAGGCTTTGTTATTTCTGACAAGCCCGCAGAATGGAAATGTCATTACCTGACTGTAAATATTCAAACTCCATCTCTCACACGCTGATGGAGGTTTTCACACTGCTGTTCTGTCTTTAGGCATATGCATAGATAATCTACATGGTGCACAGCCAAGACATCCTCTGAAACATGTATCAATAATTCAGGTGCATAGGTGGAATAAAAGATAGGCATATGTAAGTCTCTCCACATGGAATTATTCAATTTTATGAATTTAGAGAGACCGTTTTTTTGAAATATGAAACTTTTAAATGTAAACCATGTCTTGAATTGTTGGTGCAGCACATTAGGACAGCAGTTGTTACATATTGGAAGTTGTATTTTATTTTTATTGAAAGAGCTTGTGTGAGCACACTATTATATTCCTGCAAATTATTTTTTTGGATGGAAAAACTCAGTCCTTGATGACAGAATAGTTCCTATGATCATCTATATCGTAAAAACGCATTTCTGCATTCTCTTTTTTTGTCAAAACACAAAAGTAAGTGATAACCTTGGGGTCATATATATGTAAAATCAGAAAGATTTATATATGTGAAAGACAGGAGGGAAAACAGAGGGGGAAACAAGGAAAGTGAGACTCTAAAGTGTCTCAACATCAAGGGAAAAAGGGTGCAGAATAGGTACTGTAAACACACAAACCAGACACAGAAGAAGGCAACCCAAGTAGATGACAACATTTCCAGCCAAGATCTTCAAGGACAAATAGAATAGCGCTGGCAGCGACAGAGAACCTCGGGACAGCCAGTAGAAACACGCCCTATCTCCAACAGCATATATTTGTCATTTAGCCCATGGTGGAGCAGCCGCCCAACCCCCCCCACAAAAGACATTTGGAATGCCTCTTCAAATGATGTCAATGTTCCCTTTCACAGCTTTTGTGTTGTTTCCTAAAAAAAAAAAAAAAGCTGCATGGCACATTCATCTTTGCAATAACCCAAGCCTGCTCTTTCGTTCCCCTCGTGGGTATGTCGAGGGGGCCCGCTGATGAGGGTTATTTGTCTGCTCATGCTGAGCACAGGGAACAGGTGTATTTGGGTTGATGTAGCTCCTATATTCTTTACACCGTGGAACATTTTCTTTAAAAAAAAAAAACACAAAAAAGGTATTTTTGCCATGCTAAGTAATTTAGTACATTCTGAAAACAACAAAATCAGCTTTAGTACCTGAATAAGATATTTATTGTATGATTACAACACAACAATGAACTGCATGTGATGGTCTGACAATGACGTGCAATTAGGGGTGTGACAATTAATCGACTTCATCAATGAATCGATGTATACTCCTAACAACCCAGCCAGATCAATCTGTCTGAGATTAGTTATTTATAGAATCACATTGACCGCTACCATGAAATAAAAAAAATTATTGATAGTAATCCATATTGTGAAAATACCATTTGGATTGAGGCATGGTAGGTTTATTAATAACTCTAGCTGAAAAACGTATATCACAGGAGACAACAAAAACTGATCAGCCATCATTACAGTCAAATTTGTGGAAACACTGAGTTTAGCAAAGACATATGAAATGAATGAATTTGACATTAATTCTTGTTTATTTGTACACATATTGAATATACACTTGACAATATTGCAAGAAATACAAGGAATATGGAAAACTTCACCTGCACTGTTCAGCATACATGTATTTATTTCTGAGTGACACTGGTTGAAGTTTTGGCTAAAGATTTCAGGAATGGATTTTAGGTCAGTGAGTAGGATCATTCAAAATGAACCACTATTGACTGAATTGTATCAGCAACCACAAATTATGAGATGAATTAATTTGGTTAAAATGAATCCTTGCACCCCAACAGACGATGTACTGGTATGAACTTTAAGCATTCTACTTATCTTACAAGTTTGTCCTTTTGCAGATGAAACCATAACAGTTTAAAAAAAAAATAGCAGTTTTAAAAACATGAGCAACCAAACGAAGAAATTGAGTAACAAAAACAAACAGACAAAAAGTGTTTTTATTATAGAAATGTGCATAAATAAAATTATTCCATAAATAGATATATTTTTAAATGAATCCTGTTTGGGATGTTTAACAGTTTTGTGTTTTTTATGCCAAACAGAACAGAATAGCCGTTCTTGTTATTTTCCATTCAAAGCCAATGATATATTTTCTATACTGTGTAGTTTCTGTGCAGACAGCTCATTATGTGGAATGGAAAGGTACTCAACATCAACAGCATGCATGACTTATTTTATGTGCGTTGCACACAGTTAAATCGGTGACATTTGGCCTTTAATGGCCGCAGTGAAATCTCATATCCCTTCTAACTACCAAATGAAGACTTCTAATGAACATGCAACCAGCTAAGAGAGTATGTGGCCAGTACTCTGTGAACTGAGAAAGAAGGAGAGGCAATTATCAAGGTTCCTGAAGAGCAATGATCGAGGATCGCTGCTCCAGGCAATGTTTTTAACCTTGGTTTCAGAAATCGGGTTTTATTGCAGCAGCAGTTGTCATTAATAAACAAATGCACTTTGGCTATTTCAGAAACTCCCTTAAAAACATATCCGGACACATAGCCCAAATTCTCTGCAACTGCTCATATATGAGGTTCTGCAAGTTACATATGAGGAGTTCTCGAGAGCTTTGGCTCTTAATCATGACATAAGCAACCAAATGTCTGTTTTAGCTCATTCAGTGTTCTTAAAGGTCGCATGGCATCAACTAACTGACCCAGTGAGCTGAAAAGCTGCTGAGCAGACCATATACCACATATTTCATAATTCACCACCCCTTTCTATGCTTTTTTTTAGCACAAGACTTTGGTATTGATCCATGAACACGATGATTGGACATTGCAATTAATGACCCAACATGAGGGAACTGTTTCCTCTGAGGTTTGGTCCCCAAAATGCCACTGGATTGCTTTCCAAAGGAATGTTATCATGACAATGAACTACCAGGTCTGAATGGTGGTCTTATAGTCACAGGAAAAGTGTTGACTTAAAACATTTTGGACAGTGCAAAGTCTTCTGTATCAATTGAATCAATGTATTTCTTTTTTTTTTTCCTCAGTCTTGCATCCTCACTCAGACTTTACTAACTCCGCAATTTTGCCTTTACCCCAAATTCCCAATTATTTTCAGACTGCCAGGCAAGGCACTGCAGGGGCACAGGGGACCATTTGGACTTAGTACATTAAAGAATTCATGATTTGAAACCACCACAGCCCACCCTGACGACTCTATGATATGACTTTTCAGTGCCTGAAGCTCCTTTTCCCCCTCTTCCACCGGGCTGGCTTTCATTCTCCCTTGCTGACTGACATTGATCTATCCTTGAGTCCTTTAGCTTCAGGACTCCTATACCTTAAACTTTTGACTTCTGGCCATTAAAAGACCAGTGCAGCCGATATTTATGAATGTGTGTGTAATGATTTTCCTGTCGGTTTCTCCTGTCACCATCTGTAATGTGGCCTGTTGGTGTCGGGCACAAATAGTTACAGATGTGACAGGCAGACTGCTGGATAAAAGACAAACCACCTTCATGTTAACATAAAATCAATAAGGAAAGCAGCCTTGTCATCAGAAATATGTGAACACAGTGTGTTTTTTTTCTCACTTTACGTTTAACTTTTACCACAAACTTGTTGAGTGATGAAAAGTTATCCCAGCTGTCTCTTGGTAAAGTTTTTAAACTTTTCTTGAAAAATTGGGTAACGCTTCCTTTTACAGTATGGTAATTAGCGGCTATTTTTACGGTACCTACATGGTACTTACGTTGTACATACAAGGTACCTACTGGGTATTTAAATTGCCATGTAAAAATAACATATAGGTACAATTTAAACACCCAATAGGTACAACATAAGTACCTCATACGTACCCCATAGATACCATGTGAAAGCATCTCATAGGTACTATGTGGGTACCACACAAATACACAGTAAGTACTGTACTTTAAAATGAAGTGTTACCCAAATTGTTGTCTCCACTAGTAATAAACACTCAAATATTAAAAAAAATGCAAAAAATTAACCCTTGAGATATATTTCCATCTTAAATAAGTGATGATAGACCAGCTTCTTCTCCTTAAGGCAGTAAAACTTTCTCACACTTTTTTTCTTTTTTTTGGTCACTAATTTCATCCAGAAAAAAAATATATAAATAAAACATCACAAAAAGTCAAACATTCTTCCTTAATCTCATCCTTTCAGCTACTGCTAATATTGAAAAACGTACTAATAGACGAGGGAGCCTGAATGCATCAGGGGTGTTTATGGAATTCTGTATGTGACTACAATATAAAACAGTTGAATGCGCAGATGTAACACAGTCATTCAACACTACCCGTTCATGAAAGCCACACTCTGCATCTTACATGCCATGTTATGCGGGCATCTCTCCCGTTGCAGTAGAAAACATGGCTCAAACGATGTGATAGGAATACAGTGCCATCTTCTGCTCAGACTCTGCACCTCCAGTTTCTTGTTTCTGCATTTTGCCATCAAATATTGTGTCTGCACTCAGACACATGCCACGATGATTCCTCAATCTCTGGAAAACCTGAGGCTTATTTGTTTATATTCTGTATGGTTTTTTTTTTTATTAATTTATTTACTCTAAACATATCTGTGGTGTCCATCAAGTAAAAATGCTGACATGTGTACTAAGAATCCAGGGACATTGTTCCACCAGTTGGCTAGTACATCCAACCACAAAACAAGCCATCCTCACTGTGGGCAGCATGCTACTCTCAGTGTGAGCTCCCTAATGGCCATGATGGAGGACAAGACCATTTATTATTACTGGAGGGGGTGAGGTATGTATACGGGTACAATTAAGGAGAAAAACATCACTGTGCTTGTAAAGGGCAGTAATGTGACTCTGGGCGTGATGGATGCGGGGGGAATGAGTCTTGCAAGCCTGTAGGAGTATCTTATTATCCGAAGCAGGTGGGGGATCCGTCACTGAAGAAAATTAGAAAAGGGACAGCGAACAAAAAAAAAAAAAAAAGAGCAACAGGAACAAAGTGGAAGGGAAAGAGATGGGAGAGATATGTACTTTGAAATTAGAGGATAAGGAGAAGGTCCCGGAAAAGAGGTCAGGAAAAACTTTTCTGTTTTTTTAATGTCCTGTACACTGCCAAAACTGAATGTTCAGGAAAAGGCTTCTTGTTTCAAGAAAAAAAGGTCTTATTTTCTATCTTCCAAGAGAAATATTTTTATGAAGAAAGTTTCTCAATAGCAAAATAATCTTGGTTTAAGAAAACATGACTGTAGAATTTTTTTCTTAAGATAAGAATTATTTGTAAGACAATTTTCCTACCACATTGGCAGATTATTTTGCTCATTTATAAAAATAAAAGTAAGAATTTTTGACTTATTTCCAGAGGGCGTATTGCAGTTTGAAAACCCCAAAGATGAATCCCTTTTGTTTTCAGTTTTTTATTATCATAGGACATTTTTATACATCATAACGTGTCAAAAAATAAAAACGTTTTCATTCAATTAGCTGTTTTTATTGATTGTCTGCATATATGTTTATGTGCTTGCACTGCGAAATAGCCTGTAATGTAATCTTGTTTGTCTTGCATTTTACTCTGCAGCCATCTAGAGAATTTATTATATCTTTGCACACATCTGCAGTCGTTACTGTGTACCTAGCAACACATTATTTTATGCATGTGCAGAACACGCCTATAAAGCCTGTTTTAATAAGTGGCTATACATTTGAATTACTCTAAACAGCAGCATCGATTGTAACAGCTTCCCCTCCGGGACTCAGTCTGACAGACAGTGTAGGTGGTCAGCGGCAAGCAAATCTCAATTACACTGGCAGGTGACTGTGAACTGAATAAATTATTGGGGTGCCCGAGGAGCACAGCCAAATGCATCACTGTTTGTGCCTCTGCGTGTGTGTCCAATATTGGAATGAGCAGCCCTGTACATGAATTCATTCCATTGGGCACCAAATTCCAGGGAGCCCACTAATGCCACCATTAAGCTCTGACAAATGCAAACGCTAACTTACTCCAAAGAGGACATTCATATGTTTCAGTGCATTTGGCTTCTTCACCATCAGTCCTTGGTCAATCGTATGATTATCTGCGGCTGTGACATTTTCAACTGCAATTGATTCTAATGGTACATTCATGTCCATTGATCACTGTTATTCAGATTGTACAAAGCATCCAATTTAGTTATGTAATGTGGACTGATTTCATTATCTCTGGTAATTGTTGTCCAACTGGAATACTGAACAGGATTTCCCAACAGACAATCAGAAAAGGTTCAGTCTTTCCAGTTTTAGCCTTAAATATCTGGGTTTTTTTTTTTTTTTTTTTTTTTTTTGTATTATGCAGGATTTAACTAAATGTACCATGTCCCTCTTACCAATGTAAAAATGTACCAGTACTAATTCACAAGGTGTCACCTTTTGAATAAAACTTAATATAATAAATACCATTCATTGAGCTGATTTCTTTACACAAAAAAGGGTTTCAAGAAGAGTATTATTTCATTTAACAGAGCCTCTACAAAAACCCCACATGTATTTTATTTTTTAGGGGAAAAAAAGTGCACAAAAAGTTGCTACATTATGAGATCAGACTTCTTTTATTTTTAGTTTCTTCTTTTAAAGATACATATTCTTTACATCTAAAGCCCCCCAAAAAGTGTGTTCTTTGGAAGCCACAAATTTAAAACAACAACAACAACAAAAGATGCCGTTTATTTTGTCAAGGACAGTCTCATTACTTTACTCACATTGGAACAAGATGAGGAAAAGATATCCGATTTAAATCCTGCTGATGTGTTGTGTAGACACCATGCCAGGTTTTCCCATTCCATTCTGATCTGGATAATCCTCTAAAAGCACTGAAAAAATGAAAAAGTATTCAGCCATAGCCATGACATTTCTTACAAATGAATTGCTTCTTGTCAATAGGATTATTGATAAGTTTTATTTCTTAAGTCTGTGCATGCATTTTCTAATTTTAATTGATTTGACCCCTGCGACAGACTGGCGACCAGTCCAGGGGTGTCTCCTGCCTTTGCCCATGAGTAGCCGGGTTAGGCTCTGGCAACCCCATGACCCCGAAAGGGATCAAGCGGATTGGAAAATGAATGAATGAATGAATATTTGATTTGATTTTTTTATTTTTCTGATTGCTGTGGAGAAAACACCATTGATAGTCTAAGTTGATGGCTTTTACTGACAGAAAACTCTAATAAACAGTAAAATAACCTGCAAAATTAGGGAGGGTTTCCAGTATTTGCCTTTTTCATTGCAGTTTCATAGAGATCATCATGGAAAGAAAGTGCACATGAGTGAAAATGAGACAAACACAACAGCAAAAACAAAAACTAAAGGAGAAGACAAACACATTGACACATATTCCTAAAATGAAACGAGTAAGGGCAGGAAATAATAAAAAGAACTATCAGATTGAAGGAAAGGAAGCAAACAGACAGCAGGAACAAGTGACGGAGAGAGGCAGATGGGGGACATTAAATCGAAGTTAAGAAACCATCGTCTGCTTTTTTATCTCACCCAGATATGCTAATCCTGCAAGCCTCTGCTGATATGATTTTAACAGCTTGGCTGGTTTGTGTGTGTTTGTGTGTGTGTGTGTGTGTGTGATCGTGGATGTGAGTGTTCATGGTTGAGCTTTATAATGAGTTGAAGAACACACCCAATTCCCTTTCCTAGTTACAATAGCTTTAGAAAGCCAATGTGGAACCACACAGTTATATGATGAAAAGTGGGTGTAATTTACCTTTGTGGTACTTAAAGTGAAAACTACTGCAATGTAGAACCAGTGGGGCATTTAAAGACAGAACAAAGGGGGTACAAATGTTTTTTTGTAAAGATAAAAGTAGAAATGCTGTTTTGTTTCTATGGAGGAAAGTCAAAATGCTTAGATTTAATCTTATTTCATGATAAAAAAAAATGTGTTTTGGGTATCAACAAGGTCATGTAAATACAAAAAACAAGCTTAATATAAACTCGAAGTACATAAACTTGTTATAAAGAAGAAAAAAACACAGCTGAAACTCATAGAAATCTTTTTGCCTGCAGCAACAGATGTTCTTTAATAACAAATGATGGCTTTTTTATTTTTGTGACTCTTAACAACCTGGTTTTAGCTGATGTAAAGACTAGCAACATCCATCAATATTATACTTTTTTGTGGACGCTAGAAACTTTAGTCCCTAAATGAAAACATCAAATTTCAGCTCAGATTTAAGTCAGAAATTCAACATACCATTCATTTATATCAAAGTCTCATGCCGATCATCTTTTGATCTATTGTAAAAGCATTCCCAGGGGTCTTTTAATCTGATTATGCTATTTAGAGGCAAAATCGAAACAACTGTGTTGTTTTCTAGGACATAGTTTCTTCAGAGTGGCAGTAGTTCATTAGTAATTCACCTCTGAGTTGTGGGCGGGACCGTTGATACGAAGCAACCCCGCCCCCCCTTTCCTTTCCTCTTGCTGAAGGCATTCTTGCTAGCTTACAGCCCCTCACAACCCCAACCTAACATTAGCGGTGCAACAAAAATGGCGAGCAATATTGGTGTTATCCAGCCGTACAGTTTAGAGCCAGATGTCAGAACAGACCGGCGTACACCGATCTATTTGTCCACAAGTGGATGCATCAGAATGGAGCAGAGCAGGGAGCTTGTGGTGTATTTTCTACATGACAAATACAATCTTTTTTTAAACTACATTTTTGTGTCGGCTCCTGATTCACCACGATTTGGAAAACTAAAAATAAAAGAATTTCTTAAAATGCTGTTTTAAGCTTAATTTTCTTTATAGATGTCCTTTATTATTAAAATGTCACACAAACACAATTTTCATCAGTGGCTCTTTGAAATAAGTTAAAGTGAGACTAATTTTTGCATAAATGTTATTTTTGATAAATGCCTTATAAACATTGTTATACCACAGCAGCTTAATCCAATGAAAACTTAATGGATTCATAACATTTGTCATCTAAAAATCCATCTGCTGGAAAGTCATTGGAAATGTGTTTTTTGCAGTTTGCATAAGAACAAAGAGTTAATTCTGGTACTTTTTTCACTATCCATTTGATTAATACCATTTCATTTTTAAAGTATGATAACTTATTATACAAGAACAGTTTAGTTAAGTAAAACATCATTATGTTTTATTTTACCAGTCTGGGTTTTTCCCAAGAGAGAACGGATGTTTCTCCTGTTTTTTCCACTGTAGGCCCTGATCTCCTCTGGAGGGATCTGACACAGCTCCAGGGAAGCCATATTGGTATCCTCCTGTGGGATTGGTGTGATCACCTGTTTCCTGCTTAGATTTTCAAATGACAAATTCAACCAAAAGGCTTTCCACAGAACATACCGATAAGTAAGTTTAATCCATGGTGTTCACATTGGACAAACCAGGGGAGGGGATTCTTCTTCTTCCTTTGCTACTGCTTACTAGCGCATGTCCGCCACCTGCAGTCGGACAAGGCTTGGTGCGCATATGGAAGCAACCTTGCATGTGGAATCTCATGAATCTTGCTCCAGGCTTTTTTTTTTTTTTTTTCCACGGCTCAATTTCGATAGATGAAAGCATTGGTGTCATGTAATTCCAGTTCCACAAACTGCAATTATTCATTTCTCCTCCATGATCAATTTTCAATTGGTTGGCACATCAATGAATTGGTCAATGTTCAGCTGGTCTAACTTTGAATCTATATTCTGTGCTTGCACATTTTGTACATAGAGCCTGAAAACTGTCTTAAAAATTAGTGTAGCTACATAAGAACACGAGTTTTGAACCTGTAGCCTGTTGTGGAAGGCAGTGTGAACGTAACTTTACCTAAACTTACACATAAAGAAATGGTGTTTATGGATAGGAAATAAAAAATGACACTCACAATGATAGGTGTGCTATCTAATTTGTTTCACACAACCAAAACAACTTTGTGAAGCTTCGTATGGAAAAGTATTTTACTTTTTTACAATATTGATGCTGTGACAGGAAGATTGAAATTCTATGACATTAATCAGCAAGTTTTTGAAGTGATCCCAAAAAGTGGCCAAAAAACCCTACATTTTCGAACCAACCACTCTAGTCTCTCAATCTGGGAATTTTTTCACACTTTCAGAAAGATGTTGTGTTTGAGCTTCACAGAGCTTGTTTTCTACACACTGACTTGAACAAGCTGTGCCTTTATAACAGGAGGAGACCTATAAACTTGTGTAAGGCCTTGGTTCTGATAAATGCGCAGAAGACCTGCAACCAAAGTCAAACACCATGATGGTGTGATGACTAAATGTGCACACGCAATCAGGTGAAATAAACTATTTCAGGGATCGATGGTTCCAGTGAATAAAGCTCCAATAACATTATCTCTTTCCTGTCTTTCAATTTTTCCCTCCCCTCTTGTCTGTTGGGTTTATTTCTTGGCTCTCTGTATTCCTCTTCTCTTCCACCCTCCTGCCTTCTCTGTATTCATCTCTCTGACTCCAGTATCACCCTGCAGCCATTTTTTGGGACTCCGCAGGGAGGGAAGCAATCTTAGATTTATTTTACCTCCCATTTCCAATTTGAGAGACCCCCGCTGCTGGAGGCCAATCTTCAGAGGTTCTGATGTGAGTCGTCATGTTAAATGAAAGGTGGCAAACGAAGGCAAAAATGTTTTACTGTTTATGTAGCGAGCAACAAGAACCCCGGCACACTCCATCTTATTTAAACAAAGGAGTGTGTGACAGTTACCACCACACTTTCAGGTCTTCAGATTTAGAGCTTATTACAGTGGAACTCCCACGAGACACGAGCAGCGACATGACTCAAAGGGGCTAGAACCAATGAGACAAAAGTGAGCCCCGAGCTAAGAAAATTAGAACTGAACCATGTGACAAGCAAAACCCATCAATAGAATTAATAAAGGCAGTAACATTTGAACTCTACTGCTGTACAGTGTGCACAAAATTGTCATCTATGAGTGTAATGATTAAATGACTTAATTGATGAATTGATTTAAATTCCTACGAACTAAACCAGTTCGATCCGTCTGAGGCAAGTTGTTAATCAAATCAATCGATACTATTAAAAAATAATTTAAAATTAAAATAAATTGATTATAATCAATGTTGGAAAATATAATTTAGATTGAGACTTGATAGGTTTATGTTACTATCTAATCTGGAAAACTTAATCTACACTGTTCAGTACCCAGGTATTTATCTCTGAGTCACACTGGTCAAAGTTTTGGCTAAAGATGTCCTAGACGGATTTTAGGTCATTGAATCGAACCATTCAAAATGAACCAATATCGATAATAGACTCATTTTTACTGGTCCATCAGTGTTTCGTCTCGTTTGTGATGCTTCTCCATTGCGTCAATCGGAATGTGTCCATTGTTTGTTGTTCACAACGCAATGCAATCATACGCAGAAATTCTATTCCCAGTCTGTTGAAGGAACGATTTTGTGGCAAAAAGCCGGAGAAAAAGGGAAAGGGTCCGGGTTTCAAACTAAAAAGTCTCATTGTACTTTCAAAAAAAAAATTTATACAATTTTATTTTATATTTATAGTGACGTGCCTATGCGATTAGCATGTTAACATTGCGGACAACACTGTCGCCCATTTTTGCCTTGCATGCCGAAAGTTTAATTTTTTTACGTCATCTAAGACACAAAACGTGAAGGAGAGAACATAGGGCCTTATTGCCAAAGTTTTGGTGAACTTCTCAAAACAGAGATGGCAGGACAAACCACTCCTCCGGAATCCAGGAGGTGGGGGGGTGGCTTGGAGACCCAACGGAGACAATGTCAACTAATTGACGGTCATGAGACGGTCTCCCCATGCAATGGAAGGATAACGCACCACAGAAGGACCAGAGTGCATCCGGCATATTAATCGTATCGGCAATCACAATGTATAATTGGAATCGAGTCCTTTTTAAAATGAATAATAATAATAATAGATGAGAAGTCTATTAAATGTGGAATTGTATGATCTGTGGTGCAGTCTCTCAGGGGTGCATCTGCAATCACAGCCACAAACTTCCAACTGTTGCAATTCTCAGTTTGGGTCTCAGCTAAGCTGACCCCTGCACAATAAAACCCCCCAAAATTCTCCAATTGTGTGCTCCTTAGCCAGAGAAAATAATACAGTCTGCCTTGTACTCTCCATATGTCCGTTCTCAAATCCTGACACAAAAGAGCCGAGCACAGACTATTTCTTTTTTTTTTACTCTTGATCTCTCAGAGGCACAAGCTGTCTCCCTCTTTCTCAAAAAAAAAAAAACACACTCCCCTTTTCCACACACACTTCGCTCTCACACTCATTTCTGTACACTGTCTTCTATTCCTCACATAAAGCCTGGAGACAGGTGTTGGATTAGCTTTTTTGGAAGAAAAGAGCCCAGTTCCTTTGATAGGAGTAGAGCTGGCCTGTAGAGCAGGGAGGCAGGTGCACTGCGGCAAGAGGGGCAGCGGGAGAACTGTGTGCATGTGTGTCAGTGGATTCAGCCCAGTCATCACATCTATTGAGATGAAAAAAAGAAAAAAAAAGGAGGCTTTTGGCAAAGTGGGCCTCTGTAATTGGAGAGCTTGGCGTAGCCAGGAGTGAAGCGTGGTTGGTCGTTGCCACGTTGTGACATTTGTTTGCCAGCCGAGCTGTTTGCACACACACACATGCATGAGTTTAAACATGCAGACAGGCAAATACACACTTTGGCAGAAACGTTAAGTTTTGAATAAAGCTTTAGAGCAAATTAACTTTGATTTAACTTGACAAACATGCTAAATCTTTTCTACGTCTGTGAGCTTTAATGGTTGATTTAAAAATTAATCTGGAAAAAACGATTCATCTCATGTTATATATCAGTTTAAAGACGTATTCACTGAGGATTCTGCAGGATACTTCAAATACTAACATTGCAGACTCACACACTACAACAATGCACAGAAGCTGAAAGGCTGTAACCACGGTAACAGAGGAAGCTAAGGAGGCCTCTCACATGCTTTTGTTCTTAAGGGCTTCCTAGGGAGACTGTCTCCAACATGGGCTTGTCTTTCACACACACATACTTATAGACATGTGCACAATCACCTGCACACGTGCACACTCACATTTGCAAGGCACAAAGAGACTTAATTCTAATCCTACATTTTTACACTTCTTTAAAGCAACCAAATCCTTCTGCATACATTCAAACAGGATTTCCATCTTTTTCAAAAACAATACTTTTCCTCTTAACTAGTCAACCCCAAATGGAGACCTCTTCATTACAAACAACTGTTTCGACCCTCATTTCCATCAGTGTCTTGCATAGATCAATGATAGTTTTTCATTGCGTCAAACACAATGAAGCTACAAAAACCATTACATTTTCACCACAGTATGGCTGGACAAAAGGACTCAGTTATTTCACAAAAAAGGGAGCCATGCAAGAGAAAAAGCAGATATTTTGTGTGTGAATACCCTGAACTGTATGATGCAATTATGTGGTGTCAGGTACCTCCTGCCCCACAAGACCACTATTTACAGCACAGCTTGCTTCTGCTGTGCATTACAACCCTGCAGCCTCTTTTTTTCTTTTCTTTCTTTTTTCTGTGACAGGGCTTGTTAGTGCCTCTTGGAAAACCAGAAAGATGTTACTGTTGGTACTGTTGGCACTATCTAAACAAAAAATGTCCCAGACTCCAACAAAATGAAATAGAAAAAAAGAAAAATTGTGATGAAAGCAAACAAAACAACAAAGAAAAAACTAGAAAAGTTGCATTACCTGCTATAATGCTAGTATGACTTCGTTTTGCTGAATTTGGTCGCTGAAGATGCTGAAGCTGTTTGCTGTAATGGTGAAGAAATGTACTGTAATTGTTGAAGGGATTTGTTGAAAATGCTAACGCTATTTACATAATGCTAAAGTTGATGAAAAACGTAAAAATGAAGAAATTGCAGAAAGCGCACAAAAAATTAGAAGAATTTCTGGAAAAAAAAAATCGCATAAACTGAGTAAAATTTTAAAATGTGTAAAAGGTATGAATACCAAAAGTCCAGGCATGAATGTCCTGAATGGGGTGAACGTTTTGATACCAGTATTGCATCGGTAGTGCACAAAGACTTTAAAGAATTTTTAGAAGAAATATCTAAAAAATTGAGTACAATTTCAAAAAGCACCAAAAAAACTTGCCAATTTTAGCCTATAAAAGCCCAGTATATGCCAAACGAGCTAGCATAGCACTAATATAACAGCTTAATGCTAATTTTTTTTGAAAATTACTATAAAAAAAATAAAACAAAGCCCATAAAGCTGGCATGATGCTAATTTAAAGGCTTGTTGCTCATCTACTGAAAATACTTATACAAATTGAATTTATTCCAAACACGTGTAATGAAGTGGATCTGTTATGGATTTACAGCAAAAGGTGAACACAAAAACATGCATATGTCATTGAAAGCTTCAAATGTCCGCTGCAATTCTGTTAAGCAAGTGTGTCTGGCCAGATAAGTGTGTCTGTGTGTGTTAGAAAGAGAGTGGCTTTGCCAAAGTAACAGGTTCAAAGTCCAGGTCTGCCTGAACTCCATTTGCATTAAAACTATAAAGTGTCTAAAAAGCTGAATACATCGTAAATTGTTCAATCTTTGCAGAACATTTTATTGTTTGAATGGAGTATCTTGCTGAAAGTAAACAGGAGTTCTTAAGTTCTTATGTATCAAAATGCACAAAGTTCTTGAAGGAATTTAAAAAAAAATTCTCTTTGTTTCCTTTTAGCCATATTTTGCTAAATATTTCAAAAACTATAAAGTACATGAATATCAAAAGTACGAGCTGGATTGTGCGGAACGAGCTGAACGTTTTGATGCCAATATTGCTGAAATCGCTGAAAGTAAGAAGGAGTTTGTACGTGACAAAAAACGTAAAGAAGAGCGCAGGAGAATTACTATAGTGTGACTACTGCAAATCATTCACACAAATAAAGAAAAACAGGATCACAAAAGTGTGATTGCTGACACAGCATTATATCCTATACTAGTATATCCTAGTATAAAACTAGTATAACCCTAATTCTATTCTCTATTTTGATGGAAATTCTTCTGTAAAATTCACAGAAAATGCTGAGTTTTGTGTAAAAGAATAGAAAAAATACATATTTGTTGATGTTTTTTTGTATATTTGAAAATGGAGTTCTTAAAGTTTTTGGAAAAGTGTTTTTTTTTTAATGTTCTGTTCATAAGTTGAGTGAACATATGTCTTAATTATAAAATTAAGATTAAACCTTCGTTTCGAAGTATTCGAAGTATTCGAAGATTTTAGTAATAAAATCGTTGTGAATCAGGAGTGATGGGAAAAAATGCTGTTGGAAAAAGCTTGTAGGTAGTTGTTACGTAGAAAATACGCTGGGCAAGCTACAAGCTTCCATTCCGATGCATCCACAGACAAATAGATCCAATGACTTCTTTGGAAAGCTTCATTATTTCTCGATTTTGTTGCACTATTAATGTTAGGTCAGGGTTGTGAGGGGCTGATGGCTAGCAGGAGAGAGTATGAACAAAGGGATGGTGGGAAATGAGGGCAGGCTTACTCCCTGCCAACAGTCCTGCCCACAACTCAGAGTCAAATTTCTGTTGAACTCCTGATGCTCTGCAGAAATTCTGTCCTAGAAAACTACAGTTTCTTTTCTTTTGGCTAAAAACAGCATAATCACATAATTAGAAGACCATTGGGGACACTTTTAGATCAAGAGATGATTGTAGTGATTATTAAAAAGTTGAAACAAGTGAGTCATATCATTGAACTAAATTCTAGCTTGTTGATTTTATAAGAATATTTTCCAGCTGATATGTATACTTCTTCCTGAATTAGTATTTATGGAAATTATAAAAATAAGAATTGATGCAGAACAATAGTGTATTCACATTAACTTTTACTAACAAATAAAAAAATAAAATTTTCTGCTTAGTTAAGCTCTGTTGATTAAATAAAGATTGTGGAAATGTTGCCCTTTTTTTCTTTATTTGAGCTTTTTTTTCAGTGTTGTTATTAATTTGAAATAATCTTAATACAATTATCACTTTCACAATGCTTCCATCCTCCTATCCATTTTCTCAACCCACCGGAGCCTGTCCTGGCTACTGTTGGGCAAAGCCGGGGTCTGACGATGAATTAAACAGGAATTTCCTTGCCCAGTATCACAGAATCAACTCAGTACTTAAGATTAGCCGTCTCCTTGAATTTAAAGCAAGAAACATAGTATGGAATTTAAAATTAATTTACATATAAACATTTTGGAAAAGAAAATACAGTTGTATGCTACATTTACAAAATGTTGTATATTAGTACACTTTCAGGCCCCTATCTTAAAAATGTTTTAATGTTACCTCCGTTAAATGTCTGCAAAGCTTTAGCACTGACAGCTTTGTGCCACTGAGAAAGATCACTTTCATCAGAGCAACACTTTCCAGCCCCTCCAGTCAGTGGTTTATGAAATAAGGCATGGGCCAAGTCCAAGTGGAAAGTCCGAGCTTCTAGCCCTGGTATGGCAGAGTGACACACAAATCGATAAGATGACAAATGGACATCAGCACTGAGGTTAGGGTTCCTGAGATGGATAGATCTGGTGTCCCTTCCCCTCATTGATCATAAAGCATAAGAGTGGTGGGGAGAGGCCATTATAAAACACCAAACAAGATGTGCACTTATGAGAACAGCATGTATCAAATGTATTGCATCATTTCAGAAATGAGAAGCAAAAATACATGATTTTTATAAGTGTTAGAAGTTTCGAAAACTTTTAAAAAGGTCCTGTTTTAGGACACTGCACAAATAAATCAATAACAGCAATGGTGCCATATTTCTTCTGAAGGTATGGTACCTTTAAAAAAATCATAAAAGCTTATTTTTTTTTTTTTTAAGTGTTAGTGCCCATGTTTAAAAGTGGAAAATTTACCTTTCACATTCCGAGAAACTTAATTTATTTTTGTCATTTTATTATTGTTATGCTATTAGAAAAATTTAGGGAAATGGTTTCATTTCATATAAGCTCACTCTATCTATCTATCTATCTATCTATCTATCTATCTATCTATCTAGGCATTCATTTGGTTGCAAATTATCTAGGTAAATTAGACTATCCCTGCAAGTTCAGCAAAGTCCAGTAGAGGTCAGTCTTGTTAACATAAGCAATGCTTCTGGTCTAAACAAATTGCAAATGATTTGTTGTTTCTGATCTGCATCACTGTTAATAATGTAGTTGGGCAGGATGTTGCATGTTGGAAAAGTCTCATTCAAATGTATATTTTTCTAAAATAAAAACCTTAACCAGACATTTTCTGATGTTTATGAAACTGTCAAAAAAACAAACCCCCAAAAAAAGGGATTTTTGTGACTCCAATCATTTCACTGTTCATGTCTGAACATGACTCTTGAGCTTCATAGATTCACAAAATGCTTTTTGGCTATGTGGCTAAGGTTTAAAGGCTTGCAGGCAATATTGTGTTAGTGTATGGGGAAAAAAATTAACTACTTGTTGTTCATCTTGTATTTGTGAAACATTTGACTTCTATGATAAATGACTTTTTTCCCCAAGTAAATAAATTAACTGGTCACAACAGTGCAAAGACAAAATCAATCATTAGAAAAAATAAATAATTTGTCAATAGACCTTACCACTGATTATGACCTTTTCGGGTATAAAACACAACTACTTCAGATATTTGAGTATTTAATATTTATCAGAAATTGCTATTAATCTACAAATATGTGTACTTAAAGTTATGATAAAAGGCAAACAACTGGTTTTGATTGATACTTTACATACAATTTTTAACTTTTTTTTTTAATTTTGCTATACATAAAAAGAAAGAAAAAAACATAAGGTAATAGTTTAAAAAAACAAAATAGTTTCCACACCTGCTCTAACCTGCAAAACATAGATGAATATTCAGTTGTTTTTAAAAATAATTTAGCTATGTGAAAAAAAATGAAAATTACACTGGAAAGGCTTCAGACAATATAATTCCAATTTTTTAAACAATAATTATTGGTTTAATATTGCAAATCATGACTTCTATTAATCCTACAAGTGTTTTATGTTAAAATGACGATTGATGTTGTTGATCGTTGGTCAGAACACCCACACAGAAGATGCTGATGTAGATCACTGTTTTTCCAGACGTTTCACTGCCTAAAAGGCCGTTTTACGTCTATAATCAGGAATCAACAATATGACACAAACATATCTGTAGTTAAATTAGTGATTTCTTTTTTGTTTATTTGTCACAAAGCCACCAGTTTGCATTTGCTGTGCTAGTGTACATTGGAAGTATGTATATTTATCAGTGAATTTTGTGAGGAATCGAGCATTTCTCATTAGATTTGTTGCACGAGGAGACAGCAGTTCTTCTTTTTCCACCTAAAAACATTAGCAAAACAAAGACACACACAGTGTGTACCTGTGACATACTATTAGTAGGGTTAGATAGTTTCTTTGCAGCATGACTAATAACCCATTCCGACCCCGACCCCCATCCACCTAATCACTTGCTTTCTCTCTGAGGAGCTCTGGTCTGTTATCAGTTATTACTGGAAGCATGATTATCCTACTGGCATTCTGCACACGCTCACAGAGAACTTCCTGAAGGTGACCTTTCCACGTTGCCATAGAAACAGCCTCTCTCTGCTTGAAGAAGCCGCACAGAAAGTGTTAAGAGAATATTTTCTGCGAAGAATTGGCATGCTGGAATGTTTTATCAAAGGTATGAAAAGGATGTTGTGTTTGTAGCAGAGATTATTAGACCTGATAGATCTTTTAGCAAAACACAACATTCTTTATTCTGGTAGTGAATCAGGACAGCAGAGGTTTCTTGTTTCTAGTTTTCACACTTTTGATTTGCTTTCAAATATGACAGCAGTCAACTCAAATAAATAAAGAAAAAATAAATAAATGTGAAGTATTTATTTCTTACATTTACCTTAAAACATCTGTCATTACACGGACATAAACTTCATATAAAATATATTTTTCTTCCTTTCATCAATTTCCTTGCAGGTCTTGATATCACATCGATCTCTTCACATTGAGGTGAAACCACTCTAAAATGAAGCTGGAATAGAGACATTTTATGAAGAATTGACACAAAAGTGTAACTGAAATGAAAATAAAAAACACTTTGAAAGATGAACACAAAACAGGTCATATAAGCATGTGATTTAAATATTGATTTATTGAGAACAGCATTTACCAGTTATTGATTTTTTTAGGAGCAAAGCAAATATTCTATTAGAACATCTTTGTATATTCAGTGTTTAAATATTTTTGTTTGAAGGAAGGATGGAAGGAATTTGATTTTCTTAGGTCAAATTGTCAGGTTTGTGAACTTTGGTTTAAAATGGCGTTTACTTATATAGCGCTTTTCTAGCCTATTGAAGGCCCAATAGGCTACCCATTCACACACACATTCACACACTGATGGTGGCTCCAACCTTCCATCAGAGGGGGGTTCAGTGTCTTGCCCAAGGACTCTTCGACACATGGGCGGGCAAGGCGGGAATCGAACCTGCAATCCTTCGATCACTGCCCTTTCCACTGCACCATGGCCGCTATTAGATTTCAGTCACCAGTTTTAGTTTCATGATCCACAGCTGTCTTCATTTCTGTTCATTTCCCTCAGCCTATTTTAAGTGTCTGGTTTTCAGTTAATCCTTCTCAGGTTATCTGCTCTGCTCTGCTTTGTCACCTTTTTGGTTCTTCATGGTTTTTGTCATGGTTCTGTCTATTTATTAAATGTTTTACTTTTCCGCCACCAAGCCTGGTCTCCTGCATTTTGGGTGCTCCACTACAACTTCCTGACAAATATAGAGAGATTTCACTTAAACTCACACTCTGATCATCTTTTGATCCTAGAGATCTTTTAACTACGATTATGGTGTTTTTAGCCCAAGCCAAAAACCTGTGTGGTTTTCTGGAACAGTTTCTGCAGAGTTGCAGGAGTTTGTAAAAAAAAAAAAAAAACTGCCTCTGAGTTGTGGAAGGGACCCTTGGCATAGAGCAACCTCCCTTTCTCTCATTGTTGCGGAGAGGTCTCTGTTTACATGCTATCCTGGTTACAGCCCTTCACACGCCCAACCTCACATTACGGGTACAACAAAACTGGGAGAAATATTGGAGCTATCCAGTTGTACAGTTTTGAGCCAGCTTTCAGCTGAAATAAGAAAAACGAAGACGTACAAATATCTAATTGTCTACAAGTGGACGTATCAGAATGGAGTGGAGGGGTGTAGCTTTATTAGGCTTTATTAGTATTTTCTACATCATAAATAGGCTCTTTTTCCAACATGTTTTTTGTCTGCTCCTTATTTACAAAGATTTGAATTAAGAAATGCCCAGAAATGCTAATGTAAGCATAATTTTCTTCATGTGTCCACCATCATGAGAAAAATGACACATGAACATGTTGAAAACATAAAAAACAAATGTGAGTGGGTCTTTAAAAAAAACCTTAATGCTGCAAGCTCCATTTTAACTTAAAAACTCATTCTATTCTATGTACAATTTCAATAACACCAAAAAGACAAACATTATAAATCTTTGGTTGTCCAAGCAACTGAGTTTTTTTTTTTTTTTTTTTGCTTTTAGCCTTAAACAGAATTAATTCTATAATTTTTGCAGTTCTGATTTTTTTTGTTTCGATGATAAGCAATGTTCAAACTAAACTCTGCAGAAGTTTCAAATTATTATTGACTTTTCAGACACTTTAAATGACAGCGGGATGTATAAGAATGCCACCTTTTTGATGTTCCTTTCTTGCATTTAGCTTATGCTATATATTTTTCTGTTAAAACCTGAACAGAATTACAAAAACAAAAAAAACAAAAAACAAACAAAAAAAAAACACTGCCAACTCCCCCTCCTAATATCCACAGGAACTTGACATTTGAGTGGTAAAGCCTTTTATTGACACTTCTAGGTCACACTTCCTTCAAGAGGAGCCCAGAGATGATGACTAATAGTGTACGTCATTCGCTGAGCCAAAAATAGACAGCCCCCCAATGTGTCTGGAATCCTAAAACGTGTGGTTAGACATTCAAACCACCATGATTCATTCAGAATTCATCTATCCATCCATCTATCTACCTCTGGTCTGTTCATTCATGAAAGTCATCCCAGTCTGCCTACCCACCCCCGTGGTTATTTATACTCGTAGATTAATCATATGTTGTCAGGGATGGCACGCATGCGCAGTGGACGCCGTGAATCTCTGAATCATCGATGGAAACAAGGGAGGGATCGAGAGGTGACTGTAGAGTGATGGGACCCGGTTGAGGAAACAGCAGCGAGTGATCACTCTCTGAGCTGCTAATGACAGGTAAGCGCAGATTCAGATCATTTAGGTATTATTTTTTTCCCGCCTTTCAGAAGGAACGGAAGAAAATGCCGCTTCCGCAAGCTGCCCGATTGGGGGGTGGGGGGGGGGGGTGGGGGGGGTCCACATCGGTCATGTCAGATGCGTATAAAATAACCCATCTAAAGTGACTTCTGAACGCAAAATTATGCTCCAGATTCATATTTAGCAACATATGTATTGCTTGTTTAGCTTTGATGTTGTGAGCAAAAGGATTTTGAGTGAAATGTTGCTTACTGTTTTGGGATCGCTCCTTATTTTCGTTTCTGCTTTGATGTAAAACTTCTTTCTTACACGTTTACACTAAAGTGCGCTTTGCGTGTGTTTGCGGCTCATGCTTGATGGGGTTGGACGCACGGATGGATGAGGTCTGCTCTCAACTGGCGTCATGCATTACGTCCGTGCGTTTTCTAACAGGGATGAGTGCTGGATGGTAATGGCGTTCAGCACCACGGACAGCTCCACGCTCAGAAGGCACACACAGTACAGACACGATTACTATCCAGAACGCCTTTAGACATTCTCATTTAAAAACAAAATTCAATGTAATTTTGTTTTTTAAATGTCCTCAGGTACAATTTTTCTTTATATTCAATGCACATAGTCCTATCCACACTGACGTTGTTAAGAGATAAGATAAGATAAGATAAGATACGATACGGTACGATACGATACATCTACATACACTATACATTGATCAGGGGTGTCCAAACTTTTTACAAAGAGGGTCTGATTTGGTGAAAATGTGCGAGGACCCTTATACTAATAATAAATGCAAATTAACAATTTTGTCAAAGTTCTACTGCAATGAGAAACGTTTTCATTTCTTCACATAGAACAGGAATATATGTAAATACATTTTTTGGACATGCCTGCTACACACAACCAGAAAAAAGAAATACCAGAAAAGTGCAGTAAATCTTTTTTCAGCACTAATATGTTTTGTTTGTTCTTTTTTTTCTTTTCTTTTTTTTTTTCTTTTTTTTTATATAAATGAGACTTCTTGGTAAGCAGGTTCTAAGCACCACTATACATATCAAAACATCTGTAGGGATTTTTCATAACAGGGACAAGCTAAGCTAGATAAGTGCCCCCAGTGGGCTCTCTCAGATTTCATTACTTACTTGTCTCAGTAAATACACTTCACCTGTTTAATCATATTAAATAACTGTGTAAATTGGGGCTCTTTTTGGTGGAAATTAGTTGGAAAAAAGTAGAAATAATTTCTCAGTATAACAACTGATAGTTTTGTTTAAAATAAATGCTTATTTACTTTTTTCCATAATTAAAATGAAGCAAATGTTTCCATCTATTAATATTTTCAAATCATTCATTTTATGATTGTTTTTTATTGTAAAACAATTGGTGAATTTTCCAAAATTTAAGGTTAATTTTTGTGGGGGGGTTTTCCTTAAAAAGTGAGCTTCAGAGCACAGAGAATGGGATATTCTAACAACATTTCAACAAATGTATGGAAAAAATAAAATTAGCCAAAAAAACTTTCAACATTTACAACTGAAATCTTTCCATGAGTAGTTTTTACATGTTTTGGTCAATATTGGATCTGTTTCTATTACAAAATGCTAAAATGTAAGCCAGATAAATTGCTATTATTTTGAACAGGCAACTCTGGAATATTCACAAACAGATTACATTGGAACTTGCTAATATTTAGCAGTTATTAGTGTTATTATTTAATTTCACAAACTCAAGAAAACCCCATGTTAGCATACAAATATTTGTTGGTATAAACCTATAGCAAGACTAAACAAGAAAACATGAAGAGGAATATTTATTGGCAGCAGGTTTAAAATGACTCATTCTGTTTAGAGGTTGAAGGCTGGCCCATTTTATCCTAACGTTTTGAGAAGCTCTTCCTTTACACTCTTCTAATCCTCTGATGTTAAGCAAAACGGTGCATCCTCATCCCAAGTAAATATCAAAGACCCATTGAATGCAACATTTCATTTGGTGAATGACAGATAAATCCCTTGTGAGATGAAAACTTTTGAACTCCAAAGGGAACCCCCCATAAATATTCAGCGGTTATAAGCAAAAAAAAAAAAAAAAGATCAAAGTGTTTGAATCTTTCAAATGTTAATTTCCAACAGAGCCTGTTAGCAAAAACCTTTATAACAGCAACAAGTGTTGGAGGGATACGGTCAACGGTTATTCTATTTAGGCTTCTGAAGTCTGCCAGAGCCTAATATAGTCACAGTTGGGGGAACTCTTCACAGAGCCAAAAAGATTCTTGATTCCCCTGAAGGGCCTTTAAGGCTCACTGGTTAATCTGATGTCCATATTTTTGCGTTGGAGGAGGAAACTGCAGTATTGGAAGAAAAATCTATTCGTGCACTGATGAACTTTTCAATCTACACACAAAAAGGTCACAGCTTGGGCTTAAGGCATTAACTACAAGTTGTGAGAAGTCAGTCCCAACCAGTAAAGAAAATAAGAAAATAAAATAGTACATCCCTTCATGCTTGAAGTCTATTTTTGTAGACCTAATATGAATGTTTAGTAGAGTTTGTGATGAATTAAGTCATAAAAATCCCATGTTGTATCAATAAGACACATGTTCTTGCAAACATGAGTAAATGTTACTGGCTGTAATGGCTGACAACTTTAAAAAACAAAACAAAACAGAAATGTGTGCATTCCAGCACTCTGAGTATGGAGCCCAACAACACTGAATGGATAGATGACAGTGTGAATGCTCGTTTCATAACAGAACTTCAGTCTAACTGCATTGAGGAACCTATGCCTTTGGCACAGCGTTACATAACTCGGCAGTGGGTGCGGGGGACGATCCATGTTTGTGTGCATGAATTGGTGAAGGCAGTAAACATGCATTTGTGTGTCTGTGTTTATACATAGCTGAAAGCCAGAAGGAGTTTGTCTACAGACGGCGTGGGTGGACATGGAAATGTACATGCCTGTGTTTATGTGTGTGTTTATGTGTGTGTGCTCCTGGGCAGACAGGTGTGAAGGATGACTACATGCTCAGACATCTGCGGGCCGGAATATGGAGAGCAAGCTCGAGGGGGTGGGAACTACCAGCAGTACGGAGTTCGCTCCTACCTCCACCAGGTAATATTGAAAACGCTCATAAACACATTAAATCTTGCTACATTTTTATGTATATCTTTTTTTTTTTTTGCCTTTTGGCGCGATTGCAGTTTTATGAGGAGTGCACAGGTTCTATCTGGGAACGTGATGAAGATTTTCAGATTCAGAGATCACCTAGCAGGTGGAGCTCTTTACTCTGGAAGGTTAGAAGAATCTTTAGACTTTCTCAAACTGATCAAACAATGCAAAATGAGGAATGTAATTGACTTAATAATTTGATTTCCGATTCCAAAAATGATCTGCAGTTAGGATTTGTTGACTGAATATTTTTTTCCCATGCAGGTCTGTCTCGCGTTTGGGACCCTGATATTGTTTGCAGGACTCATTGTGCTGTTGGTTGGTTACGTAACCCCGACAAGGATTGAGGCATTTGGTGAACATGATCTTCTCTTTATTGACAGGTACTACAACAACTTTTTTAAACTGCATTTTTTGCTTGCTTCTGATTCACCATAATTTAAAAAATTGTCAGACACAAAGTTTTAAACTTAATTTTCTTTACATAAGTCCTCCATCATGAGAAAATGCAGCAAAAACATGTTAGAAGCACCAAAAACACAATTTTCATCTGAGTGGGTCTTAAAAATTATTTTCTTGTGCACGTGTTAGCATTTCTTGCATGCATCCCAATCAATAAACTACCAACTTTGTATCTAGAAATGACCAACACTGTGGTACAAAATGTGAAATAACAATAAATTACAAGGAAATCAAAAATAAAGCTAGATGACAACATATTCTGTGAACTCTCTTGTTTTCTTACAGCCATGCTGTCAGTTTCAACCGTGCTCTGGATGTCTGCAAGCTGACAGGTGCTGTGCTGTTCTCTGTGGGCGGCACGTCAGTAGCTGTCGGTCTTCTGCTGTCTGCCTTTGCCAGAAGCTATTCCAAAGAGGAACTGTACCTACAGCAAAAGTTTAAGGAGCGATTGGCAGATCTGCATGCCACAGTTGGTAAGGAATACTCAACAATTTTGCAACTTCATGTCACTTGAATGACAGTTTTCAACTGCCAAGCTGTCAGTGTTTTGATTCACAAGTTCCCTCCTAGCAGTAACTGCTTTTGTCGCAGGTTCTCCAATAATGAGAGCACCGGCTCCTGGGGAGGGAAAGGTGCCTGTCTCTCTGTCCAAAGTACAGAACATCCAACCTGTCACCACAAAGTCAGAAACCTGATTGGTGCCCAGATGAAAGTGTGAAGTGAAGTTTGGATGAGGATCTGTTCGTGTTCACACTGTGTGAGCAAGTGCGTGTCAGTTTGTGAGCACTTCCTGTTGGAGAAAGGTCATCTTACATCACTGGTACTTTTGGTTCATTATCTTTATTTCTCATATTTGACATTCTTAGTGTCAAGGAGTTAGTTAAAAAAAAAAAAATCTCAAAACACAGATGTGCAAAATTATATATAATAGAAACAATGCTCAAAACAATGTTTTTATTCTTTTATTTATTTATTGCTAAGATTTAAAATAAGGTTTGTTGCTAGTCAAAAAAGTGAAACTTGTCTGCATTTCAGATCAACATCATGCAAAGTAGCTCTATACACTGCAAAAATAGAATCTTAAAAAAGTAAAAAGACTAATTTAAAAAAGAAATAATTGTCTTTTCTGTTTTGCAAAAACAAAGCTAAAACATTTTTAACAAGAGAATTTTTAAATAGAAAATAATTCTAGTGACTAGACTGGTAAGACAATTTTTTACACTTTTGGCAATTTTTTTTGTGCTTATTTTAAGTCCCACTCCAATAATCTTTTGATCTATTTTCTAAGTGTTTGCAGTGATCTTTTAAATAGGACATAGTTTCTGCAGAGTGGGAGTAGTTCACAAGAAATTTACCTTTGAGTTGCGTGTGGGACTGTCAGTGCAGAGTATCCCATCCCCTTCTTATCATCCATCTGTTTTCATGCTGTCCCACCAGCTTACGGCCCTTTACAACCCCAGCCCCAACATTTCCGGTGCGATACAAATGGCAAGCAATATTGGAGCTACTCAGCTCAGACTAAGAAAACAAAGGCGTACATGAATCTAGTCATCTACAAGTAGATGCATCAGCATGGAGCGCAGCGGGGAGCTTGTGGCTTGCCGTAGTAAGTTTTTTCCAGCTGTATTTTTTCGTCTGCTTCTTATGAGCAGATGATTTGAATACTCAGAAACACAATTTTAAGATTCATTTTTTTATGTGTCCTCCATGAGAAAAATGCCAAAAGAACTTATAAAAAATACCTAAAATACAATTTTCATTGGAGTGGGTCTTTAAAGAAAATCTATCAATAGGGTAGGAGTTTTTGACTCATTTCTAAGGGGGCTGTTTTTGCAGTGTATATATCAAACATAACCATTGTCAATGCCGATCAAAGAACAGTGGTGCATAAGACTATATCTCTATGAATGCCCCTGAACACTATTTCCATAGAGTAAAAGCTATGAATCACAGGGTTGTGCTTTTGAAAGCCCTTTTTCAGTCCACCTCACAGGAGTCTTAACAGATGGCTCGCCGTAGGTTGACAGTGTCAGGTCAGATTAGACACAAAGACAGACAGGGAGAAAACTTCAGCACAGATTTCATGCTGACATTTTCTTCTGTGTCATTAGGCCTCTGACCTTGTTTCCTTCAGTAAACCTTCAGATGGAATCAATAGATGAGACAGAGTGAAAGAAGCTACAGTGAAACAGGCTGGTCACACTTTTCCCAACAGGACATGCATTTAATATCCGCTCAACCTAAAATGATTATCAGCTTTTCACACATTTTCTTGACCAGAATGTTCATTTTGTTTCTTGTGCGGATGTAGACACACATGCTCACGAAAGCAACCAATAATTTATGATTCTGAACACACAATTTTCTCCTCCAGTCACGACTCTGTCACTTATAGACATCAAGATGGAAAATAATGCATGAGAGAGAGACAAGTAGCAAGACGGACAGGTTGCATGACAGGAATCGACTCAGCTCAGTCTTGTTTGACAACGTTGATGCTGTCGTGATTCAGAGCTACTTAACAAGCTCCCTCCTGCTCTCAAACTCCAAACTCCAGCAGCCCTCAGCTAATCACAGTGATTTAGAAAGCATCAGAAATCGTCATTGCTTTTAAAATACAATTTTTTTTGTCTCACTGCTGCAGCCAGAGGCCAGGTTTTAGGTTAGCAATGTTAGATTCACTGTATTTTCTGCACTATAAGGCATATCAGATTATAAAGTGCACTGTCAATGAATAGTCTATTTTCCAACTTGTCATTTATAAGGCACACAAAATTATAAGGCACCTTAAGTGAAACAAAGAGTCAGAGGTAAGTCTGTCAGTCAGACTTTATTAACTGCATTCACAGTTAATGGAACACACTACACGTTAACCAAGTTAGAAGTGTTAGCCGTGTTAGCATATTCACAACACCTGTAACTCCCAATTGGGTTCAGAATATGGAAAACAAAACAGACTGATACCATTAAAACAAACGTTACTGTGGCTACAACTCCCACGATTGTTAGCAACAAGTAAAATAAAAGACTGTCCAACACATCTACACATTAGCCGTGTTAATGTATTCACAATAACATCGAAGCTTGTTTGAAATGCATAGAAAAGGAGACTGATACCACTAAAACAAATGTTACCGTGACTATGCTAACTTCCAACCTCGTTAGTAACATTTAAAAAAATTGTCTGACACTTCTAATCGTTAGCTACGTTCACGTATTTACAATAGCACCTAACTTTATTTGCAACTTGTAGAAAAAAAGACTGGTACAGCTAAAACAAACGTTATTGTGATTATACTAACTTCCAGCCTTGTTAGTAACACAAAAAAAGACAGACTGATACCGCTAAAACAAGCATTACTGTGAGTATACTAACTCTCAGCTTTGTTAGGAACACGTAAAAAAAAACAACGAAAAAAAAAACAAAACCTTATATTTGCTGCATTAGTGTGTTCACAACCAATCACAAACAGACTGACTTTTTGACAGGGCACCGTGTACCTCTCAAAATTGCTTCATTATCAGTGATTAACCAGAATTAATCCACATATAAGGCTCTCATCACATGGTCATATTTTTTTTTTTAATTAAGCCTTTCAGTGCGCCTTGTAATGCGGAAAATACAATAGGCAATGTCTGTTCCACTTGCAATAGTTGCAACTGACAAGCACAATAAAAGTCATGTTTTTCTTTTTGTATCTTAACTTTGATCCTGCCATGTTGACTCATGTTTGTTGTTTATCTTGTTTTGACTTTAATTTAAAGTACCAGAACACACAACTCTTGTGGTGAAGGTGTGACATCATGCACTGTACCTGGTTAGAACAATGTTACTCTGAAGGTCATTATTTTTGGAAAAGATGCTTTTTTTTCTCCAAACCATTGCCTCAGCAATGTAGGGTATTTGCAGTATGAAATAATGAGCTGCTGTGCCGATCTCACATGTAAGCTGACCTTTTCATTTCAGCCCTGTGACCTCTGTTCTGTTGTTTTTATACTTTCAATTTGAAAACATTTGATCTTGTCATTGGGAAAAGAAAATAATCAAAAACTGTAGCTGAATTATGATAAAAAAAAAAAGATTTAAAAACGTTTTTATGGAGTTTACTTAACCTCTGAGCTGCAAATTGAAGCCATATTGTTTTCTAAATTGTAAAGGGAAATGCCTCCAGTTTCTCAGAACGTAATGGAGTGAATGTGTTTGGTGAAATGCTATGCTGTTCTTTGATGCGTCACCAATATTTTTCATGCTTTTTTCCATCCTATTCAGCATCTACGTCTAAACGTATCTCATTCCAGATGTAACTGTGGATTATCTCAGTCAGAAAATAAATAAATAAATACATATTGAAGAATACTGATCTTATAGGAGATTGGATGGGGAAAAACAGTATATATCCATGAATGTGTTTACACAATCTATTTTTTGAAGAACACAATAAAAATGATCTATCTGCAGCTCAAATAAACGTACAGCTTGTTTGTTTGTTTTTTTAATTGGATTATATTAAGATGTATGGTTAATTGGAATAAAAATCATGCACAGTGGAGCAGTGCATGACTTTTGCTCTCTCGCCTCACAGAAGAGGCCCTGGTTCGATTCCTCTGTGGGACTTTAATGTGTTGAGTTTGCCTGTACTCCTCATGCATGCGTGGGTTTTCACCTCTAGTTCCTCCTACAGTCCAAAAACATGCTTCATAGGTTATTTGGTGCCTTTAAATTGTCCCTAGGTGTCCATGTGTGACTGTGTGATTGTGTGGCCCTGCAGTTGACTGTTGACCTGTTCAGAGTTTACCCCACCTTAGCCAAAATGCAATGGGTTGGCTCCACAAACCCAAAGACCCTGAAAGGGATACAGCGAGATCTGAAGATGGATGTATGGAAAAATGATGAAGAAAAACTCAAATCAAACATAAGTAAAGTTCTCAATTGAATTCTTGACATATAGAATTAAGAAACTTTTCGTTAAAAATCATTCATTTAATTGAATGTTTTAATAATCTTGACAAATGTGACAAACTGGCAACCCAGGTGTAACCTGCCTTTGCCCAACAGTAACTGGGATAGGCTCCAGCAACTCAGTGCCAGCAGCAGGGATGTAACAGGTTTAGAGAATGGTGAGTGGATGTTCTTTTATCAAAAATATATATATATTTTAAATCATAGTTGCAATCAGCTTAAAGATCAGAGATCATATATGCAGTCAGAGTTTTACTCTGCAGTTACAGTACTTGAATAGGCAGAAATGGGCTTTGCCATCATGCTGTTACCATCCTTTTATATTATGCTAAACTCAAGAGTTCAGTTTATTTTTCACTTATTGCAAGCGATTAAGAAGCAGAAGCAGAAGTGTTTGCTTAAGTCTTGCCTAGGAGATTTATATATATGTGGAGAAAAAAAGAACATATTTAAGTTTCTTTTAACCTCCTAAGACCTGGTGTCCAAATGGACATCACATTTTGAGTTTTATTACCCCACTAGTTAATTCTGCTTAACTAAGGTCCTGTGACTCTGTTTGTAGAGGGTTGGCTCAAATATTAGCTTAGATCTTACGGAGACAAAGCATTAGTCACATTTTAACAGAAAAAAATATAGCTGATCTGTTTACAGACTGCAACACAGATCTACATGGTAAATCATTTCTAAAACAACTAAAAGTAAACGTTTTTCTAACTTTTTTTTTTTTTTAAACTTCCTGTTCTCTCACAAACAAATACCCCTGTGTAAATAAAGAACTATTTTTTGTGGAGTAGTTGGTTGCTATGTAAAATATTGTTAATAGGATAAAATAACATAAATAAAACACTGAGAATAAGAAAATAATATAAGGAAAGTATCAAAATGTAACAAAATATGATTAAATTTAAGAAAAGTATTTTTTTAAAATAGCAGCCATAAAATAGAAAAAGGAAAAGGACAAATGCACGCTTTCATATTTTTTTTCAGTGAACTACTGACCTTCAGTGCTTTTGCCAACAATCATCAGATTTTGTGTAATTACAATCAATAGGTATGTTTTGAGTCCTTTACATAAAGATTTCTTTTCCATTTTCACAAAGAGCAGTCAGTGGAGGAGATAAAACATGAATCGATTGTGTCTGCAGAAATAGCATCCACATCAACATCACCTCTCAGCCAGACAGGTCTCATGACTCACAATCAACCTGCATGTTATGTTTTTTTTTTTTTTTTTCTGTAGGAATCTATCTGGTTGTTTTCTCCATCTTCCTCCCCCAGCTTTTTTCACTCATGTTCTTCCTGTTTCACTGGGCGGTGAGTCACAGTCCGGCAGACTGTCGAGCAAAAATTCCAGACGGAGGAGGTGCAGTGAGCAGAGGGCATGGAGGCCATCACAGACACCCAATTAAATCAGAACTCGCTTTATGACATTGTGCTTGTGAGAGACAGTTTATAGATGCCTTAAACAAATGCACTTAAGGTCAAACAGCAAATATAAATATAAATAAATGGGTACATAACAAGAAACTGTGCTTTCCCTCAATAGGATGAAAACAGTCTGAGACATGGCCATGTCTGTCTTTGAAGGTGTCTGTTCCACCTCCACTTCCATCACAGACGCAAGAAAAAATGATTTCACCTGCCAATCAAAGAGGGGATAGAGATTCATATTTCAATCACCTCAAAGATGCATAATAAGCCTTAAAATTGATTTATATCTTTTGATGCACAAACAGAAAAGTGTCTCCATTTGGAAATCTATGTATAATGTTAAAAGTCATTTTTTTGTTTTGTTTTTCAGAGAAGCATCATTTACTTCTTTATGAAAGGTTATCATTTTTTGACTAAATTTCAGGAAACTTCCATCTCAAAAAGTGCTCACAGACCTGTTTGAACTGTGAATGCACAAATCCATCAAAATTATTAGATTTTTTTTTTTATTTTGGCAAAATGAAACCAGCTTTTTAGGTTTCATCTTACAAAAATGTTAGCAGTCTCTTAGTTCAATCTTTCAATTAAATCAACTGTTTTTTATCTGCTGAAAGTAATCAGAACAGTTCTTTAGAAATAAGATCTTACTTCAAAAGTTTTCAAGAATTCTGCAAATCTTTCTTCCAATGGATAAAGTGAAGATGCACTCAACCAATCTCTTATTTCCTTCAACTAAATTAGAAAATAGGATATTTAACTGTTATAAATGCACAAAGCAGGAAAAAACAAAGATTAAGTAAGAAACTTAGAGGGAATTTCACACCACTGAGTACTGCAGAGCAGCCTAAAGTGGCTTGATAATAAAACAACACATGACACGCACTAAAGCAGCCACTGAATCAATAAAATGAATATTTAATGTTGTTTTGTTAAGTTTTATTTTCTAGTCACACACAAATGAGCAAGCTTTTCACATCAAGACTACATGACAACAACGTAAAATATGACATTTGTAGTAAAATTATTTCCTTTAAGTATATTTGCTTAGTTTTCAAAAGAATCTCTTTAAACAAAAATCTTCCCCATTTTTTTTTAAGTTCATCTGGATTTGCTGGTTTAGGAAATATGTTGAATTGGATTTAGTTCACATAATCTTATCTTGTGTTCGGGTCAAAATTGACCCGTTTTATATGGGTCAATTTTGATCCAAACACAACATAAGGGTTGAGCCTTTTTTTTTTCAAAGCTTCATCTTTAAAGCAGCGGTCACATCTAACTTCAGCAAAACAAAAGAAGCTGAATAAATGAGAATATAATACAAATTAAGATTTTATATTGCCACAGCTTTTTTTTTTTTAGTTTGTTTTCTTAAACCCGATAATTGTGGCATAAACATGATTTAGCAGCTGCATGCAACCATTGACTGTATTTAAGAACTGGACTCACTTGTGTTCCAAACAGAAGGTACTCTGGATTATCTCAAATCCCTTAAACTACGTGCACACGGGGCATGTGAAACGTGCTCAAGAATGTGCTAAACGGACAGTCCTGAACACGCTTTTAGCATATGGTGTTCACACTGGTCTGTCATTATCCTTTGTGATCAACTTTCAAACAGTTGGTACTTCCGTGTTTTGAAAAACACATCATTAACAAATACAGATTACTGATTGGTTAAAGTTCAACTAGTTTAACTTTGAACACACATTCAACTGCCACGCACTTTGTTCGTAGATCCCAAAAAACAGACTTCAAAACTTGCATATTGTTCAGTGGATGCGAGAGTTTTGAACACTGAAGTCCAAAATGTGCATATTTGTGCGTTTACATAGACTTTTCTTTGGAGGTGGTAGCTTGAATGCTTGTTTTTAAGCAATTTCTGGTTACGATATGGCGACGTCTGTATAATTAGTAACTGAATTGATTTTATTTGGTTGGAACTGGAAATAAGCGTTTACTATTGGTGACCTCGCACTCGCTTAATCCAGCTGTCTGGTACAGTCAAAGTACGCACCATACAAATTTAAATGATCTATGAGTAGTTCATATGTAAAGACAGTAACTTCACTCGTAATAATTGATTTGTTGTGCTTTATATTTACTACCCTTCTCCTGATGTAACTTTGTTTTCTTAATCTTTCTCTTTGCTGCTTTTTCGGCACTAAAATCTGCTTTGTGCTTCTTCATTGACTCCTCGTTGCGGCTGAATTCTTCCTGTCTAGCTGTGCTTCATGGTTCACCCCATCATCATTTGCAGCCACCTCTCCATTTACTTCGCCCTCCTGTGACTCTCCTGTCTCTTTGCTAGCTTCATGTTGGTTACCGTTGACGATGCCACTCGCATCATTTTTACTCTCGTTCGCTGACTGAGGCCTTTCTGGATCATTGCTGTTTTTTATCTCTTTCTGCTCCCCTGTGTTTACATCGTTAACGTGATCATTACTGCGTTCCTCTCTGTCACCACTGCCCAGCTCCTGCTTATCTTCATCTTGATTTCCTCCTTGCTCTTCCTCAACCCCAGAGGATTCGTGGCTTCCATCGCTTTTATTTCCATGGGTCTTATCACTGTTAGCACTGCTGGACCTCTGCTCTTTACTATTTATCTCCTCCTCTCTTTCATCTGTGACCTCGGTTTTCTGTTGTGCATCAGCTTCCTCCTCTTGTTCCTCCGCAGCAGCTGCTGCTCTTCCTTTGCTTTGATCACACAGCTCGTCAGCCTCTTTCGTCTTTTCTTCCACGTTTTCGCCTCCTTCCATTGGCCTTTCGCCTTCTTCTTCATTGGTTGCTAAATTATCTTCCTCTGTGGTGTTTTCAGATGTAGATCCATCCTTCTCTTCCACTTTTTCAGTATTGTCTACAGTCTTCACTTCCTCATTGCAGTGCTGTGAGGAGTAATTTAAAAGGAAAGAATTGAATTGTTATAAAAAAAAGAAAGATTTTTTTAATTTTTCTTAAAAAACCTAAACTACACACTCACTTCCAGTTTGAGGCTAAGTCAATTTTCCCATTAATTACCAAAAAACTATATCTAGGACAATATCAGGACTATCTAGTGCTTTTAAAAGCATTTGGACACTATGCTCACTACTTTATATTTTAAACAGGTAGTACGTCACTGATTTCTTGAAGTGAAAACATAATAAATATGAACATTTTACAAAGACTATTCATGAATTCACTGTGTTCTGGTGATGAAAACTTATAAAACAAATATGTTTAAATATATTTTAAAAATTCAATTGTTCAAATGCAATTCATTCACCAATATTCACCAATCTAGTAAGCATCAATGGACACTGTTTTTTGCAGAGACTTCTGGGAAATTTCTAGGGCTTTGGAATTAGATTTGAACCTCTACAAAATGGCGAACACTTTAGTGCAACAAGAAGTGAGTAGAGAAGAAATTTAAACACAACCTTAGATTTTATAACATTTGAGCATCAGTGGTTTAACATTTTAAAACTAATAATTGTTGTCTTGGCAACAGTCAGTGATCCATAGAAGTAGATGTTCATACCTCTTCAATTGTCTCATCTTGCAGATTTTTTTCTTCTGAATTTTCACAATTATCTTTGGTTTCTGCTTTATCTGGAAACAGAAATTTCTGTTTACCAACCAGGTGGAACTTATTTTTTGTTGTATAACACGTTGCAAAGATAAAAAGGAAACAGCACAACATGAGAGCACATTATTTATAAAACCTGCTGAAGCCAGAGGTGGAGCTACGGGGGGCAGCCACTACCCCGCCCCCACCCCCACTCCCAGCAAAAAGCTTTGACCCCCAGTATTTTAGACACTATGAGTATCCTTATTGGCAAATATTAAGAAATCATCAAAAAAAAGCTTATTTGAATTCCATATTAGCTGTGCATATTTATTTTCAATAATTTGTATACATTTTCTAGCCGTTGCTACTGCTATAGAACAGCAATAGAATCTCAGCTAGCAAAAAAGGTAAAAAAATAAAGTTTTAACATCAACACGAGTAACAATTATACAAATGTTTAAAATACATATTTCTGGTTCCTTTATTTGTAATGACCTTCAGCTCTGCTGTTCCCATTTGCCACCCTTCTAAAGTATTCTGCCCCCCTTTTGCCCCACTTATAAAATGTTCTAGCTCTGACCCTGACTGAAACCCTTTTGCTGCCAGAACAGAAACTGTTTTATTGCTTCCTGTTTGTTCAACAGTCTCCAGAACTCAGTCTAATATCTGTTTCAGCTATGATGCCTCCATATGTGGGCTTATTTGTAAAAAAAAAAAAACGGTGCCATTTAAAAGAAAAGGTCATCCAAAGTACACAGAATTTTGGAAAAACTAAGTCAGACTCTAAACCAATAGAAAAGCAACAATAAAGCGTTATATGTGTTAAATGTTTGTTCTTAACCCCACTTAAAGTTCTAAAGAACTAAGGATCTATTAAAACAGTTCCTCAAGCTTTGCTTGATTGGCTTTTATTTTAATTTTAATGAATAAACAACAACACTGGAGTCAATTTAATCCTCTACAAGTTATGCTATGTGACAAATGTGTTTTTGCTTATCTAAAAAAAAAAAAAAAGATTTTATGTAAACTAAAAGTTGGCAGCAAAATATTGAAAAGGTTAGCACTGGCCCTGGTTTGAATCCAAGCTGGGACTTTCTTGTGTGGAGTTTGCATGGTATCCATGTGCAAGTTTTCTTAGAGCACCCCGGCTTTCTCCCATAGTAAAAGGAAAAAAAAAGTTGCAAAGGGTAATTAATAATTTGTTCCTTTAGGTGTGAATGTGAGTGTATGTAGTAGCTGGGACAGGCTCCAGCAACCCTGGGACCTCAGGTTTCGAAAATGGATGGATACACTAAAACCCACTTTCATGTGAATGATTATTTTCCTGGTCATGTAAACTTTATTTACAGAATTTATAATTGATTGTTAGTGTCAAAAGAATTATTTCTTTCTTCATTTACTTTTTCAACAAGCTTCATCTTCCACCAGAGTGGCTTCTTGATTGCTGCTGTTTTGTATAACTCCCTGGGCCTCTATCACTAACAAGACCATTACTGATGTCTTTTCTGTCACCACTGCTGTACTCTGGCTTATCTTCATCTTTGTGTTTTCTTGCTCCTCCTCAGTCTGGTAACATGTGTGTTTTCCATCATCATCCCAGTCCTGGCTTTTATCGCAGCTAAATCTCTGCTCCACACTCCTCCCTTGCTCTAGTCTCAGTGGTTTCCACTGTATTCTTCTTGACTTTTTCCAATTACAGTTGTTCATTTTGCTTATATTTATCATTTACCTTTTTCCTCCAGATCTTCATTGTTGTCTCCATTGCTTAGTGGGGCCACTAGCTCTTCTGTGTTTATGAAAGCAACTTCTTCTTTTTCACTGTTTGCTTCTGTGGCTTTAACATCACCATCAAGTTCCTGCAAACAAGTGACCCTTTTTAGTTTGAATCACACAATGGTCTATGTTATGACCTTTTTCAAATGTGCAAAATTAAAACATGATCATAGAAATTTAATATTTTGTGAAATCAGTTCATTTTGGCAAAAACCCAAAAGCTTAAATGAGAGGGTTTTTTTTTTCTTTTTTCTTTTCAAATGGAGTGTACACCCTCTTTTTATCTTCTTAAAATGATGAGTGTTGTCCTGGCAACAGTCTGTTTTGTTCAGTGCTGCATTTTTATACCTCCACAGCACCCTGGTCCTGCTGAATTTTGTAATCTGAGTTTCCACCATTGACCTTGGCTTCTGAGTCATCTGGAAACAGAAAGTCAATATCAGAAAATGACTGAAACTCCCTTAACTTAAAAAAAAAACTAAAGAAAAATATAACCTTTTCATTCATGTATCATACAACTTTTAGTGAAAATAGTGTTATTATTGTTGCTTATTCATCAGTTAGCCTGCTGGGCGTGTGCACAAATGGCACAAGCCTGACACCTAATGGTCAAAAAGAAAAGAAATCTAAGACAAGTAAACAACTTCATTCAGACAATGGAGCTCCTGACGACTGGGTAAATGGGCATGCAGATGAGGTTATTTTGTGACACGACTGTCACATTTCATCAGGAAGATTATCATCTTTAACACTACTATCAAATCATTCGGATTACTCTAGCGGCTTGGGTATTAGCACGTAACCTCTTTAATAGCTATTGTCTAATGCACTAATCCAACACAATTTGGGCAAAACACAGAGCTGTAGTACAAAAATGTGCACAAAAAAACAATATGGCGATCTTTGGTTCTTTTCAAAGTATCTGTTAGAGAAGTGAACTGTCCATCTGTCATATCAAAACAACTCTGAGGGTATGCAGAGCCCCAGTAATTAAATGAGGACATGTTGCTGCAGTTCAGTGCACATTCACCTCTACTGAAGCAGTCAACTCTGCGAGGTGCTTTTGTTGGAAATAGATATAGAAATAGATATAGAGATATAGAGCTTTTCCTAGAATTTGCAAGAAAGGCTTTGGAGTAATTAACCCGACACATCATAGGAAGAATACAACTATATGCTCTGATAAACAGCACTATTAGACACTTGTTTAGACACACGGGATGAAACTGAATTTTCCAATTAGACATAAGCAGGAAAAGACTAAAGGGAGAAAAAAAATTGTAATTAATGTCTTTAATTTTAGTTGTCCTTTCCTCACACACCAGTTAAGAAAGAAAAATGACTCAGGCAGAGACATTTAGTGCATTTCAAATGCAAAACTGATTTAAGTTTAGCCAATGTGGGAGATGAAACGTTATGGCAATCATAACGGACCATTTTAAGAATATTTTATGGAAATCGCACGCATTCATTAGGAGCGAGGGCCGAACGAGTGAGCAGCGGATGAGCTGCTATGACTCTAAACATCTTAACATGATTTGAGGGGGAGGCAGAGGCTCATAAAAATGCTAAATCAAATTAAATACAGCATTTAGAATATCCGCTTCTTTAGCTTGATTAAATCAGTTGTATTGGGGTTCTGGCATTGCAAATGATTGGAACGTTTTATGTTGAGTGTGCAAGTGAGCCAGTGTGTGACTTTTAAGGAAAAAAAAAACAAAAACAAGTCTAATCAAGCCAACACATGTATATATTCCTGTTTCAGGCATGGAAATAGACCGAGCTCGCATTACAGGGTTAAAGCTGCACCTCATCCATCTGCATGAGTTAAAACAAGGATGCAGCTGTAAGTGGGTGTAATTACTCATTGAAATGGCTCCTGCTACCATCATCCAAGGAAGATAATGTTATAAATGACAGTTGGTCTGAAGAAATGTAATAAAACCCATCTGAAGATGAATTGATAGGATGCAGAGATAACACATTCCACCTCTGAAGTGACAAGAAGCATCCTGGCTTTCAAATGCACTCAGTTGCATTGTAACTTAGCTCTGATGATTTTAACTCAAATGGGCTCTGAACCTGAAAACAGTCCACAACCTGCCAGATAGTTTCCTTCTTTCAATTCAAATTCAACTCTGATGAAACTGACAACACAGATGTTTTTTCCCCTTCCAGTTGTTGTGCATCACCACAGAGTCCTGGACATTAAAAAAAAAAAAAAAAAAAAGATTAAAAATCTACCCTCAAAATTAAAATTTGTGGCTTCAAAATTAGCAGTGGATTATATAGTA
>BSAI01000207.1:16984254-17105438 GCA_036245035.1 Adrianichthys oophorus | reverse complement strand
ATATATATATATATATATATGCCACTTTATTTCATAAAATGCAAGTTTGTATGACCAACATACTAATTTGTGTGCACAAAGTAGACCTTTGTCCTAAAGAGATGACAATTTAAGTGCACAAAATGCTCATTTCTGCACACAAACAACAAATTTCTGCACACGATACTAATTTGTGCAGAAAAAAATGCTAATTTGTCTGCACACACATGCTAATAAAATACAATTTTTTTAGCATTTTATTAAATCAAATTCTAATCTGCACACACAAAATGCTAATCAGAACCCACAAAAGACTAATTTGTGCACACAACATGCTCGTTACTAATACTAAGTCATGGCCAGAAATTAGGATTTTGAGGGACCATATTTTCTTAATGTCATGTTTTTCAACTGTAACTCTGCTAAGTTGTTTATTTTTCTGCTGAGATGAGTAAAGTTTCATTCATAATGACTCAATGTTAATGTTCATAAAAGACGGCTGTGACATCTATGAAAAATTCTTTTACAGAAGGAACAACGCTTTGGCTTTAGATGAAATGTTTATCTGATTTAATGAAATTCATGAATAAATGTGAGAAACAAATGATAATGGAGAAAGATGTACCCAGCTGCTCTTCCACTCCTGTGATCTTTTTAGCCAGTATATTTCTGGAAAGAAAAGAGATACAGAGCAAAATAAAGCTAATCAATCACCAGAGCCTAATTAGATACACATTTGTTATTAAATCCTTTCCTGTTTCTGATATCCATCATGAGACTCTGAGCCTTTATAACCTCTGACAGGCAGACATCTGCCTTTAGGGCACACTGGAAAGCTTTTGTGAATGCTTTGAATGTCGCACTCTGTGCTACCCTAACTGTCAAACAGCAGACTTTTTTTCTTTTTTTTTTTATGGCAAATAGCGTATACTTGTATAGTGCTTTTCTAACTTCCTTGAAGCCCCAAAGCGCTTTAGAGTCACAGTCCCATTCACACATGCACACACATTCACACACAGATGGGGGCTACGCTGCCGAACACTGGCGCCAACCTGTAACCACCAGAGGCAATGAGGGGTTCAGTGTCTTGCCCAAGTACACTTTGACGAGGTGGATATCGAACCTGCAATCTTCCAGTCCGAGGTTGACCGCCCCACTGCTGCACCATGTCCACCCACAGAATTTCACAGTCTGGTTTTTAGGAATCAGTTAAAGACTTTTAAATTATGAAGGAAATGCAAATGAGAGCTCCATCATTTTTGTTTTTTTCTAAAACAACATTTATTTCTTTAAAACAACAAAAAAAAAAGAAAACAACGAATGACCAAAATGAATCGTGCTGTCACTTCCGAATGAAATAAACACTCTCTTTATGTGATGTCACTTTACATACCTGAATCCCCCCCCCTACACACAAGACTCCTTTTTGTAACCATACAGTATATTACATATTTACACGCCCTCGATTTAATCCACTCAGTGCATGCCTGAGTGAAAGTAGCATGTAAAATAATGTTTGTAGTAACTCTGAATGGTGATTATGAAATGCTGCTACTCAGCAAGTGCACTCCAGTCACTGACCAGAGTCCTATTAAAGCTTTTTATGACTCTGTGGCGAGCTACTGGGAGAACGGCACAGTTGGGGTCGGGTTTATGGTGATGCAAAACGCAGAAAGAAAAAAAAAACAAAAAAACACGCCTCTCAAGTTTAAAATGTCAGCGCCAGACAACTGCACTCTTTGTTGGCATGTTTTCACAACTTATGGCTTTTATGCGACACAAGTCAGTTTGGTAATGATGACTATAGCTTGGATTAGGAGGTTAACTCACAAAAGATCTATTATTTTGAGTAAATGCACCAAAAAAACAGCATTTCCACTCTAAGATTCACTGAATAAAAGTGTTTTACTGGAGATGGATATTCTTTCCATTAATCCTTGTTTCAGAGACACCTCAGAATCAATCAATACCATGCACTTTCTCTTTAGGGAACCTTTTCAATAGTGTTAAAAAGTCTTCATATCTGCTGTAGTGTGCAGCCCTGTGCTAAGATAGCTTTGACATTAAATCAAAGGAAAGCGCCGCCTAACAATGTTGCAGTCAGACAGGAAGAGTAATATTTATAAAGGTCACGGCTTCAGCTCAATTTTTAAATAATTCATGGAGCCGGTTCTCTTTCTATTTTCTCCCTGCTTCCAGGAACCCTCCATCCAAACATCCTCATTATATCAAGGTTTTAACCTGAATGGCCCCAACTTTAGATGTATATAGATTTCCTGGGGTTATGTATATTTCATCATAAAATATAGATGGAACAAATAGGAAATTGCGGTTTAAATGTCAGTTATGTAACGTTGCTCTGAGCCAGGCATTCGCACATAATTAAACGGTTCAAATTGAGCTAAATAGTTTTGAAGGGGTACCTGTGTTGTGCATCGTTAGGACAAAAACCAGACTTTTAAAGTCCTGCTCCAGTCATCATTTGATCTATTTTCAAGGCGTTCCCAGTGGTCTTCAGTTATGATAATGGAATTTTTATCAAAAATCCAAAAATCTGTATGATTTCCTTTGACATTGTTTCTGCAGAGGGGTAGTATTTAACTGGAAAATTACCTCGTAGTTGAGACTGACTGTGCAGTTTTTTTTTCTTTAATTTATTTTATATATTTCAAACAAATTATAAAAACAACAATAGAAATTTTCATACAATCCATTGAGCAATTTGAAATAAAGATTGAAAAACCTTTCTTTGTATTTATTTCAACTGACAGTTATCTGGACATGGTTTCATCTCTGTAGGGAATTCATTCCACATTTTACACCAGTTACTATGATGCAGAATGTGTTTAATGTTGTTCTAAGTTTTATTTGTTTTGAAATTCTATTTCCTCCTAAACCTGTATCCTCCTTCTCTTTCAAAAAGCATGTTTTGCAAGTAATTTGGAATTAAGTCCTATCATATTTTGAACAGAAATGTAATCATCTTGAATGCTATGAAGTCAGAGATTTTTAGTATTTTAGATTTGACCAAAAGTGTGAAAAGTGTGTTTGCAGTATTTACTACTGTGAATTGTACTGGCAGCCCTTTTTTGTTATATAAACAGAAGATGGATAGTAGATTTATGTGTTCCCTCAAACTTCAGCACAATATTGAAATTTGGAGATACCAGGTACAAAATATGTAATGATTTTGTGTCCAAAACATATTTGGTTTTGTCTACGAGAGAAAGACTGCTAACTAATGTGTTTGAAATGCGGTTTCCAACTGGTTTTATACTCAAAAATTACTCCTTGAAATTTAGTTTCTTGAGCTCCATCTATGTTTACTCCAATACTCTGTACTTGAGTTGGTGAAAGTCTTTTGTTGTTACTGAATACTAAGAAGCAGGTTTTTTTTTTTTTTTCAAATTTAGTGACAATTCATTTACATCAAACCAGTTTTTCATGACCTAGTTCGGTATTGATTGTGTGTCAAAATATTGCAGATGATCACTTGTAATAAGAATAGTTGTGTCATCAGTAAAAAGTGTGAATTTCAGAAACTGATATATTTAACACACAGTAAGTCATTGGTACACACATAAGATACACAATTTTAGGCCCAGAACTGAACCTTGTGGTAACCTGAGTTAGCCCCCTTCCCATCATCCAGCTGTTTACACGCTCTCCCACTAGTTTACAGCCCATCACAACCTAGCATTATCGGAGCAACAAAAATGGCAATATTGGAGCTCTCCGTCCATGTAGTTTTGAGCCAGATGCCAGCTCAGACAAGGAAAACAAAAGCATATATGGATCTATTTGTCTGGATTCATCAGAATAGAGCACGACTGGGAGCTTGTGGCTAGCTGTAGTAACTTGTATGCTTCACTGACAAGCTTTTTTCAACGGTATTTTTTTTTTCACAATGATTTGAATAAATAAATGCTCAGAAATACAGTTTTAATCTTTATGTTCTTTATATCTCCTGGCGACCAGTCCAGGGGTGTCCCCTGCCTTCGCCCATGAGTAGCCGGGTTAGGCTCCGGCAACCCCATGACCCTGAAAGGGATGAAGCGGATTGGAAAATGAATGAATGAATGAATGAATGTTCTTTATATATGGTATCTATCATGAGAAAAATTACACAAAAAAATGTTAAAAAAAATAAAATAAAATCCCAATTTTAATTGGAATGGATCTTCAAGGTTGGACTGTCTGGCTATACTCCAGTTTCAGGAATGTGGTTTAAACCCCAGATACTCACAAATGTTAGTTAAATACTCCGGCCATTCAGTTGGAACGGTGATTTGTCTATCTCCGAAAGTCACGTGTGCCTGCCTAGCTCCACCAAAACCAGCACCACGGTTAGAGGTGACAGACATAAATTGTGCCATTGAAAATGTCAGATATGAGCCTAACCCTACATTTCGCATGTCACAGCTGAAACATTTGTTAGCAGATTAATGTTGCAGATTAGTACATCTTCACAGCTTTTCTTTTTAATCTAGTAATCCCGCATCAAAGGGGTGATGAAGAACATTTTTTTCTGCCACAGTTGAAAGGGTAAGATGCACAAGGATACTGTCTAAAATGTGACATATGAGCACATGAAGCAAAAACTTTAAAAAGACACACATAAATGCACACATTGCCAACTTTCCAACAACACAAAAATCTTCAAGTGTTGCCATCTTTCAGCCTCCACTGCTTTGGTCTTTTTTTTGACACAATTAAAGACAAACGGACTCATCTTGTGCGTGTCCGCTCCCTCCCAATGCTGCTCTGAAGCCCATTTTACCCTGACAGGCGCTGTAGATTCACATGCTAACAGGGCTAATTCCCCAAGGAAGATTTACATTTTATGACACCAGAGGAAGAGGCTTGATCTGGTTGGATGGCTCGTGCAAAAACAGAGTGAAAGACATAAACAGACTGCCGCTCACATACAAACTCCCAGATCTTTACCTCGCTCCCATCCACCATGCAAAAGCAAGGCGAGGAGCGCCTTTATTTCTCTTTGTTAAAAATGACATATGAAGTGTTTTTGAGAAAAACTGTGTGAGCAGGTGACGATGTGCATCCTTCCAGCAGCTTAAATTGGACAGATGCTCTCAGAGATGGCAATCTAGTGCTTTTAACACACTTCTTCCCATAGAGTTTCCAAAGAATATGACAACTAAGCAAAAACAAAGTACTTTATGAAGAAGCATGGTTGATGTTTACTTTAGTTGGTGCCTCAGCATTGATTTTGTATACATTTTACTAAGAGGAGTTGTCAAAGTGACATTTTTACCAGCAAAGTCCCACTCTGATCATCTTTAGATCTATCCAAAATGAAAAAAAACCTGTGTCATTTTTTAGGACATAGTGTCTGCAAAGCGGCAGGAGTTCATTTAAAATTTGCCTCTGAGTTGTGGGCAGTACTGTTGGCACTGAGTAACCCCACCTCTACTTCCCGGCATCCATCTGTTTACACTCTCTATTGCTAGTTTACAGTCCATCACAACCCTAACCTAATGCTACGTTCACACAGGGATCGGAGAGGCACATTCAAGCAACAACTCCAGTGAAATGTTTATGAAAAGGCGCATTTCAGACTTTCGCATTCTCTGGTGTTCACTCGTAGCCATGCACATTATTTAGGATTGTTTTGGACTCCACATACAAAACACGCAGCCAATGAAAGCCTTTTAAAAGTTAAACCACTTGAACTTTGACCAATAAGGGACCTGGATTTGGTGGTGACTGTTGAATGGCGTCCCTTTCAAAACACCAAGTACCAACCAATTGAAAATTGATCATGGACGAGCAATTGTTAATTGGAAAGCTATCCAGCCTTACAGCTTTGGGCCAGAAACCAGCTTGGATGAGGAAAACAAATGCATATGGATCTAGTTGTCTACAAGCAGATGCATCAGAATGGAGCGGAGCAGGGAGCTTGTGGCTTGCCGCAGTAGTTTCTACATCACAACTACAAGCTTTTTTGTCTGCTCCTGATTCAGAATTAGTTGAATAAAGAAATACTCAGAAATGTCATTTAAAGCTTAAAACTATGTATGTCCTCCATGGGGAGAGAAATGCCACAAGACCATGTTAAAAACAACAAAGACACAATTTTTATTGGAATGGGTTTTTAACACACAGTAACAACAGCACGATCTAGGAATCCCCCTTAGCTATAATTAATATTCTCCCTCATTAATGCACCTGAGGAAACATGGATAAGAAAAGATGATTATCAATAAAGCCTTCCTCCTCCGTCTGTATCTTTGCTTTTCCTGTCTCTCCTAATGCTGTCTGTCTGTCAGTCTTTCTTCCTTAGAGCACAGGCCTCTTTTGTTGATATTCACAGAAGCAATTTAGCCACAGCAAGAAGCACCGGCAAGTAAAAATCTGCTTTGATGACTCTAAATGGGAAGATTATCCAAATGAAAGGCAATTACCCAAACTCCACCCAGCACCTACCCTTCAATATCTGCCTTTGCACCCCCTTTTTATTTTTTATCTCAGCTCAAAGCCCTTGCTCTAGCAACTCAACCTTTTCAAGGTTTTCATTATTTAATTTCATCAATTTCTCTTGCTTTTTCTCTTAATGCTCTTTTCATCATTTCATTTCTCCTCTTAAACCATTTCTGTTCAATAAATTCACATTTTCTCTGTCTAACTTCTCAGTTCAACTGTTTTTACCTGTGCTACTTTCTTGAGGGAGCCATTAACTGAATTGTCCACAGAGGTCCTTTACGGAAAAGAACTGATAAACATCCTCCTTTTATTCCGAGGTTAGCAACAGCTGCCAACAGCCTCTATAGAAACCGAGCACCGGTGCACAAACGCTTGGGCTGGCTAAATTGGACGAATAATTAACTGCTTTCAAGCAGACTGCTGCAACCATGTTGTGCATGACAGCCACAATATCATTTTAGACTCCTTTAAGCCGCACATCTTTGTTGCGGCAGGTTCGAATTCAGCCAGTGACCTTTGCCGCATGAGTTGTTGTGCCTCCCTACGCCTTTGTCCTCCTCCTGTGTTTGATCTAATGAAGCAGAGACGTTAAACGCTTTACAAAATACCAGACACAACCTGCTGCACTCAGTCTAGCTGATAGACAGTAAATAACGGCTGCTGGTGTTAAAACACTCATGAACAGACATGCACACGCATCCCGGTCGTGGCAGAACATAGGGAGTAGTTCAAGTTACAACATCAGTCTATCTCTTTTGTCTTCTCCCTTTCAATAAAATCAAATAAGACCCAACATCTCTCCCTTTATCGCTCACAAATACAAAAATGATGGCGTGGCATCTTCACAATCATCTTCTGTTTCCTCTTCTAAAGTTTCAGTCGGAAACACGGGTTTCTTCCACAGCCTCTGCCAACTTTTTTCCCTGAGCTCCGGCTCGCTAAAGAGCTGAATGCATTAAGCATCGAGGGAGGGGAGGATTTCTCTGAGGAAAATTAACGCCAAAAACACTTCTGTGCTGCTGTGAATCATGAAAGTGAGAAGAACACAAAGTTCCTGCTGAGAAGCTTGAAACGAGTGAAAAAAGTAGAAAAGCTCATACAGTTGATGCAAATGCAGATATTTACACATGCTTTTATTTTGAAAGAGACGACAAAGGGCAATTAGTTCATTTTATAGAAGAAGCATGACTAACAGAAGCAAAGAAATTGTATCATGTATTTATTATCTTGCTATGGAGCTAAACAAATAAGAAAACTATTGTGTCTTGTTAACATGACAGCAATTCAAAGAGATTTTAAAGGTCAAACCACAGGGGGTGGTTCAACATTTCAATATAAATATAATTCAATTTTTGGTCAACGTTGCCCAAAGTGACCAACAATGCCTTTTTTGTTGTTTTCTGTACCCCTAAAATGATTTTTCTTACTAAAAGATTTCATACAGAGGATCAACAGTGAAGACTATTGAAGCGAAGGAAAAAATATGTTCCATGTCTGCGCCTTTGATGCAAAATGCCAGCTCCCCAGAACCACGGACGCAAATTCTCCATGCTTCGGCTGTCAATTCTGGTGCCAAAGGAGCAAAAAAAAAAAAAAAGAAGAAGAGTGACTTGATCTGGCTCAAACAATAGACGGAGTAAAAAAAATGGATAATTGTGGCTCAATTAAAATGAAAAATCATCTTTTTATGTGTGTACTTTTTAAGTTTTTTTTTTTTATTTTTGTCTTTTGAAAATTATAACAGACAGCTTCCAAAGCAACCTCGGTTTTCATTTGCTGTGAATGTTGTCACCACCAAGCACAAACCGAAGTTTCCAGAGGACAATTACTGACACTGATCACAAGCACAGAAAATGATGTAATGTGTTTCTCGAAATAGTTGTTCATGTCATCATGCTGGACCTACTTTCACAGAGTCAGACTTTAGGTTTGCAGAGCAACAGTGCCCCTATGTGGAAATTCAGGTTCCTGAATATTTTAAAGACAGACCATTACGTCATGGGTGTGTGTTCAACAAAACCACACACCATAACAAACAGGGAGGTATATCAAGTGTAAAAGATGCAAAAACAACAAAACAAATTGGGGGTGGGGGGTATCAATAACAATGCTTAACCCTTTAATTGCGTTCGGGTCAAAATTGACCCATATTCACACTTGAAAACGGGTACATTTTGACCCGAACAAAACAATACAAGGCTAAAAAGAGTAAAATGCATTTTGTGTGGGGATGTTACCTTCATCAGATGGACAGGGATTGAAGCTTTGACCGCTCTTCCTCTTTCTGAGGGAGAGAAGCTTTGACTGGGAGATCTCCCTCACAATAGAGGACAGATGCTCCTTGCTGGTGTTGCTGAGGCCCAAAGGAGACGTCTTAAACTCTGGATCCTCACTATTACTGCTGGGAACCTTGGACTTACTCTGAGAAAAAAAAAGGAAATCCAGTTGTGTCAGTTTGGTTTAAAAAAACAAACAAAAAAATAATCTCAAGGAAGTTAGTTGTATGTGTTCTATTTGAACATAAGTCATGAAAAACGTGGGTGGCACAAATGAGAAACAAGGAAAAATGTCAAATTAAAACAAAAACATGTTAAAACCCATATTCAAGTATCCACAGACTCAACATAACAGATCCATTTAAACCACATTTAAAAAGAAAATTGTGTAAATCTTACATTTCCACTTTGCTTTGAAAATCTGTAGATAGGTGGAAGAGAGTATGTTTTCTTCCTGTAAAGTAAATAAATAAATGAATAACTAAATAAAAGAGTATTTATGTTTCTCTAAAACTGCACACTTTGGTCTCACAGAAAAAAACAAATATCAAGACATCTGAAAAAAATTAGGCATAAACTTCTTTGAATTTGAACTTTTTACTTTTGCACAAAAAAATGTGGCCAATTCTTTCTTTTCTAAATGATCTTAATTTCTGATCATGTATTGATCAAATAAAGGGAAAAGAATAATACCATCCATCAATCAATACTTGTTTTATTTCTGCACAGGGTGGAGACTCACAACTGCACTCAGTCTATACTCACTCAATTCTATAAAGCATATTTTTGGAGTGTAAACAACCACAGTGGCACAGAGACCAAGTCTGGGTTTGAACCACCACCTTATTACAAAATACTAAAGGAGCGAAGATATTTTTGTCAACAGTTACAAGAGTGTTAACATTTTCCATCTTCCAAGAAGCTAAAATATTGAAAAGTTTCTCAATTTAAATATCACTGTTACATTTCTTTGAGGGAATACAAAATATAATTTACTTGAAAGATTATCATATCCAACACAAAAAAAATATTTTGCTTTAAGGCAATTTGATTTGATTTTAGGAGAATTTTTCTGCGCCTTACCCTCTGATTACTCTCATTCCTCTTGGCTTGGAGAAAAGAAGGTCACTGTATGGAAGTTTCTTGAATCTTTCTCTTCCCACAGCCACATAAAGCTGACCACTCTCCAATTTCTCCCCATCTGTTACCTGGAGGCCTTCACAAGAGTAGAGACTAGATATATACAAAGGGAGACCAAACACAGAGACTTTCTCTTATACTTCTGCTATAGTTCTGGGGAGAAAAAAAATAGAATTTTTGTTTGTAAATGATGTTATTTACTGCTCTTTTTGAGTCATAACAACACAATATGTTTTTATAGAATGCTAATGCATGCATCAAGTCTTTAGAAGATGCAAAACACAGACATATTAAGACACAACAGCATAATCTGCCCACACACACGTTTACCTTCGCACTCCTCCCAGCACTCTCAGACCCATCTTCTCTGTGATCGTTTCTAGGATTCTGTCAAACTGCCCCAGCATCCTCTGGTGGATCAGCAGCCTCATTGCAGGGTTCAAGACGTCACCATTCGCTACCACACTAAACGCACCAAATGCATGTGGAGTCATTTTCAAAAAAAATCATTCACACTCTTACTAGAGCAAAACTTAAAAGTAAGAGGGGAAAAAAAAAAGAAAAAAAAATTACTGTAAAACTGTGGAATCTAAACTTACAATATTGGACAAGGCTCCTTGATGGGCTTCAAAAAACGAGCCGAGACACTAATTCTGTTGTAGGGCAGAGGTTTGGCCTGAAAATTAAAAAAATAACTCAATCATTTATAGCAAATTTACAGAGCTGTGATAAGAGTGAGCTCCTTAAAGCACATAAACATTCTAAACATTGGAAAATATTAATCTGCAAAAGAACCACACAAGTCAAGTCTATAGTCACAAGTACAAGTCGGCCAAATACATCACCAACATTGGTCTCAAAACCTCAAGTTCAAGTTAGGCTTGAAGTTGCAGCTTGACAGGGTGAAAGTGTAAACAGGGTCCGACCGTCCTGCTGGTAGGTGACGGTGCTGTATCATCATGTCACTTTTTACATACACTGTGAGCTTGACTAGGATGTGAATACTATAACAAACATGGCCTATAACCTTGTTTATAAGGGTATTTTAAAGGGGTAAAAGAGAGGGTAAAAAGGAAGATTTAAATGTGATTCTATTAATACTGCTGTAGTGTGAAGATACCATTTAGATGCCCTTTTCTCTGTGTGAGTAAAACATCCAAAACACGTATTCTATTTCATATTGACAATAAATATTATTTTGTGTGTAAGCACTCTGGCCTCACAGCGAGATGACCCTGTTTGAATCTCGACTGGGACCTTTCTGTGTGGAGTTTGCATGTTCTCCCCATGTGGGGTTTCTCCGGGAACTCCAGCTTCTTTAACAGTCCAAAAGAAAAAGAAAAGCATCATAGATTAATAGATTACTTTAATTTGTTCCTTAGGTGTGAATGTGAGTGTTTGTGTGGTTGTTAGTGTTTGTGTTTCCCTTTATGATGGACTGGATAAGAGGGTGTACTTAAGTAGTTGGGTAGACTACAGTGACCCTATGATCCCAAATGGGAGTAAAGTAAAATAAGAAAATGGATGAATCTTAGAAAATCTTTAAAGGTGCTACACATTTAATCTGTTAGTTTTTTGTGTACATACAACAAACACAGCCTACAGATCATGTTTTTGGGAAAAGAAATAGCAATCCCCATTCGGTCCATCTCTTTGTTTTAACTTTGGCAAGCTTCTTTTGATGGACATTCTGAAGTCCTGATGTCAGAAATCCTAAACCGTGGAAAGACTTGCCACCATGCCACCATAACCTCAAAGGGCTGGTCCAGTACCATGCAGTGGGTTTGATTGGCAATTCATTTACTAAAACGTAAGGATATTTGCTGCATTGCCCCAAAAAAGTAAAACCAAGACATCTCGGATTTCTTAACTTGCTCAAGATGTGTTTTTTTCACCCAGTGGATGTGTATATAAGACAGCAGTGGCTGCAGTTTATTTTTCTGAAACAGAAACTCAGGTATGAAGATTTTGTTTTAAAACTGGATTCGGCACATTGCCTCTTGGAGTGCTACAAGTGACAAGCATGCTGAAAAAAACTGCATGTGTCGCCTGTACGTGTCATGTACAAACACAGAAATACGAGAGTTTCCTCAGCTTCTCCAACACAAATGTCACCTTTGAAATGCGGGAGTCAATCATTTCAAAATACTCTTCGAAATCTAAATAATTACCTTTTGTTAAGGAAGATCAATTACTGATATTTAGATGGTGCAACTAGGCATTCCCAAGTCTCTGAAAGAACAGCTGCTTTTGTCTTTCATTCATGATTAGTCTAGTCTGAGCTATCTGACCTTAAGATGCCTCTGCCCCTGCTATGACCCCATAGCTGATGATTAATATTGCATCAAAAGGAGGGATGGTTATGATCCATAAATTAATAATGCATGGTCACTGGAGGAACGACAGGGTTTCTTCACTCTCAAGAACAGACCGAGGGTACTCATCGTTACACCTTGCTTCAGGTATCTTGACACGTTCTTCACACAACCTGCATTCATTGGAGAGTCTGAATGTTGGGCAAATTGTTTGGGGTAAACTCTTTACCTAGAATGCATTGCTCACCTAAACTGCACTACCCACAATGCTGACCTCAAAAATATTGTGCCAGAAAAACATCTTTCAAAGTATCTCAGTGACAAAGAAACCAATTTACCACGGTCAAATGACCAGGTTTGTTTACTTCAATGCAAATTGGGAAAACAAAACAAAACAAAACATGCACAAAAAGTCTCCATTGTACTAAAGAATTTACCATGATAAGAAATATGTTTTTGCAGTAGATTTCTAACTGAACACTGTTTGCTTGAGTTTCCATGGTTCTCCAATACCTGCATGGTTACAGTCTGCATCATCCTCTTCTTTCTGGTGCCAATCTGCAAGTAACTGCACGTAAAAAAGCCGGAATTAGTAGTGAAAATTGGTGATTTATTTACAAGTTAACTGATCATTTGTGCATTTTTTGTAAGATTATTTTCGATTCAACAGTCATTCTAAAAATCAATTTAAAAAATTTATTTAAAAACAAAACTTGCAGGCACATGATGGATGTGACCGTGTACAATTGTTCTGTAACCACTGATTTGAAATGTGTGATTTTTTTTATAATTCATCATTATTTTACTTTTGTGTACTACTTGGTAGCATCTGAAAAACTGACAAATGTATGATTGCTGCACCTTGACTGGTCGGCATTGGTTGGTTTAAATTGTGTTGTTTATGCAGACGGTAAAGTGACATTTCCTAACCTGCTGTATCCCTCTTGGGGTCACGGGGTCACCAGAGCCTGTCCTGGCTACTGTTGGGCAAAGGTGGGGTACACCCCGGACAGGGCGCCATTCTGTCACAGGGCCACACAATCACATACCTATACCGACTCACGGTCACATCACGGGACAATTTAGAATAAACAAATACCCAAAGAAGCATGTTTTTCTACTGTGGGATAATGCCAGAGTGTCCGGGGAAAACATTCAAACTTCACAAATAAAGGACTCAACCGGAATTCATACCAGGGCCTTCTTGCTGTGAGCAGAGAGCACCAACCACTGCACCACCATGCAGCAAAGTGACAATATACTCCAAGTTAAAGTCCCATTAGTTGTCACGCACCTAGGTGTGTGAAATTTGTTCTCCACATTTGAACCATTTCTGAACTGCGCTCAGGGACCATTTGGTGGTTTAACCCCCCAATCCAACCCCTTAATACTGAGTGTAAAGCAGGGAAGCACTGAGTCCTATCTTTAGTCTTTGGAACGACTTGGCCATGGATTTGAACTCACAGCCTTACAGTCTCAGGGTGGACACTAACACAAGGCCCACTGAGCTGGTTAAACATGGCCCAAACAATCTCTGAAAAGAAATTAAAAGATTTTTTGATATCCATTACTTTGTTCATTCTGATGTGTTTTTTTAAAACCTTTAAATGTAATAATAACCACCATTTAATAAGCAGTGGAGGATGATTTCCATCAACTCTCCATGCAATTCATGTCCCCTTTTCTCTTTCATCGTGGTAAATGTGGACACATGTTGCAGCATGTGGATGCCACCAAAGCATGACCACTTTGATCCTATTATCTTTTTCCATAAGTCAATTTATTTCAAGGCCGGGGCAGATGATGCCCTGGACTGATCTCATTTGCGTTAAGATGTGACTCAGCACTGGTGCAAATCTGTTGAGTCACATAAACATAACCAAGTTCACGACTGGGCCAACCTTCAGATTGAGTTTCTGATTGAATTCATTCATTGCATTGCACACATGTTTTGCTAGAAAACAGTCAGATTGTGAGTTTATAAAGATATTATAAATCACCTACAGATGGGTGGGTGATACATGAACAAACTGATGACAGAAAACGTGACTTATTCTTACTCTAGTCTCTTGAACCTCTCTCTTCCTGCAGCCACGTACTGCTCCCCGCTCTGCAGACTGTCCATGCTGTCAACTTTGTGACCTCCTCTCGGTGTGTAGATGGTCCTCACCGCTCCAAACGGAGCCTGTATCCCACCTGTCACCTCCCGCAGCAGAGTTTCAAAATTACACACCCTCTTCTCGTTCACGACAATCCGGCGAGCCTCGTAATATGGATCCCCATTCCGGAACATGAAGATGTTTTTCACCACGGGCTGGGATAGAAAACTGGGCTTCTCCGAGCTCATTGTCGTGCGTAAAAGCGCACGGGCGCGCCTGCGAGTGCAGAGTTAGTTTGAGGAAACTCTTAATGCGCTAATCCCAGTGGGGAGACACGCAAAGAGCCTTAAAATGTTGGTGGAGTTGGTCTACTTGTGCCAAAAGTTTACAGCTTAAAAAAAAGCGCATGAGCAGAAAGCGACGCGTAAAAAAAAGAAAGAAAAGCCTAAAAACTGTAAAGAGTAAGCAAAGTGAACGCATGCATTGAGAATAACCCCAGCAAACTAAACTGCGATGCGCACCCACGCTGCTCTGGGCTGCGCCTGTGCAATTTTACCCACTAACCAGGGTGTCACGGGAGTTCATCTGTTGGGGATGTCTCTATGGGAACACCGCGCTGTCCTCGCTTCGATTATCAAGGACACAAAATCATCGAGTGGTCAATCACTAACAAATGACCACCTGACAGAAGCTTCCAAACATGCATAGCGCGCAATGAAAGGTCCATGGTGAGACCTATGATTAGACAAAACAACTGAAGCTATGGTGGAGAACTCCGAACTCTCTCCAGGATCCTGGTGAGAAGTTAATTGGGCATCAGGAGACCAGCAGGGTGGTTTCCTGTGACATGAAGGGAAAAGGACAAAACAACATGTTTGTCCCTGTGATCTTGATTGTGTCTTATTAAGAGGAACGATGTGTTATTTTTCTTAAATTATTTCTTTTTTAATTATGACCCGCAGCAATCACTGACTGCAAGGACCATTTTCCAAAACTCACCAAGATTTGCACACACCTAAGGGTAGTAGATACTCGGTGAAGATGACATTTTTTAACATGTTACTGTGCATTTTTCTTATGATGGAGGACCAATTTAAAGAAAATTAAGATTAAAATGCCATTTCTGAGCATTTCTTTAATCAAATATTGTAGAACAGCTATCTGAGGCAGCAAGTGAAAAGGGTGGGCCAAAGTTTCCCTCTGCTCCATTGTGATTCATACACTTGTAGATGAATAGATCCACATACGTTTTGTTTTTTCTCGTCTGAGCTGGCATCTGGCTCAAAACTGTACGACTGGATAACTCCGATATTACTTGCTGTTTTGTGTTTTTTTTTTGCAATTCTAATGTTAGCCTGGGGTTTTGAGGGGCTGTAAGCCAGCAGGAGAGAGTGTAAACAAAGGGATGATGGGATATTAACAAAGGCTTACTTCCATGCCAATAGTCCTGACCACAATTCTAGAGGAAAATTTCTGATGAATCCCTGCTGCTCTACAGAAACTTGCCTAGAAAATGACTTATATATATATATATTTTTTTTTTTTTTTTTTTGGGGGGGGGGGGGGGGGCTAAAAATGGCAAATTCATAATTAAAAGACCACTGGTAATGTTTTTAAATGATATCAAAAGATAATCTGAGTGGGACTTAGTTTGGAAAACAATGTTGAGTATCTTGAGGGGTAAAATTTAAAGTGTACCATCAATCCATGATGAGGAAAAAAAAAACCTGTGACCCTTGTACCCTGACTATAGGTTCATCAAAGATTTGTCCAGCCAATAATTGTCCATTTCAGGTGTCTTTATGTTTGCATCCCAGAGGTGTGGCAGAGCTCTTGGTTCTTAATGAGCATCTTTTTTATGAAAAAAATATATAAATACAACTTTGATCCAGAACGTTTAGGAATTGATTGATTCCAATTATTCTGCACTGTGGTGCAGTGGTTAGCACTCTCACTTCACTGTCAGGGAGACTTGATTCAAATCCCAGCTGGGACCTTTCTGTGTGGAGTTTGCATGTTTTCCCTGTGCATGTGTGGGTTTTTGGATGTGCTTCCCCCACAGTTCAAAAACATGCTTTGTGGTTGAATTGATTATTCCAAATTGCTTCTAGAGGTGATAATGTGAGTGTGTGGCCCTGCAGTATACTGGTGACCTGTCCTGGGTGTACCCTGCCTTCACCCAGAAGTAGCTGGGATTGGTTCCAGCAATTCCATGACCTCAAAAGTTACTCAGCATGGATGGATACAGGCTTCACCTGAGGGCTTTAAATATGGCCATGCAGTTAGTTCCCCACTAGAGGGAAGTGTTCACCAAATAACATCTTTGTTTTTTTTTTGTTTTTTTTGCTTTGATAATCTTCTTACAATGGATCATTTAAATACAACAATTACAGAACTACTAATTCAATCATGATTTTTGTCTATGAACTTGGTACAACCACCACATTTAAATATAGAGAGTGATTCTCAATTAGTCAAAAACTACAATGATTTATCTTCATCCTGATATTTTCTTGTTTGCATGAAGCTAAGAAGCGTCCAGTTAAATTGTGTGCATCCTCTTTGACACAATGTCGAGACAAAAATCAGACACAGTGCAGTGCACCTGAAAAACAACAAAAACCTTTCTTTCTGCCTCCCTTGTCAGTGTATTTTCAGTCTCAACAACAGTGGCAAGACATGAAATTATATATAATTGCTGTTGTTTATTGGATGTGATAATGGCACCTTTTAAACCGTACCCTTGAATGACCAAAAATTGCCTTCCAATTGCACAAGGCTGACAGCATTCTGCAATGAAAACACTCGCCGTTGAGGATTATTAGTGTCTGCGAATGGAGGGAAAGTCATGTCACCAGACACACACTTTGATCTATTTAATCCCTCTACTTATATTATAATATCATTTTTTTTATTCTAAAGGGTTTAATTATCTATTTTTATGTGACAACAATTTCTAATAAATCATAAAACAAACATGGAAAGATGCTTAAAGTCACTCCTAAAGAATGTCATGCTTTTGGATTGTTTTGGGAGGAAATCTAGGAAACCCCCTAATCTGAATCCCTAATAATTTGAAATGGGAATTTTCTAGCAGTGAGGAGACAGTCCCATCAACTACCCCGCTCTCTTGAGGGACAAAGTGACAACAAAGTGACTATCAAATCACAAACCTGTTCATCAAAAGTTGTGCCATCCGGTTGACATATTCCCTCATTCTATTCTGGCATCAGTCTGAGCTTGAATACTGCAAATATTAGGTAATTACAACTGAAAAGTGACAAGAAATGACCTGTTTGAAAAGCTTCTTTTTACAAGTGTTACTAATGTCGGCTATGCAGACCATACAGAGACCAGACAGCCCTCAGCAAGGCTCTCCGGTCACTATACATCCAGAGCATCCTCCACAGAACAACACGGGGGACGCAGACGAAAGCCTTCTTCAAAACCACAAAACATATATTGGACAGGATGAGTGAACTCCCATGAACCCTCCAGCACCCAAATGAGGGTGTAGAGCTGGTCCACAGTTCCACGACTAGGACAGAAAGCGCACTACTGATCCTGGATCTGAGGTTTGACTATCGGCCTATAGTTCAGCACTAGCCGCACATATTTTAGAAATTACGTACGAACAGTCACTTCCTTATAGTTTTTGTATTTTCATTTGTGAACAATCTAAGAGAGGGAAAAAAAAAACAGTTAGGTAGAACATTTATAAAACACTGTATAATACTGTACAATTTTCCGTTACAATTGGGAGGGTGACCTTTAATTATGTTTGTTAAATACTATTAAACAGCATTCAGTTGTCAGCTTTGTTGGTTTAGACCCTAAACCAGAGGTAACATTACACAGTAGCGGAGGCATCGTCACTTTGTCTGACATCACGTGAAAAGGGTCTATTTGTGGTGGCTGGTACTAAAAGTGTTTTTTTTTTTCTTTTGAGAATTCAAGATGGCGGTCTCTTCTGGAGGTCAAAGGCCAACAAAACTTCAGTTGTGGTTGTGTACTTAATCTGGTGGAATGTGTGTACGTTTTGTGAAGATTGGTAAAATGAAAGCTATCTTTTTTCCATATTGTGCAAAAATGTGACAATTGGCAAATTTTACACTTTGCCACAAAATGGCAACCAAGCCACCAAACCGACACGTGAGTTTTGGTTACATTAGTGGATTTTAACATTTTTTTTAAATGTTTTAACATTAACTTTTTTTTTTTTTTTTTTCTGGATCCCTATAGGAGATTTTGGTCCCTTATAAGATATTTTGGTCCCTTTCATTTTTTGACCGTTTCTCCCATTGTGATGTCATCATTTTATTTATTTATTTGGGGGTGGTCATTCACTTTGACGAAAAATAATTTTCTTTGGCGACGAGTTGCATGAAAATGTGGTGAGTATGCGGCAGGGGCAAAGCTTCACTCAAAAGCAAAGAAAGACAGAAGAATTGCAGAAGCAATTGGTCCTTGCAGTCAAAGACTGCAGTAAGCCACAAAAACCTTCAAATCAACAGAAAGTAATTAATCCCATTTTAACACTTTTATTTTTGATACGTTGTTTGACAGTACAAAAGAAAGTCATACAGTCAGAGACACCACGAAACAGCACGGCAACACAGGCGTACAACTTGGAACACAATGAACCTTTCAGTGTGTCACAAGAGAAGAAGTCACAGCTGAGTCATTGAGAGAACTGAGTATGCAGGTGTGGGAGTCATAGATTTCTGGATATAGTTTTCAAGAAGCTCCTTAAGGCTAAAATATTGATATAGAGTATTTGTTGCTCTTGCAATGTAGTATCTTACAGTACAGTACAATACAAGTTCTTGATTACATTACATTTAGTTTCACATACATAGTTATGTAAATAATTTTAATCAGTTGACTACATGAGACACTATTAGTTTGCAGTTTAATAAAAAGCAGCTTTTTAAACAGTCTTTAAACACAGAGGAAAGGTTTGTGTGAACTATAGAATGAAAATCAAAGCCTAAAACCTGGTGAAATAAATACCAACAGATCTAGAGTTAATTTTATGACTGGGGTTTACACTGATTAGAAGATAAAGTTTTAATGTTTCAATGAGAGGAAGCAGTATTTGAATTTCTGTGTTCTTTGGTGGATTGAATGAGAGGAATTGAATAATGGTAACATTAGAACAGGTTGAAATGTAAGATTTTCAGTTTGACATTAAAAAGATGCATGTGTTTCTGTGGGCAGGATTTCTTTTCTTTATTGACTCCCTTTGTTGCAGTTTTACAATAATGATTGCTGACAATAGAAGGGGTTGCCAGGTTTGAAATCTATGCTTAGAATCAATTCCTTTCTATGTTTTACAACTCTCCTTTGCTTTTTTTCAGTTTGTTTGGGTTCAACAATAAAAATATATATTTACGACAGAATTTAATATTTATTTTAAGGTTTAGATCCTCAAATTTGCAATATTGTTTGAACATTTGTACGGATTGTTTTTATTTAAATTTCATCTGCCTTTTTGAACAGTTTATGACCTGCGTATTAGCTCCTTCTATTACTATGACATCTAGACATCCTTTTTTGTTGTGGCTGAAGCAACATTTGGTCTTGCATCCCCTGTGCTGTGCACGAAGGACAAAGAATCTAAATCTTAATCCAATGTTGGCTCTCTTCTTAGACCTTTCTGAATGTTTTCAATAAACTATCACAGCTTTGCTGGATAAACATGTGACAGGGCATGTCCATTTAAGACAAATTAACTTGTGTTTTTAGCCTTTGCTGCACATGGCTTTCTCTAGCCAATAAAAACACTGCCTTTACACAAATGCTGCATTTGTATTTGCAGATTTGTGTGGCTAACTTTGTTGGTACATCCAGAAGGGGGCTACAATGGAGCAGGAAAATATAAATAAAGTACAAAAAATAGTGACATTATAGATCATCCTAAAGTAATTACAAGGTAATCCCAAACTATTCTACAAGTCCTAAAAGGGGATGAGTTGCATTTGTCACAAACTGTTCTAGATCCAACAATGTTGAGGGTGTTCACTTTGCAGTTAATCATGTAAAACAGGAGGATGGAAAAATGGCAACAAATGGCAACAATTCTACAAAACATTGTCAATGGAAGATCTTCCCAGATCTGTGTCAGATCTGACATATTTTAAGATGGATCTAGGTAAATTAAAAGGTCATATGAATGCTTCCAGGATTTTATATTGACAGCATTTTTTGACATGAGAGAACTAAGAAATAAAAACCCATCAACGAATCATAGTTTTTAATAAAATGTGGCCTCACAGCCACTTTTGACCTTTTTATAATATATTATCTTATATATACGTAGAATATAATTTAATCATAACAGTCTTAAAAGTGGGTAAACAATAAAAATCCCTATAAGGGTTTGGGATTAGTAAAAATAGTATTTTAAAACAGGTTTATTTTTATCACTTCTGATTTATAAAATGCTAATACATGTTAGCAAAGAAACCTAATCAAAACATTGAATGAAAATGCCCTAAGCATGAAAAACACAAGAACTTTTTGTAGCCCCTTTACATCAATGATTGTAGAGTGATCTACATTCCTTGACATAAACTACATGACATCTTTTTGTGTTTGTTCATCTGTGGCCTTCACTGCTCACTGTCATGAATGCACCATGTCAGAAGGTTTGGAGCCATTTCTCACACTGATCTATCTAGCAGGCTAAAACTAGCATCTTATGCATTTGGAAACATTTGCATTTATGCAAGTAGCACGTGAACACCACATAAACTTCTTGACTGAATTCCATTCACCAGCTGGTGGAGAATGCACAGTTTGAAACATCCATTGTTGAAATGAAAGGACACGGCTATATCTGTAAGGGGGGGTTTCCTCTTTTCTTTTTTTAATCATTGGCACTTCTAAGTGTCTCGGTCTGTGGACATCACCGTAATCAATATAAATGGCTTTCCTCTTCTTATCTCTTCAGACCTTTGTTGTGTATGCATCCATCCATCCCGCATCCCTTTCATCAGTCTGTCTCCTCCTGTCACTCGCTCGGTTCTGTTCTTTCAAGCTTTCAGACGACCAACCAGTGATGCAGCTAGAAGGCAAACACATGATATGACCATTTAGTAAAAAAAATCAAAAAAACTTTGCAAATGTAGGAATCAAAACAGCTAATGTCCCACTCGTATCATCTTTTATCTTTTTTAAAAGCGTTCCCAGAGGTATTTTAAAAATGATTATGCTGTTTTTAGTCAAAATAATACATTTTTAAAATAAGATCTTTTAAAAAGATCAATAAAAATCTGCCTCTGAGTTGCCTGGCTGCAGACATCAACCTCCATAACTGAAAGACCTCAATTGGAAAAAGAGGTTTCCCCATATTGCTAAAAAAAACAAACAACTTTATTTTAAGTGGCAACCCTAACAGTTATGGTTTTTCCCAATTTAAGCTTTAAAGTCCCTCTTTTTCTTTTGTAAAATCGTCCACAGAAGTCTTTTAATTATGACTGTGCAGTTTTTAGCCCAAATCAAAATGCCTTTGTTGCTTTTTAAGACGTATTTTTTGCCCAGCAGCAGTATTTCATTAGATATATGATTCTAGTTTGTGGCTGGGACTGTTGGCTCGGAGTAATCCCACCCCCTTTTCTTACCCATTCCTGGGAGCTCTGTCTGTGCCCTCACACTCGAGCTTATAGTCCCAAGCTACCATTAGCGGCTCAAAAATATTAGCGAGCAATAATGGATTAATCCAGCCTTACAGTTCTGAGTCAGAGGCCAGCTCGGATAAGGAAAATTAATGTGCGCAAGGGGGGGTGGAGGACCTGAGTGGTAAGAGAGACTTTGGCACACCTGATGAGTAGTTACGTCATTACCCCCAGCTTTTCTAGCATCCGATTTTTTGATCCATTGCAAGTTGAAACAAGAAATACACAGAAACGCAGGTTTAATTGTAATTTATTTTATATAGGTCCTCTATTATGAGAAAAATGCTACAAGAACATTTTAAAAACACAAAAAAGACGATTTTCATGGGAGCGGGTCTGAATAAAAACTGTTTCTACAATTATGAACACTTTTAGGTTAGGGCTAGGATACGTTCTATAATTCAAATTGACATCAGGCACCACCTTGTCTGCAACCAGGTCCCTCTCCTAAATTGAAAGCCTTACCCCACTTCCCATCATCCCATTTGTTTACACTCTTCCCCTAGCTTACAGTCCCCCACAAACCCAACCTAACTGTACTGGTGCAACAAAAATGGACACCAATATTGAAGCTTTCCAACTGTACAGTTTTGACCCAGATGCCAGCTCAGATGAGGAAAACAAGAATGTGCTGTACATTGATTTATGTATCTATGAGCGGATGGATCGAAATGGAAGCAGGGAGCTTGTGGCTTGCCATAGTAGTTTCTATGTCACACCTACAAGCTTTTTCACACAGCATTCTTTTCCATTTGCTCCTGTTTCACAATGATTTGAATAAAGAAATACTCAGAAATGCCGTTTTAATCTTAATTGTCTTAATATACATCCTCCATCATGAGAAAAATGCTGTAGGAAAACATGTTAAAAAAAACAAAACATGGTATTGATCAGAGTGGGTCTTTAACAGATCAGAATAACTACAGACAATATTCCCCAAACACGGTAATCACTTTCAGTGATGTGATGTTTAGAGTTCATTGTAAAAGTGATAAACAAGGTCACACTTACAGTGAACTGCCGAACCTCTCCATTGTCTACCAGATGATGCTCTGTTTCAGGAGTGATGGCATAAGCTAACCTCTGTTAAAGAAAAGGCAGTTAAAGTCCTTCCTTATGCAAAAAAGTTACCAATGAAGACGCTCAATGCCAAATGTTTCCATGGCCCACTTCATCTTCATGTTTTTAGGAATACATCTTTCAAACTTACGTGGCAAAACTTTCCAGGCAGTGTGCAGAGTTTGTATATGGCATAGAGAGGAACCATGGTCATCGAGGACATAGCCAGACACCACCCCAGCATGTTAGCCCATGGCGGAAACATGTAGGAGCCATAGTTGGGAGGGTTGAACGTAGCAAAGCTAACAACAACCATGAACTAGAGAAGAAATGTTATAAATTGACATTTGAAAATTGCATTTCATCACAAATTGGTATTGTGGACCCAAATAACAGAAATTAACACATACAGCATTGGTTTAATAGATAGTATTGGTATACTTTCAACACAATGAGGGTACATTTTCCATGTGTTCATAAGCAAATTACATGAAATGATTTTGTAATTATGCTTATATTTCAGGAGGTGGTGTTCTAAGTGACGCCAAAAACTAAGGGTGTTTTCAGGCTGAAAAAGTGTTGGTTTGGACAAAGTCCACTTTTTTTGGTCTGGATCGAGTCCTGTAGATTGCATGTGGTCTGCATTTAGACTGGCATCTGCGGGATTTCTGTTTTGGACCAAAGCTTGCAAACAAAACCATGTGACTAAAGATCTCTTCGGTCATTGGCCAGGAACCACGAGGCGGGTCAAAACAACAAGAAAAAGTCAGAGGTGCAGCTTTAAAGTCGTCACCAGGGTGGTTAACTTATTAAAACTTAATATTTCGATAAGCAGTTTTTGAACATCAGGAACAACAATTTTTACTTGTTACTTTGGTATGGTGGAGACATGCTGTCATGTCGTCAGAGGATGTTAGCACCTTCAGTACTGAGGAGACGTGGGTGTGCAGGTAGGATGATAAGTGTTTATGAAATATAGATTGTCGGGAAAACAGTGAGAAGCAATTTGTATCACGTTAAAAGTTGTTTTAACCGCCTGCATTCACATGACCACATTTTGATGAGTTTCTACAAGGCAGCTTTTAGGATGACGTCACAGCAGAGCATAGTGCATACTATGCAGTGAGACACAGAAAAGCATGTAAGAAATGTTTTCAGAGGTGTTAAAATAAACGTTCTAACAAGTTGCCAGTTGGACCAATTATTTCTTCTTTGATAACACAACAATCAATGCTTTACGTTTGTCGGCGGCTCACAGGTCCCTTCATTCCTTATGTGTTTATATCACATCACTTTCAGGTACGGTGGCCATTTTGGTCCAGTTACTCCGCTCCCAGAGCACTTTGTATTGAGACTGAGGAATCTAAAAGCGAACCAAACTTCAGTCCAAGTGGAAATGAACCGAGACCACCTTAAAAGATGGGTCAGAGAGCAGTTCCTGGTCCGGGACCAGGGTTTGCTTGCACATATTCAGACTGAAGATTTGTTCTGGATTATCGGGGGAAACGAACTCTGGTTCACTGTAAGTGGACCAGATGTGTTCAGTCTGTATACACCCTTAGTTTTTAATTTTGAGTTGGGATCTACAGCTATCAGGGAGTACTGAATCTACTTTTTAAATGTATAATGGCATGTTGTGCGCTGTACCATAACCTACTGACAGACAAGAAATTGCTTAGTTAGCAAAACATTTTTTGGTCTTTTTAGCTTAAGTTAGGCAGGAGGCAGAGCCTTCAGTGACATCAATGCTCTCTAGCTTGCTAGGTGTTGTCAATAAACTAGCATACATGTAGAGTCAGTATCTGTGTCCTTGTTCATTCACAATTCCCTAAACTCTAAAACAATTTATAGTGCAAGACTTTCCAGTGCCCTGAATTCAAACACATTTCCAAGACATTCTCATTACTTTATTATTATTTTTAATTTATTTTAAACTCCCTACAAGAGTTGTTTCTGCCATTTTTCAAAATTTAAGTCATTCAAATGCAATGCATTGTGGTCTACATTCACCAGTTTATCACGCATCAATGCAGACTGGTTTTTCAAAGAGACTCCTGGGGAGTTTCCAGGGTACTGGATTTTGTAATTGTAGATTTAGACAGTTCAACAAAAAAACTAACTGAAGAATGGTGAGTGCGCTTGGACACAGATTTTATGCACTTAGTTATCCTTAAATTCTGAACATATTTAAGTTCTTTGCTCATAAATTTACTGTAACTGACAATTATTCAAAATAAATACTTTAATTTGCGCTTGGTCACACTTGAATAAGAAGGTCAGTTAATCGTCTAGCTTAAGCGTCCACAACCTTTAATGCTGAAATAGCCATTTGCTCCAGTTTCCTACTGACCAAAACCAAGTGAGAACCGCAAAGTCCCACTGAACTGTTTAGAAAACAGTGTGTCAAACTGTGCATTCTCCACCCTACTTCCAGCTTTATTTATGTTTTTGTGACCATTAAGTCATTATTTTATAAAGTGTAGCATTTAAATATGTATAATTGTTACTAGGTATATAACAATTACTCTATTGATTGATGAATTGGTTAATCCAGCCAGATCAATCTGTCTGACGCACTGTTCAGGTATTTGTCTTTGAGTCACACTGGTTGAATTTTTGTGTAAAGTTGTCCTGGGTCAAATTTAGGTCAGTGAATCGGATCGAATTGGATCGTTCAAAATGAACCAATATGGACTATGAATCTTATTGTCAACCACAAATTGTGATATGAATCGTTATGCCCCAAATTATTATATTAAAAGCTTTTTATATTTCAATTTTGACTCAATTTGTGCTGATAGCAGCACTTATAAGTTCCTTTCAAAATAAAATACACTCTGTGTCAAAGAGCTTCCTGCCAAAAATGCAAAAAACAAACAAAGTCAACTATAACATTTTCCATTCTCGTGAATTTGGTACAGCTTAATCCTGTTTTTTTCTCATTTTACTATCAAATATAAACGTGACAACATTGAATATGCGCTTAAAGCTTATTCTACTTATAAGCATCTCTGACAGTAAACTAACCATTCTAACATAATTTTCCTCAGTTATCTGTCATGTTAAAATCAAAAAATAAATGACAACATTTAATAAACTAAAATGAATTACTACAAACCCATTATTTTTTCTAATTGTTTGCATTTTTCTATAATGCTAAAGAAACACAAAAAGGGATAAAAGAGCCATAGGTTGCAGACCTCTGGTCTAGCTATTGGTTGCTTTGAGTTTGTGTGGAAAATAGTCAAAGTTTGCTAAACATTACTGGTGAATCTGTGGACATGACCTTTTTACAGTTAAAAATACAAAGGTAAACAGATGAATCATGGTCAGTTCTATATCAACTCTTACATTTATGTTTTATACTGTAGTCATTTTCTCACTTTTATAAACTTTGTGGGTTTGTGGAAGTGCACTACTGACTAAATTGCTAATGTCATACTGTAAAACATGAATTAAAAATATCTGTACAACATTCATATTTCTACCTTACGCACCTATGTTTCTCTTTACCATCTTTCCTAGTTTTGGGTTAGCATGACTCACCAGAAGGAAGCATGGGCTGACAAACTTCCAGCAAAGCCTCCAGTACCTGCCTGGCCGATGCCCAATCATCTCCTTGATATTGTCGCTAAAACGGTCAACACCTCAAGCAGAAAAAAATATATATATATCTTAGGAACTCAGTTAATAAAACGAGCTGCATTTGTACTTTGTAAATATTAAAATAGTATATTACACATCAATATTTTTGTGGATTTTAGCAAACTCCTAATTTTTGAGGATCAAATCTGCAGATAAAGGATAATTATAAATTGCATCTGAATTACAGTCACCAGACATAATGAAATCAATCTTGTCTTTCCCTAAATGCTTTTTCTTATTTTTTTTTTTTTGCTTTGGTGGTTACCTGAGTCAAAGGCATCTGTCATTGTAGAGGAATATATCTATACTGACGACCAAGTATTCAACACAGCTTAATGAGCTTGAGCAGAGTGAAAGACCACAGTAGTCAGGGGTCACATGAAGATAAAAAAAAAAGGCCCACAGAGGCTCCCTCGAGGACTTGGGTTTGATTTATCTGGCTTGCCAAGGTCAGGACCCATGGAAGTAGGGCAATATGCCGACTCCTTTGCCTGCAGCCTTGTTTGTATTTGAGGCCCTTATCTACCTCTCTACCGTCAAGCTCAGATGACAGGAGAACATAAAATTATTTTAAAGAAAAAAATTATGATTAAAGTTCAGGTCAGTTCTTCTCACAGACCTTTACTTTGAAATTTCTACCTAAACCTCTGCCGCAATTTTCTTTTTGTTGTAGCCTCACCACTGCTGAGTGTGCACAGATATCACACTGGTACAAAAACCACATCAACAGCACTGGAACATTAAACAGATTGAGTTTTGGGGCAAAGAATGAGGAGGCCCAAACTATTAGAAGAAATAAGACCTTCTAGCTGCAGTATACTTTGACCTAATAGCACCAGACTGAACTGAAGCACAGATCGCCTTCACAGACAAATATCCCATCAAGTCCATAATAGAACATCCTCCTTGCTGGCCATGAAAACAAATTAATCAGTTGTGTCTGTATTGGCTTTCTTTCTCACCGTAAAACCAAGCGATGCCAATGGCTTCAATAAGCACTCCAAAGAGAATCGATGTTCCTGCGGCAAAGTGGTCCAGCAGAGTAAATACATACATGCCTCCCTGAAATTCAGAGCAGAAAAAAGGTTTTTAGAAAGTCATATTATGATGCCTCACTCTGATTTAATAAGAAAACCAATAAACAAAGGAATATGAATATGAGTTTGTGAATATTATCAATAGGTATTTGTCATTACGTACTTTGGAAGCAAGTGTTCTAAAGATGTAGAAAAAAAAAACATGTTTGCATGTGTCAAGTCTAAAAAAAAATCTATCATAAGGTGAATAGGTTTCAAACTTACATTTGTGACACAGAAGAGGGATATCAGAAAGGTAGAAACAACAATGAAGAGAGTGAACAGTTCCCTGTGCTTGTGGAGAAATTTGAATTCATCGATTAGTCCTGTAATCACTGACTCCATCCCACCCATCTGTAGCAGAACCACAAGAAACACGCCGGCAGGATTTGTGGTGCTCAAAAGTCTCAGAAACTATTAAGGTATTACATATGATTCAATTGGGTTCAATTTGTGAGTCATTGTTAGCTCATACTCACAGCACTGTCAATGCCCAAAGTCAGCAGCATAATGAAAAATATAACAGCCCACACTGATGATCCAGGTAATGTTGCAATAGCTTCTGGATAAATGACAAAGACCAAGCCGGCACCTGAAGAGCAAAATTCAAGTGAGAAAAGGAAACATTTTACCTGTCAGAGTCCATAAAACAATTCACAAATCGATTCACAAGTCATAGTATATAAAAAAAACCAACATAAATGGAATCAGATCTTCCAAATAACAAGAATAAATATAATTTTATAATGTCATGGCACAGAAAACAGATGTTTAAAGTAGGGATGGGCGATACATCGGTGCCAGTATCAGTGTTGGACAATATTTGCATCATTTCAGTTTATCAGTATCAGTCGGATACGAAAAATTCACTGATGTTGTTCTGACTGTCTTCAGATAGATTTTGGTTTTTGAAATGGATACTTCTTCCTAAGAAATCCCTGGCACTGGGAAGTGTGTGTTTAAAGTTATGGTCAGTGATTTTCTGACTGTTTTCAGTACATTTTAATTTGGATGCATATTGTTCCTAATAAATCCCTGGCAATGGGAAGCTTATGATGTAGAGTTCTGCCTAGTAGTCATTTTCAAAGTTTGAAAGGGATACTTGTTCCTATGAGATCCCTTGCCGTATGTTAAGAAGGTCAAGGACAGTAAAAGAGCAGATAAGCATTTCTAATAAACAAACAAAAAATAAATCTAAACTTTGTGTTGTTAGAGACACTTAAATATCAGTACTGGCAAATATAGGCTATCAAACACAGTCGAAGGGTAGTTATTGGTTATCGGTGTCGGGCGGAAAAAAAAAAAAAAAGAAAGATATCGGCCCATTCCTAGTTTAAAGGTTGAGCTCTGTAATATCATACCATCCCGAGCAACTTTATCAAGAGCCACGTTGTGCTTGTGGGACATGTACCCAAGAAAGGAGAAGACCACAAAGCCAGAGAAGAAACTGGTTAAAGAGTTGATGGAGCTGGTTATGATGGCATCTCTGCAACAATGAAATGAGGTAAAAAAGAAAAAAAACTATTCTATTACAAAACTGTAAAATGATATATACATACAATTTTAGGCATATTATGACTCTCAATTACAGGGGTGGATCAACTATGGCCCACCAAACTGGAATGAATTATATTGACCATCTTTATTAATGTTTTACTTTCCCTGTAATTCTGGTGTCTCTTCATAGATGGTGCACTACGAATACATATGTCTGCATCAATTCATTTTTCCGATCATTCCATCACAACATGAACGCAGCCTTTCTCTAAGCTTGCATTTTACCTGAAAGTCATCAACCCATTGGTGCAATTGGCACTAAAATGAGAACAAAAGTCACAGTTTTGAAATAAAATGTCCAAAAGGTTCTGTTTTAAAATAAAAAATTACAGCATGTTTTTGTCCAATGTTTTTTTTTCTTTCTCTTCTTGACCAAAACACTCTCCACACACCTGATCAGCTGCCCCAGACAAATTTTAAAACCCTTTGTGGCACACAAGTCAAAAAGTTTGCCCACCCCTGATCTATAGTGTGATTTTCTTTAAACAAGTTTCTTGGAATAAGTCTGAAAGGCATGAGACAGCATTGATTGTCTTTATGGATTATATTATAGGATATTCAGTTTCCTAAATTAAATGACAGACTATTTGTTGGCCTGTGCATGTCTGGGTAAAAAAAATGTAACCAAAAAAAAATATGCTCGTTTTTTTTTTACAAATTTGACTCTAAACATGAATTCTCAAGGTGGACTGGGTCATTTGTCAGTTTACAGAACAAAAGAAGGGATTAAAAGCTCCCGTAGAGAAGCTGATGATTTTCAAAGAGTGCGTCAGTTGGTGAAACGGCTTTGTCCCGCGCAGCAAGGCATCAAAAACATCAGGTGGTTTCGAAGAGGTTCAAATTCAACCGCTTACGTTTGCATGCTTGCACTGCAAGAACCATCCCCTGCCCTTTCTACACCTGCATCTCCTCACCTGCGTGTCACTCCGCGGATTTACCTGTAACAGTTGTTACTGAATTTGTTGTAGCTGGAAAAGGCAATTAGCACACCAAACCCCACTCCCAGGGAGAAACAGATCTGCGTTGCTGCCTCAATCCAGACCTGGGGGAGCGACACAACAAGCACACTTGTGTGAAGCGGCAAACAAAAGGAACTGGAGACGAAAAAGCCATTATTAGAGATAATTGCAGGAAACTCATTCAACAGCAGTAGATGAAAGACGCCTGTGAATACGGGGAGTAATTTTGCTAATTACTGCTCCGTGCATCTATCTAATCTAATTCTCCAATTGCTCCAACGTAGGACTCTGTGTCCGTCTTGCTTTCTCCATCATTCTCCATAACTGGATATCTTTATCGTGCATGTTTGCTTATCAGGCATCTATTATCAGGATTAATAGCTTTCACAGTTAAAGAGAATAACATGACCGACTGTCTGTGGTCGGTTTGTTGCATCAAATACATTTCCTTTAATGTTAACAGCAAACTGCAAGCAGGAATGACATCTGTTGGATGTTGAAGACAACGGTTGTGTCAATTGCATGATGCAACACTTAGGTTAGAGTTGTATCATCAACATGTGTGTTTTGCTACACAGACTAGTTTTTGATCTTTCATATTTCTAAAAATGTTTATCTTTTGCTTCATTTTCCTAATTTTCATTTTTCTGCCAAGCAATTGGCGACCCTTTTCCTACTGCGACTAATAAAGATTGACAAGCTAGCGGCTGGATGGCTAAGATGGCTGCGTGTAGGACTGGCATGCAGCAAGTCAGGGTTTGCTTCACAGCGGGCACAATGTGCTTAATCCAATGTGAGTCATAAGGCAAGATCTTTAAGGTTACTGCCCAAACTATGTAGCCACAAGAGGGCCCCAGTCTGGGTCTCCCTGTGCCGGTCCCCAGTCTGGATAAAATACAGGGTTGTGTCAGGGAGGGCATCCGGCATAAAACTTTCTGCCATTGTGGCGATCTCTGATGGGATGTACCAAAAGGCGAACAACAACTTCACAGTCCCTCCAGCACCTGTGGTTATTAATGCAAAGTATGCATGTCTGCATTGCAAATATAGTTTTTATTGTTTACCTTTTCAAAGGTAAAATTCAATACTGTATGCTTGTTGTTAGCAAGATACTATTCTTAAAAATGCTTAAAATGTCAAAGCATTGCCTTTAAATGGACTTTCAGAAACCACTTTCCTCCTTAAGCTTCAACCCCTTCTTCTCGTGCACCTTCACCGCCCCCCCCTATCCTCTGCTGGCAGTCACCTTGGCATCACAGAGTCTCAGGAAGTCTACGGAAAGGTAGGCTTTAATGCCATCGATGGCTCCGGGCAGGGTCACTCCACGCAACAGCAGAACAGTCAGGACCACATAGGGCATGGTGGCTGTGATCCAAACAACCTGAAAGAGTCACACAAGATGCAGACAACACTAAACACAGAAACACAATGTTCGCATTTACAGAGAGGTAAGACAGGACACACGCACTCAGATAAAGTGCTAGATTTACTGGATTGTAACACCATCAAAGACGGTAAATGTGCTGTACCTTTCCGGAGGTTTTGACTCCCTTCCAGAGACTAAAGTAAAGTAAGACAATCACTACAGCCAAACATGCAGTCAGCTGCCAGCGGGGACGGCCCAGGTCATCAATACCATTACTGTCCTGAATATGAAGGACCCCGCGTCTAGGAAAGAGAACATTCAGTTAAATGCCATCATCACACCTGAGACACCAGCAAGCTCATATCTTAAATCTAGTTTCTAGTCCTCCCACAGTATCAAAGAGCTGACCTGGTGTAAGCCACTAGTGAAAAGAAAACAACAATGTTAACCAAAAACGGTCTTTAAAATGTGTGTAGCTCTGCATGAATGCGAGAGTTTTGGATGCAGATGCCCGAAATGTGCATTACATTGATTTTTTTTTTTTTTTTTTTTTTTTTTACTGTTTTGTGGTCACTTAAACCAAAGGGACTTGGCAGAATAGATTAACATCCAGAACAGGAAATTCTTTGACTGCAACCAGAAATACCCCAATCTCGCTCGAAAACATTCAGGACACGTTTCTGTTTTAAGCTTCAATTAAAGTTTTTCTACAACTGAACTGAACAGTTTTAGGTTAGGGTTAAATGGGTAAATTAAAAGTAAAGGTAAATTGTATAATCTCCACTTCCAGCAAGTGATGTCAGGCACCATCTTGTCTGCTGCCAGGTCACTCTCACTTGAACGTACTTTGCTGAGGGCAGCATTACCGTAGCTCTATAAATGAAGAAAAGTCCTGTGTACTTCAGATTTTGTTATTCACAAAGTTAAATGACACAAAAACAAACAAAAAAAGCAAACAATTTATTACTATTTCTAATTGTTGTGGTATAACTTTTGTCCCCAATATGGTTATTTTGTTTTAAAGTTAATAAAACTGTAAAGCCACACAGAGTTCACAACACAGCTATATCTAAATAACAAGGACAGTAAGGAAGATGAACACCTGGATCTTGGTATCTACGTTTTAGATTTAGAACCTCTGTACATGTTTTAGGGTATGAGTTTAAATATTGATTTAGACAATTCATAAGAAGACAGAAATTAGACAAGATTAACCTCCAGTGCACATCATCTTTATGATTTTTGCTTTTTATAAAGCAATATTTTGTTGATTATGACCAAGACAGGAAATGTATCTTGATTCAACAGTTCCTTTTAAATGTTTTTTTTGAAACAGTTTTACATCGATTGCAGAGCGAGCCTAAAAAATGATCCAAAAGCTTCAACTGCTGTGGTCATGTGCAGGTGGCTCTGTGTAAATAGACAGTTACTTCAGCTATTCTGGATGAAATGCCTTCAACTGTCACAACAGTTTTTTTTCTCTTGCTTTAACAGGAAACACCTGCTCAGGTTTAAAAAGAAAGACACAATGTCAATTAAAAGTGATGGGATCATTGTAGGGTAAGAAAAAGTATTAGACTGACACAGCATACAGTAGCTAGGTCAGAAAGGATGACTGGCACCACATCCAACTGTTTGTAGATGTACAGGAATAGAAATAGACCTCCCATACAACTCAGTATCAAACTACTGCTATGGCTACAAATGTTTCTCAAAACATCTTGGTTAGAGTTATGGAGATTGTCAACTTACTCAAAATACTCTTGAGCCGGTGTGGCTGTGTAAATGTCACTGACGGAGTTGTTGTCAGCCCAATCTGAGCAGTTTGGACTGTTCCAGGTATTATTGCAGTGGACCCAGGGCAGCTCACGAGAGAACGACGAAAAGAGGTAGAAGAGGGCCCAGGAGATGATGACATTATAGTAGAAGCCAACATAAAGAGAAATGAGGATGACTGTAAAGCCTACACCTGTCAAAAGAACATACATTTTTGGATTCCACTCTCTAAAAAGACAAATAACAGTGTAGAAAGCATTTAAGACTAACACATGTATTCCTGCATTTAATTTAATTTGACTGGCATGATAAAAAGGTCTGCCAGAGACACCAGGATGAGAACTTTCTGTGCACTCATGAAACAAGAAGATGTTAAAGTCCCACTCTGATCATTTTTTTTAATCTAAAGTGTTCCCAGTGGTATTTTAATTCTGATTATGCCATTAAAAAAAAAAAAAACTGTGTCGTCTTCTAGGATTTAGTGTCTGCAGAGCGGCAGGAGTTCATCAGAAATTATCCTTTTGGTTGTGGTGGAAACTGTTGGTGCGTAGTAAACCCACCACCATTTCCCTTCATCCATTTATTTACACACTCTCCCACTAACTTACAGCCCCTCACACCCCCAACCTAACATTAGTGGCGCAACAAAAATGGCAAGCAATATCGGATCTATCCAGCCGTGCAGCTTTGAGCCAGATGCCAGCTCAGACGAGGAAAACAAAGACGCATATGGATCTGTTTGTCTGTAAGTGGATGCATCGGAATGGAGCAGAGCAGGGAGTTTGTAGCCTGCTGATAGGTGTTTTCGTGTCACAACTACAAGTTTTTTCAAACAGCATTTTTGTCTGTTCCTGATTCTCAACCATTTGAATAGTGATAGAAATACTCAGAAATGCAATTTTAAGCTTAATTTTCATCATAAATATCCACCATCATGAAAAAAGTGTTCTCAAGAATATGATAATAATATGACATTTTTAATTGGAGTGGGTCTTCATGAGAATAAAAAGGAATCCATAGTTACAGTAAGTCCATCTGCATTTACTTCCCAGTCAAGCAGACTTAACCATGTTTTTTTTTCTATCACAGGGATGTCCAGACATTTTGCAAAGAGGTACAGAAATGGTGAGGTGAGTATTTATGAGAGAGAATTTAGCTTGAAATCGTATATCTTAAAATGCAAATTAACTATTTTATGGAAACTTTGTTGCAATGGTACACTTAACTTCTTCACACTGACCAGAAAAACAGCTAAATTCCTTTTTCATCAAAATTACGGTGAATTTCATATCTAAGGACCATGCACCTTTCTTTTCCAGTTAGATTGGTGCAGTTAACATGTCTAGTCTAGTAGTACCTCTTGATAATGAACTCCTAAAAAACAGCCACAGTCTATTGACATTTTAGGCAGACAGATTTTTTTTGTATTTCACTGAAAGAATCTGGTAGATTTCAAAAATAAAACTTCCCTCAGATCCAAAACCAGAAAATAAACAAAACGGAAGTAATCTAAGTTACCATATTGGTAACTAAGTTACCGTTACGGTCACAAGTGACCTATGGACCACTACTACTGTTTGGATACCACTGCTATAAATGATTGGGGACCCATCAATGGGCATGTGAGTCAGCATTCCTGCATTCCTTCTATAAAAACTCACGGTGATTCAGGCAGAAAAATAAAAATGCTAATAATTTGTTTATTGTGTATTCATTTACTCTAGTATCTGTAGTCAGTGACTTCTTGCTAAATACTTGAACCAACCCAGAATAGTAAGTGTCTCCTTGACAAGTACACAACTGACAGGAACTTGTGCCATTGCCTTCAAATTGGCCTCCGGGGTTGATGTTCTTGAGCATCAGTATTTCCCAACTCTCTTCTTCTGCATGTTTTCCATGTTAACACTTGATTTAGCTCTTCATCCAGCTCTGCACAAACACAACTATGGCAGTCAGCAGAAGCAAGTGTCTTTAAGCAGGATATGACTAAAATAAAATGCAGAAGAGTGTTTTGCAAGAACCACAATTGGGAAGCTCCACAATCGATGGCTTTTTGTTTCCTCTCCAAACTTATTTTTATTTAGTTTTTCAGAAGAGAAAGTCAGACTTTTGAGCCCTAGTACTAAGTATTAAAAATATAGTATTTTTCTTTTAGGACTCTTTCTATGCTATGATTGTTGGTCAACCTCTTTCTGTATTGAATTTCCTTGGGTCTTTAGTCTCTATTTCCATAAGGAATAGGGCTCCTCATAACCAGGCATCTCTGGGATGCTGTTGGAGGCAACACTAGCTTAAAGCTCCAATCCAATAAAAATTTGTCACTTGGTTTTTAACATGTTTTTGTATAATTTTTCTAATGATAAAGGACATACAGTTAACATTTAAGATTAAAACTGTTTTTCTGAGTATTTATGTTATCAAATTGTGGTCAATTAGGAGCAGATGAAAAAAATGCAGTTAGAAAAGCTTGTAGTTGTACATAGAAGCTACATGCTCCCTGCTCCACTCCATTGCGATGCATTCACTTGTAGAAAAAATAGATCCATGTAGGTCTTTGTTTTCCAAACATTTTTCCAAACATCTGAGCTGCCATCTGGCTCAAAACTGTATGGCTGGATAGCTCCAATATTGTTCCCGATATGTGTTGCACTGCTAATGGTATCTGAGGGGCTGTAGACAAGCGGGAAACGTGTAAACAAAGGGATGATGGGGAATGAATACAGGCTTACATTGCACCATAAGCCCTGCCCACAACAAAATGAATGCCTGCCGCTCTGCAGAAAATATGTCCTAAAAAAATTACACCGTTTTTTTTTTATTATTATTATTTTACTTATAAACTGCATAATCATAACTAACAGATCACCAGGAATGTTTAAAATGGGTCAAAAGATGATCAGACAGGAACTCAAATAGATTTCATGTTGGTTCCCAGAAAAATTTTTTGCTGTGATATCCTAAAAGAATATAATTTGATGTGATTTTAGAAGGTAACTCTTGTCACACATGAATTTTAATAATAGTTTTTATATTTAAATATCATTGCCTAACTTTGGTAAACAGCAATGCAGGCACAATTACACATTTCACCATGAAACACTGAAAAACCCGCAAAATTGAAATACGGCCATTAAAAAACAAAAAGCGTTTGCAGCAAAAGCCAATCCCGGCAATATAGCAAAATCAGATTCGACCTTAATACTAAATTTATAGAACATATGATAAAATATAACAGTAACTAACTCAAATATAGAACACATTCTGGTGTGTCTATTTTTCCTATATGCATTCTGAACGTCATGTCACAAACTGAACTGCCTTTTTTTTATTGAGACCACTATAAGTCACTGATAAATGAGTAATCTCCCACTGACAGCATAATCTTTCAGTTAGCATCTTTAGGTCCCACAGAAGCAGAAACAGAACTTTGAAAACTGATGTTTCATGCCTTAATTATCACTTTATCTAACCTTTACATAAATCTGGAACAGTGTCTGCTCTTCTGAGGATGAATTTTATTTTGACCTTTGCAAGGAAGCTTGACCATCCCTGTGCCTTATTGATATCTTTGTGATGCTGTTGTGACATTTGTCCGCAAAGTGATGCCTCTTATTAGCACCACATGTGGCCATGCTATCTCCCCACATCCGCTTCTCCGTCCTTTTCTTCAGATGCATTGATCCTGAGAGGAAATCAGCTTGTTGATCAGAATAATTACTGTCAATATGGGCATGTGTCCGTGCATTTGAATAATTACTGTCCTCCCCCTGCTGAGAGGCAGGAGAGTGAAGCGTGTGATTAGAACGTCAATGTACTCAGTGTGGTCTCTGGCAGACGACACATGTTCACACTGAGTACTGCATACTGGCAGGAAGACGTGGAGCAACACGTATGGGCAACCTTCACAACCACAAGGGCATGGTTTCACACAAATCGCAGACTTAACGTCCAGCTGTGACTCAACAAAATGGTTTCTCTGATTCTCTGATTCAAACCAATGTGATCAAATTATTTTAACTTTGTAACCTTGAAGGAAACTTGGGTGGAATGCAATAGAATACATCCAAAAAGAGGACTTATAAAATGTATAATAGCTGTTAAACCAAGCTTAGCCTGTTTTTACTACTTGTGACTTTCTGTTTTTAATGTTTTTCTTCTCCATTTAGGCATATTTGAATGGCATTTCTCCTGCACTGTGCTTTGCTTTATGATGTGTTGAAAGAGTGTGTCAGCCAGCGCAACTCAACTGGATAATCAGGACAGGAGTCTAAAAGCCCAATTTTCATCTGTTTTCCATCTGAGTGCCAGCAAAACCTGATGTTCTGGGAGGAATAAGTAGTGCCTGTCGCTGCTCAGCACGGAGACAGGGGGACAAAAGAGACTGGCATGTGGACAGGCAGCCATGTGGGCAGATAGGAAAGACATGCAGACGGCAAGGGCTGGCCTTCACTGTCAGACAACCGACAGCCAACAAAGCAAACACACAATAAAAGAAAAACAAATGGATTCCATACATACGGTAAGCTCTCAGATCATGTTTGGTCAATTTCACCAACAGACTGATTAGAGAATTCATTTTCTACGTCACATCTTATTATTGAATCATTTTGTGCATGATTATGTTGTGTGAGTGTGTGGGGGGGTTGGGGAGATGGGTGGGTGGCCATTTTTTGTAATTTTTTTTGTCTTGCTTTTGTTTTTAAAATTGGAAAATGTTTTTATGTTAGGAACTTTGGGTTACATCAGTCGGAAAATTGCTTTGCAAATACACATACACATGCACATACACATACCATATATGTAAAAACTCAGTGACACGGATTTATTTATTTGTAGACTGAATGGGTGTGACTTTTAACACACTCAGTATTTAAACATTTGATTTGACATATTTGTGGGAAAACACTGACCTTTAAATATGGGACATATCTTCCAGACCCCTGCAGCCCCCTCTCTGTTGTACTGTCCCAGAGCCAGCTCCATGTAGAAGAGAGGCATTCCTGCTATCACCATGAAGAACAGGTACGGCACCAGGAAGGCACCTAGACAAACACATATCCACAACAAGGTTCCAAAACAAAACAATAAATTGGATTTAAGTTGTATGTATTCAAAAAACAAAATATGTTTTGGTTTACATTACTTTATTTTTTAGGAGTTCCCTAATATGATATGAAGAGAAAAAGGTAACAAGGTTTATGTTAAAACTGTCCATCTATATCAAGTGAGTGCAAGTATTTATGGATGATTAATAATTTCAAATTAAAGTTGCAATTATTAACTGACTATACAGCCTCAGTGTTTTTATGTCCTCATAAAAAAGAGAAATGTGTAAATGTTTCGTCACTCACTCCCTGCCAGCTTTGACCATGCTTGTAGTATCATTTGTGGCTCTTAAACACAATGAGAGCTCTATGTTAAACAGCCATAATTACTGATACTGATTGTTAAAGCTAATCTATGCAGAGCAGCTGTGACGGTTCCCCATTTTGTTTACTGAAAAGGGCTACAAAAATGCATATACAAAGATCTAAAACACTGCATGCATGTATTAAAAGTGCAGATAACATTTTGAAATAGAATACACTAAATTCCACCCTCGTTTGGAGTTGTTGACGTGTTTTTTTTTTCAACCTTTATTTACAGCGTTTAGAGAGCAAGTCTTACACAAGCCCTTTTCTTTTCAATCTCACCTCCTCCGTTTTTGTAGCAGAGGTAAGGAAATCTCCAGACGTTTGCGAGGTCCACGGCAAACCCAATCACAGACAAGAGGAAGTCAATTTTCTTGCCCCAGGTCTCCCTCTCCTCCTCCCCACTGGGGTTTGTTTGCGGTGCAGTTGGAGTCACTAAGGTCGTCGAAGTAAACTGAACCCCATTCTGCTCTTTGACAAGGATCAGCTCCACCTGAACGAATGGGTTAACAGTTTGTCATTCAATGTGTCATTAAATTGATGCTTTAAGCATTACTTAAGGGCCAAATATGTGTTGTTAGCAAGTTTTCTATATTTCTTAAGGATGGGGAAGCCAGAAAAGCAACTTTTAGGTTGAAACCTACCCAGCACAGCAAGAACAGAATCTTGTTTCAAGAAAAATGTCTTATTTTCTGAATTGCAAGAAAAATAATCTCATAAAGCTTCAAAAAACATTTATTGAGACTATATTTTTTTCTTAAAATAGGAATTCTTGATAATACAATTTTTCCTACCTCACTGCCGATTTTTTTTTTTGTGCTTATTGAAAGAAAAATGTTCAAGTTTAACAATTTCTTTCTTATTTCTTGTGTGAGTGGGTGCATGGGGGTGCAGTGTTAAATACATTTTCAGACAATTGTTTTCGATGGAACAGTGTAGCGAAAACAAAAGACAAATTTGCACCGAAATTCAAAAACTATGAGATAAAATGTTGCATTTCTGCACTGACCTCTTTGGGACTCATGGCGTTAGAGGATGGTCTTTTGGGGACTATGACTGAAGACATCTCCTCAGCAGGGATTCCCTCTCAGGAGTGCAGCAAAAACTGTGCTCATGAAACACCCAAAAATGTGTAAAAGGAAAGGTAAATGAAGCTGATATGGTCTTGAAAGCACATCAGAACAGGAAGCATAAGAAGAGAAATGAAGTGTTCCCTTTAAGAGAAATGAGGTTGTAGTTACAAATGTATGCAACACACAGCTGCTCAAACATATCAACAAGTGCAATAATAAAGAATAAAACTGACCAAAAAACACACTTTCTGGCTCTAGTTTATCTCCATTTTGTTACGTCTTTGAAGTTGCTTGATAATTATTTTAGAATGAGAGGGCAAAGAGTGGAGAAAAACAACCAAAGGTGACAAAGATAGTGAGTGAGCGTGATGGAAGAGCATCTTCAGCAGGTCATCATTCACGCTCTTTTTGTAGCACACTTCTTGATCGCCATTTTGCACAGATTTACACCCTTTCCTCCCATGCCCATCACACAAATAATAGAGCCGTAGTAGCTTTAAGGCCTTTTTTAAAACAGGATCTTCAGAACCTAATGTTTTTAAGAAAACATATTGACTTAACTGATTTTACACAAAAAAAAAACACACCAAAGGTTGAATATTTGCCTGTTTTTTAAATAATGATTTTTTAAAATCATAATTAATCATTTAAAAAATTACTTATAAAGAGTCAGAACTCCTTTAAATTCAAACAATTTCTCTTTTTCAGTATTACACATTTTTATCTCCTATATATTATGAAAATACTCCAAAAAAATGAAGCAATCTAAAAGGTTTCTTGAAATTAAAGTAAAGTATGATAAATGAAATAACTTACCCGGAGGAAAATGTGGTTGGTCAATCCTCTACCACTTGCTAGTTATGACAAATTAATTCCAGAGCTGATTATTTTCAATGCGCTGAAACTGTTGCAGCTGTTTTCTCTTAAATAAGACCTTAAATAAGTTCAATTTCTAAGTACAAATTCTCATCACAAAAATAAAATAATATAGGAAAAAAATAACTTATTCACAAGGATGAGAATAAAGACAAAAAACTGACCGGAGAAAAAAAATCAGGAGCGATCTGTTATGATCTGAAGAAAACCCTCCCACCCCTTTGGGGAACCAGAGACAGACACACAGCGACCAGAGTACCCCAAGGTACTGCATGGAGATCTGTCGCTGGGACCTCTCTTGAAATATGAGGAATAATCAACACTCCCCCATCACCGTCACTCTACTCCCTCCCTCCCTCCCTTCTTCCTCACTTTAGCCCTATCCATTCCCCTCCTCTTTTAACCATAACTGCATTTTCCTACCTGATTAAGACATTTAATTGGTCATTTCTTTTATTATCTTCCAGATAGAAAAGATAATAGATATAACATTTGCACAGTGACAGACCTTTAAAAATTCAATCCTTGTTGGCGATTTTTTTTTTTTTTTTTCCTGGGAATTGTACTAAATTTGAAGATGAAACTTTTTGATTAATTGTGGCAAGTATTGTTTGTACAGACGTCCTATTTTATTATTATTTATTATCAATTGATTAATTATTTATCAAGTATGCTCATTAATAGCTTTAAAAAGGAAGAGTTAAATCTGTTTATGGACATTAACAATTTATAGAAAAAAGTATAAAAAATAAATAGCCTGATAATTCTGTTTTCCAAAAGAAAGACCACATTTTATGATCAATAGAGAATTTAAAAAGCGAATATCATTGTTGTAGTTATAGATATAAAAAAATAATTAAATTTCAAAAATTTCCTTTTTTTGTTTGTTTTCGAAGCGCTTGCCAGATAGTTTCAGTGAATTTAGTTAAAGCTTTGTTTGACCTTAAAGACTTTTGTGACCCACCCTGTTAACCCTGTCAAGCCTGAAATCTCATTAGTTGGAATTTTCAACAACCTAAACACAATAATTCCTGACACCCGGTGCTTTCTCATCTCAGGCTCAACCAAAAAACAGGATCACACCATCAAATAACATGATCAGCCCACTCACCGGAGAAAGATTTATGATCACTTTTGTGTCCAGACAGATACTTGTATGCAAGCCAGTCATTGTGATCAATTGACCAATAATCCCTGAATCTGCGGCCTTCACAATGTCACCATGTACCTTTAAAGTGCAATCATCCCTCAAGCCTCAGGCCTCATGTCAGAAATTGTTGGGTCGATGTAAGCCGTGCTGGAATTATGAGGTTTCGGATGGAGCTTCGACAAATGGTGAGGCGGAGAGAATCGAGCGTCTTATTTTCATAAAAGCAACAGCTGAGACCTGAAGAGAAGATGGGTGATGATAGGGATGATGGGGGTGGGGGTAGGTGAGTGAAGATGGAAGGGTGGAGGTAGGTGAAGAAGAGGTAGCGAAAGAAAACAACAACAAAAAATTGTTTTTAGGAGCTGCATGTGCTAAAATATTGGTTAAAGGGTGATTATTGGGGCAGCATAGTCACAAGACATTGTATGGAAATTAATGAATTTCAATGAGATTTCTTCTAAATTCTAAAATATGTCCAAAAGTCTGTGAATTACCTGAGAGCACAAGTTGACAAGGTTGAATCTGGCCAACATAATTGTCAAAAATTTGTTTTAAAACAAATTATGATAGATGTTGGCTAAGAGACTAAGAGATCTGGACTGAGTGACCCCTCCCCCATGGCGTTCTAAAGAGGAAGTACTTACTGGCTCCAAGAAGCCAAAATCCCTTTGACCTCTACTGATAAAAACAGCTTATACTCAGTCATATTTGTCAAAATAATAATTATTGCCATTACCTTCTTTTTAGACATGGTCTTGCTAATATTCTATTTTTTTTCCAGAAATTTTTGCTGTAGCACACGTTATTCAAGTAACAACTCATCAATCAGATGCCTTTGTCTGTCTTTCCTTATGTGGTTTTATGTCAAATATTTGATTGACAGATTGTCTCAAGACCACTTTTAGTAAAAGAGGTGTGGACTTCTAACAAGTTCACTCCTAATTGCCGAGACTGGCTTCCATAGAAACAGTGACTCCGACCAACTCAGACCAATCAATGCTTACTGACGTTGTCTGGATCCAACATGGAGGCCTCTGTACTGTGAAAAAAAAGAAGGTAACTGAATTGATTATTAATATATAATTATTTTGAATATTAAATCTACCCACAGAAATATAGGGGTGGGGGATAAAGATGTTGAATGCACATTGCAAATATATTGCTATGAATGGAAATTACTTTGTGTATATAAATTATCTACCTGGTAAAATTGGTTTCATCTTCAAGGCCCGTTTAAGGAGGAAAGCTAAAGTTCGTCACTCCTTGGCTTATACTAAATATTATGGCAAGCCACTAGGACTGAAAAAGTAAGCAATTTTACACCAACTTATAGACCAAATACTATAATTTTTAGCTAGCTGCAAATGAATACATCAAACCTGCGGTTCTCTGATTTATCCAAATTCAACCAGTTACTGCCCCACTGAAAAAGTTAGTTTGAACCATTGACTGTATATGAGAACTGGAATGAGTGAATGTGACAATCTATAGAAAATGACTTGCTTTCAATTCCAATGACATTAAGTCAATTTTGCTTTTTTTTTTCGCAATACAGGCACCACAATGTTGGAGCTGGATGTCAGTAAGCAGTGACTGGTCTGAATCAGTATTAGTCACTGATCCTATGGCAGCCACGTTCACTGATCAGGATGAGCTTGAAGTCCACACTGGTTGGAAGTCCACACCCCTACCACTTGAACGCAAGCTTGGGAGAATCTGTCGAAATGTTTTGAATATTTGACATGAGACCACATACTTTTGGGGCATCTGATTGGCTAGTTTATTCACTAATCTGTAGTGAATAACTTGCACTACAGAAAAAAATAGGATTAGCAAGAATGGTAATTCTGACAAATATAGTGACAGAGTAATATCCGTTTATTTCTCAATACAAAACTATTTTGGATTTTGGCTTCTTAGAACCAGTTGATCTTTCCTGTTTGAAATGTGAGGGGGGAGGGGGGGTCACTCGGTCCAGATCTCACATGCAGTCAATGGTTTTAACCAACTTTACCCTAATTACGGACACCAGTTCTAAAAATCTCACAGCTGAAAACAGCCACCCTAATTCCCGCTGTGAAAGTAAAAAAAAAAAAAAAAAAAAAACAAACAAAAAAAACAAACAAGCGAGTTAATGTTTCTTTTCTTTAATTTCATCCCAGAGTCACATCAACAAGTTACTAAACATCATAGCAGTCCTAAACAAAGTCAGAGTAGCTTGCCATCTTGACTCTTTACCCTCAAAATGCATTAATAAAATAAAGCCTGTTCAATATAGAAAAAACGAGACAGAGAAAAAAAAAAATGTCTTGGTTCACATACACGAAGCCATCAGAAAGACAATATTGCTCATTCAAGCGTACACAAGTCTTTCGTCTTAGGCTTTCCACTGAACAAACTCTGATAAACAGGCAGCAATAGCATAAATACATGTTTTGCTTGCAGGTTTACATATTCTCAGATGCATACCAATCTGGAAAGTAATAGGTTAAAAGTGAAAAGCAATTCATTTTCATAAGACAAAATCCCCCTACCCCCAAGTAGTTGTTCAGAACGGTCAAAAAATGAAAGAAAAAGAAATGATTTGCTAACAAAACAAGTGTTCCTGTTAGAATTCTAATGGTATTGTAGCTCATTTTTGGGTCATTTTTATGTAACTATGCAATACTTTTACTTTTTTAGACCGTATGCTTTCCATTATAAATGTATCAAGCTTTAGTCTTTGCCGTGGGCTGTACGATTACATCACACATTACGGTGCAAACTTCTTTGATGCTAGTTTTTATATTCTTTATCAAACTACCATATTTCCACAGTTCAGAGAAAAAAAAACAACATAGGAGGGCTTTATTTCTTTGACTTCAACCAATCAATAAAAAAGGGGAAAATTAAATTTTTCTAATTTTCTTCATGTCTCCACAAATACTTTTCATTCTAAGAAAAGCAACTGTTACAATACTGTAACCTACAAACTTATCAAATTCTTCAAATAAAAAAAAATAATAATAATAATTCTAAAGTGCGAGCACAAATCCATACAATTTCAACCTGAAAACATAAAAAGGGAGCAATACTAAAAAGATTGTCATGTACCATGTCTGTTAGTCTGCGCGTGGGCATGCAGTCTGGAGTGCCCGTGTGACCGATCCCGTCATGTGGTGGAACTTCACCTCAGGGTTGACCACACCTCAGCACTCGCGCTTTACTTAGTTCAACCTGCACGCCTTACACTGAATGACAAAGGAGCTTAAAAGAGGTAAAAAGCAAACTTTTGAAAACTATGGTTTCTTAGGAAGAGGTTCACTGGACATCAGAGCGTTGAGGAGCTTCTGATCGGGACAAGATTGTCTGTACATTCTCTTTTATTGTAATAAAAAAGAATAGATGCTGTCAAGGCTATTGGTTTCCATATGAAATCTGCATTTTGTTTATAAGCAGTCAACTCAGCCATAGTAAGATTACAAACAGTAACATTTACACTGGACAAATACAGCACAAAGGGGAATATTTAAAAAAAGGGGGGGGGGAAACGAGGCTCCATTGATACAATCTGCAAAGCAGAGAAGATCACAGATCTTTGTCATGGCAGTGGAAACAAAAAATAAATCATATGTTTTTATATAAAAAAATAAACGAAAAGAAGTGTTCTGGAATATTTCGAGTACATAAAACTTTAAAAAAGCATCACTTTTGAAAAGGATTGCTTCTTTAAAGTAAAAAATGAGAATACAAAGAGTATGAACGCTCACAAATACAATTGGTATTTGTTGAATGTACCAAGATACAATTAGATTCAAATTCTAACAGTTGGCACTACGTCTGCTCAGGGAGGGGAAGCTCTCAACCAACACTTCCTTTAGAAACCGCCATGCTGTAAAGCCCTGTAAAGGTGCACTCACACCGAACGTGAGTAGCGCGGTGGAGGCGGACAATTTCAATGTAAAGTCAAGGGTTTAGACACGAATTGATGTTCTGCTGTGCGAATTTCTTAATCTGCTGTATCCCTCCCCTGGGCAGAAACCCCGTCCCGGTTACTGTTGGGCGAAGGTGGGTACACTCTAGAGAGTCTGTCGCAGGACCTACGAAGCTGTAGTGGACACGTTCATTATGCCGGCTCCCAGGAGAGGAGCTCGTGGCCAGACAGAGGGCCGCTGCTGGATGGGAAAGCAGTCTGCTCAGGCCTCCTGAACTTTGTTTTTCCTATTTTCACTGAGAGAATAAAAAAAGGTCCCCTCATTTTATCCTTGCCCTCTTGGGTTAATGCGCAACAGTAAGCATTTGTACTCGGTCAGACAGACACAGAAACACAGCAGAAGCGGCCGTCAATCAGACACAGCAGCAGGAGAGAAGCTTACTGGAGCAACCGGGAGACTAAATGTTTTCATGAACCCAAACATGGAGACGTGATCACTGATGTTGATGTAGAGCTCTTCAAAATAAATAAAGCGGATCTCAAAATATCATCCGTGGCTTCCATGCATTGTAAATGAGATAAACAGACGCCGCTCAGTGTAGCAATCAGGCTAAAAACATTAGCTGCTAGCTCCTCTCACTTGTGGCCGAGGCAGCGAGCTTAGGGAACAGATTTTTGGCCATGTGGTGAGCAGCGAATTCTCAGCAAGGCGAAGGAGTGGGGGGGCACGCCAATTGGCCGCACGAATCGCATTCGGTGTGAATGCACCTTAAGATTTAAAAAACTGAAATTAAAAAAATGTTCACTGGGACAAAAATGGCGGAAAAATAACGACATATCCTAATTTCATATAACCTAAAAAGTGAATCGATATAAGAAACCATAAACATGTTTGGTATGGAAAAAACCTCAATGTCAAAATGAATGTATCCCAAACTGTTTAAAGACCATACGAGAAGAATGCTCATGTCTACATTTTCAATTCTTCATCTGAATGATTTAACCCTTTGTTTTCATTTAAAGAACTTGCCAACTTCTTTTTTTGAAAGACATTGGAGCAGCTACAAAAAAAATCCGTAATTTCTATCATCTCAAACAATCTCTAAAATAGAATAAAAACTCTACAAAAACATGACTGTTTTTACTTTTCATTTAGGTCCAAAACCCCTTAAATCTGTTAAACTACGTTCACACCGCCCACTTCCAATGAAAAGTCAATGTAAATGAGCGCTTTGGGCTTCCGCATTAAAAGCTCTCGCGTTCGCTTGTTTTTAGACCATTTTCAGACTCTACGTACAAGATGGGCATTTATTGAACGCACGCCGACAGCTAAACGAGGTGGACTAATTAGGGACTTGGATTTGATAGTGATGTATGGATGGAATCCTTTTTACTTCATGGAAGTGAAAACCGTTTGGAAATTGATCGTATAGCAGAAACTAATAATTGCGGTTTGGGCCCGGGTAGAATTATACGACAGTGTCTTTCATATATTGAAATAGAGCGGTGAAAGAAAACGCATGGAGCAAGATTCGCAAGATTTGTACTGTTGTGACTTTTCAAACTTAGCCTCTTCCAACTGTGGATGGGAGAAATGTGCAAGTAAACAGTAGAAAAAAAAGTGAAGCCCCTCCCTGCTTGTCCAGTGTGAACACCATAAGATAAATGTGCGTTCAAAAACGCATTTTTAGCAGCGTGAACGTAGCTTTACAGAATTCTAGATGTGATTATGACAAAAAAATGAATCCCTAAACATTACCAGGAATGGAAGGTTAAAATGTCTGCAAGGACAGACGAGAAGGAATGCTGAAAGAATGTTTTGCAGTTATTAATGAATGTGCTTTCAGTGTGCACACAGTACCCTTCTTCTTTACATGGCGAACAAATAAAAGGAACAGCCAAATGAATGACCCAATGTATTTTTGGTCCACATTGTGTAACTGCAGTTTAGGGGAAAAAAAAAAAATCGATTTAAATCAACAGTAATACCAAAAAAGGTGAATTACAGAGAGATGCACTCGTAAAAAAGGGTTTACATGCAAATGACATCATATTACAGGAGTAGATATTTATATTTTGTCTTTAAACCCTGAGCTAAATCAAAAATTACTGTTCAAATACAAACCCATCACACACAAATTCTCTCTCACACACACACACACACTGGCTCATGTCAGTTTCAACTTCACTCACAGACCTGAGATAACCTCAAAGTTATGACTGAAGCTACATGCATCAGAACTGTCACTGGTACCCCCAGGTCTTCCTTCGTTACCTCAACCATGTTGAAAATAAGCCGAGTCATTCTGCACCTCCAATTGAAAAGGCAGCTACCAAGAAAGAAGAGGAAAAATGGACAAAAGTTTAAAATAGAATCAAAGCTGTTTTGTTTTAAAGTTTCGTCCAGTATACAGAACAGAGATTGTTCTATCGTTGCTTCCCTTGTGTGAAAAACATGCAGTTTCTATTATGTTACAAGGAAACCAAACAAACGCCAGGCCAGTGGATCCTAAAAAGTGTCGGCCATTCAAGTATAAATCCAAAAAGAAAAAAAAGGTATTGATTGACATTCTAATGACTCTTCCTATGAGAGGGGGAGATAAACTGAAAATCCTGTCAGATTTAACAGCCACAAAACAAAAGGTAAACTTTTCTTTTTGTAGCTGTGAACAATAAAATAATTTTTCCTCGCTTTTAATCAAAAATACTAATGTGATTAATTTGTGCTCCTTCAGAAAACCTCCTCTCACCAGGAGAGAGGTGTGTTCGCTCCTACATGTCTAAACCTCTTATTCATGTTTCTTCAGGAGTGCGTCTTTCGTGCCATCTTGGTCTCTGGGGCTGAAGTCAGGACAGATGCCGTTGGCAGTTTTGCTGGTGGCAGTGGCTTGTAAGTCCAGTGTGGACAGGCTGGGTTGCTTTTGGTGACCATGGCAGGGTCGACTCTGAAGGTCTGCATTGTCTGCATATAAATAGTCCTCTGCAAAGTCTGGATTCTCCTCCACAAAGCATCTGAACTTGTCTGGAAAGAACCACAAGGGGGAGCCAAAGACCGTTAAAAATATAAACACAGACTTAACGCTTTAAAGGAAAGTAATGAGTTAGTTTCTCCTCGTTACAGGTCACATAGAGCGGTGTCATATTTTTAAATCTCTTACCAAAAGTTATCTTCCCTGTGTCAGCAATGTCGATGGCAGTAAAGAAATGTGACACATCCAGATGAGTCACTCCTAAAGCCGTCTTTAGCATGACTAACAGTTCTGCCTCTGTGATGGCACTGTCTTCCTCTGCCTCAAACATCTGCAGAGCAAAAACACACTTTTGCTGTCTATGCAAACCATGACCTTCTTTATTCAGCATTTATTTTTTTTATTGTTCAAAACAAAATACTTTCCCAGAGAGTATGGACTGCATATTCAAATGTGTAATTTTCCTTAAAATCTTGTTATATTAGAGTTTTAAAATCAAAGTCATGCTGACTTGTTTGAGTGAAAGAATAAAGGCTGGAACAAAACCTACCTTGAAGGCCAATTTCATCGTTTCCAGAGTTTTGGTGGGTCTGCAAACTACAGATAAGGCTATCACATATTCTCTAACGTCCATGCTGTCATCTTCATCCTGTTAAAGAGATAACAGAAAGCATCGCAACTTTAAAAAAAAATATATATATATATATATTAAAAAAAAAAAAAAAAAAATCAAGAAACTAAGGTTACTTCACCAAAATAACAACTTTTTTTTTTTTTTTAAATCAACATCTGTTTTTTTTTTAGTGCATTATTGCCGGAGATGAGCATTGATGCAGATTTTCTTCAGTTATTATTTAGATTGATATGATGATGATCTGACTCAATTCTTGACTAAAATCAATTCATTTCGATACCAAGTCAAATTTGTAATTTAAATAAAACAAAACAAAAAAAAAAAAAATTTTAATGTACAACAATCACGAACAGCAACCTTTTTTTTGACAAAATGTTACAAGGCCATAAAGAGAAAACAAACAATGCATTTTATGATTATGTTTAAGACCCACTCATATCATATTATGATCTATTGTAAATAGTTCCCAGTGATCTTTTAATTATGATTAAACAGTTTTTAGCCAAAATAAAAAAATCTGTGTTGTTTTTTTAGGGTTTAACACTGTTTATGACAGGTGACCAATTTGAAATTTTCTCCTTAACAACTGTGCCATCACCAGCTATAATGTGCACTCATTAAAAAAAAAAAAAAAAAAAAACAACAAAAACATTTCCAATATAACTGAAAAGTTATTTAATTCACAAACAGCAGGTCAAATAGCTTTTTAAAACATACGTTGGCATTAACTCAAAAAGTACTTTCATAACAATATTGCACAAGGAAGGTAGTTGAAGTAGTATTGCAACTATGTTGGATTGAAACCAAAAGTTCTGCATTTGTGATATGTCATACCTACATCAATAGGATTAGATATGTCAGAACAAAATATTTCTGGGAACTTCACAAGCGTGAACCAAAAAAAAAAAGCCTATACTATTGGCCTATTTATCTAGTGTTACATTATAAGACAGGGCCTGAGTAACTGTAAGTTAATTCTGTGATGGTCATTGCATGTAAAATTTATTGTATTTACTTTTTTGTTAGCATGCTAATTATAGCAATATGAAATGTCTGCACTTGGACAGCATTTTTTTTTCATCCCCAGTAAAAGGAGTGGCAATCAGCTGTATTATTCATTTTAAAACTTGTTTACATTCCATTTTGACATTTGGCAGAAAATAAAGAAAGTCTGGATATAATTTGATCTTGCTTGGTTATTATTCAACAAACGGATCTTATCTATCAATCAAGCTTTATTTATATTAAAAAAAAAGCACTTTTCGTGAGTGTGCCTCAAAGCGCTTTAAATAGACAACAAAATATTAAAAAAAAGAGAAAAACAACCCCCCACACCTTCCCATTCACACATACACCACATGACCCCAACCACAATGCATAAAGGCAAAAGAGACGTAAAGTTACTAGTACAAAATTAGTCTCAATTTTAGTTCCATAGACATGAAGCTTTGCTGTGAGGAAACAATATATCGGGTATGTAATTTTTGTAGCTATGCACAAAATGTATTGTATGAATTACAAGTTAAGAATTACACACACAAATCTAAAGTTATGCACAAATCAAGTATTATGCACGCACAAATCAGAGTGATACTTATTTCTCTCCATACTTTGTCAAGGACTATCTAAGCTGATGTGAATTTATTTTTATTTTTCTTTTTTTTTACAAAAGTGCTAGTACGCAGTCCGTGGAAGTTTGCGTCATGTACTGCTAATACTCGGTGTATGGTGCATTCACAGAACCTGAAATTTTGCATGTATAGTTCATGAATTTCAACTTCACTTTAAACAAAATAAAAAGTTTAAGGTCCCAGGTAAGCTATTTGCTAGCACAAAAAAGCCATAATTGCTTATGTCTTCTTACTGGATGTATTGAATTAAAATTATTTGTATCAAATCACCATCATTTATACTTGTATTTAGAACAAGAGATCAGATCCAACAAAACTGATAAAAACACAAAGATTTAGACAGAAAGAAGTGGTGATTGTCACTTTAAACAATTTTTTTTTTTTTGGTCAACTTTCTGGTTAACTTGAGCAGTAAACAAAACCTAAACATCACTGTTTTTGTGGATCATTTGATAACAAATCCTGAAAATGTTCACCACAGTTTTTCTTTCCTCACAGTTCTGCAACATATAATGTTCTAAAGCATTGCATGTCAGTGCAAAAACGTCTCCACAACAGAATCAGCTGATTCACGTTGATTACGTAATCATTTCACTGTGCAGTGCTGCATATCAGCGCAAGGCTGCTTTTCTCCGAATCAGAATCTGCTAGAATTGCGTTAATTCCTTAAACTGTTTAATAATTCACAAGAATGTAAACACTGGAGCTATAGCTCCAGTTAATAAATTAGTTTCCTCAGAACTTATGACAACAAATGGAACTTTTGTCTAGTTTTTTCCAACTACAAAAACACACTCGCTAATTTAACTTTGAAGATAGGAAGCCTATCTGACACTTTATTTTGAAGGTTTGTTTACTTCCAATGATAGTGGCGCTATGCATTCGACTTATTTTTAGTTTATAAATGTAAAATCTACCATTATTCTGCATTTCAGAGCAAAAATTTAAAAAAATTACGAATTGTATTTTTACTACACTCTACCATATTTATAAAAATCGCGAATCAGTGATCTTGGACATCTCGATTATTCATTCTCAAATTTTTGAGAGCTGATCGTGAGTATCAGAAAATTCAGCTCGTTACAGCCCAATAATAGCATGATGATAGAAAACACTACACCCATACTCCAATAATAAAATGCGAGTACAAACTACCTTGAGAAAGATGTCAAGGACAGTGAGGAAGACCCCAAGACTGCAGGTTGCTTCTTTCAGATGCTGGAGCATGACTGTTGTGCTGCCTTCAAACGTAAGTTTGTATTTATCTTCTTCTATGATTGAGAAACTGCTGTACCGCCACCAAAACGTCGTGTTGTGCTTTCCGAGCCAAATGACTTTCTAGCTAGTGGTTATTATAATCATTTAAAATGACAAACGAAAAAAAAAACGACATGTTGACAATATCAAATTAGCGTCAAAGATTTTTCTTGGTCGATTAGTCGATGATGTCGACTAATTGTTGACAGCCCTAGTATTCATAAAGGTGGGCGGGGTCACAGTAACCGCTGCATGAATGGACCCTTTCTTTTTGTCACTCACACCTGATTTTTTTCTTCAAACTTGTAAAATACAGAGACCACACCCCATGTGGTGTGTCTTTCCCTTCGCGTCCCAACTGTGTCATGTGTGCCTCAGGTTGCCGACCCCTGTTCTAGGACACCGTTTCTACATAGTAAAACAGCGGGTGGGACAGAGGAGCCAGAGCAACCCCGCCTCCACTTCCATACACATTGCTGAGAGCTTTTTGTTTACGTGCTATCCCAGTAGCTAAGGGCCCCTAATATTACCGAGGCAACAAAAATGGCAAGCAATATTGGAGCTATCTAGCCGTACATTTTTGAGCCACATACCAGCTCTGACGAGGAAGATGAAGACTTACATGGATCTTGTCATCTACAATTGGATGCATCAGAAAGGAACGGAGCAGGGAGCTTGTGACACACCCAGAATGTTTTCTATGCAAATTAGCTCCTTTTCATATTGCATTTTTTGTCTGCTCCTGATTCACAATGATTTGAATAAAAATACTATGAAATACAATTTTAAGCTAAAATAATTTTATACATGTCCTCCATCATCAGAAAAATGCCAAAGGAACATTTTTATCAGAGTGGGTCTTTAAATAATACAAACTTCACCCTAAGTATATTTATTGCATGTTTTATCATTTTGCATTTGCATTGACATGACAAAAAATGAGGATTGAGAAAAAGGGCTGCAGCAGGTTTTACCTCATCAAACAGAGAAAACATATCTCGCAGCATGTCCGAGACTGGAACATCGAGGAAGTGAGCAAAACCCTGGAGGTCCAGTTTCTGTCCCTCCAGCTTCCTGGCTCTGTTCCCATAGTCCTGCAGGACCTTCTCACTGTTGCCGGGCTTTAGCCTGTGATAGAATAGGAAGCTGCTTACTTTATAGTTTGAAGTCTAAACTAAGAGACCATGCTAAACCATGCCATCAAAAAAAAAGTTTTTAAAACTTAAAGATTATCAAGTTTATTCCATTTTTGCTTAGCAAATTTGCAAACACTTCATGATTTCTCACTGAATTACAGTTTTCCATCAGCCGATAGGTAGCTCACAAAGCCATAGGTAGGTTGAATACTGTTGAATAGCAGCTTGTTTTCACATGTTAGCTCACAATAGCTCAAACACCCACACTAAATAAACCAACCACTCGGATACACCTGAGCAAAGATAGTTCCTAGAAACAAGGACATGGCTGGTTCCTGGAAAACACGGACACTTCCACCTATACTTACTGGTTCTCAAACTAGTTTAAGTTTTATGGTGCGTTTTCCATTCGCCTTTTTGTGGGGTCTAGTGGAGATATACTTTACTTCAGCTCTTTTAATGACTTCAGGTTTATTGATGGTCCAATGGTTTAGAAAAGTTTGAGTGACTCACCCGAGTCTCCTGACGAGCCGTGCAAACTCGAGCAGACAGGTTTCAACCGGCAGTTTAAGCTGCCCCTCTGCCATGGCCAGCTGGCAGTCCTCAAATGAATAATCTGTGATGGGAACCCCAAGGGCTCTAAAGGAAACACAGGGGGGAGTCAAGGGAAAAAAAAGGTCCTAGTGAGCAGATCAATACAAAGCAGGCTTTAAAGCTCAGAGGGTTTAGGATGATGTTGATGAAGGCAATTGATTAGTGAAAAAAACAAGCAATTTTGGAAATCTGAAAGAAAAAAAACAAAGATGGCAAAAAAAACTAAAAAGACATCAATTGTGCAAGTTTATTTATTTATTTTTTTATGGATCTAGGTGTGTTTACAGAAAGATTTGACCCCAAATTTAGGACTACAGACTCACCTGTGCAAAAAAAAAAAAAAAAAAAACAAACAAAAATAAACTAAGACAACTAAAATGGTGTTAAAACCTTAGTAGAAATAGACTACTATACTATAAAAGTTGAATTAAAACTTATCGAGCGATTATGGAAAATTAGAGCATATGGTTTGTATTTCTGAAAGAATTTTCTGTGTATCTGCTGACCAAACAATTGACTAACCCTAACTCAGCAGGGTCACAAAAACAGTTTGGTAAAGTTGAAAAGACATTCACAGATTCTGACTTTCAGGGTCATTTACTTTTAATGAACATTTTAAACTAACAGCTCTATTGGTTTGCTTTAACAAAAAAGATTGAGTTTCTGTTTAATTTTGAGATATGAATCACGTATGATCAAAACTATTTGATAGTTCTGAAGATCCTAAAGCTACAGTCACCAAACTTTCCCACAATACCAATTATCACCAAATTTGCAGGCACTCAAAATTATATTGGATCAAGGCAAAAAAAATAAATAAAACTGATCAGGACTTCCCAAATAACACTAGATCCTGATGAATAAAAAAACATTAATTAACCTGCTTTGAATAAGAAAAGCAACTTGTAATGAATCTCCAAACCCCATCAGCACTCTGGACTTACTTTGCCATGACTCGTCTGACGTTGACCGCAAAAAGAGCGGGGTTCTTTTTCTCCTCCTCTGAGGGAGTGTAAATGGGAAGGAACTGTAAGAAGGAGCAAAAGGTGGGAGATGAGTGTTCTCCTCTGAATACCTCCTGGATATTATTAAATGATCAGTTTGAAACTGCATTTTCAAAACCCTTTCAGGAATATAATTCCCTTAAATGTGAAAATACTTTCCTACTCACTTCAATCACAAACTCGTTGTGTAACTGGCAGAGTGTCAGCCACAAGATTGCAAACCTTTATTTGAAAAGACAGAAAATGACAGAAGAAAATTAAAAAGAAGAAAACAAAATGCATCTTAAAAAAGAGAAAAGCCAGTTGACGTTTCTTTTAAGCTCAGCAGAAAGGCCACTGTTAACAATTTGATGTAATATATTTATCTCATATTGTAAATTATGCAACAGTCTGGCTTTTGTTCAAACTGCAGTCATTTTTGTTACTTAAAGCCACTGTTTGGCTGAGACTAATTTGAGTAATTAATGCCAACTTTTAAACAAAGTGTTTTGTAATCAATGATGCAATGCTGTTTCCTTTAAGAGGCTAATAAATTGTGTAGCTTTTAGTTTGCAGACAAAATGATTTTTTTACTTTTGAAAATATCTTAGAAAGATCTTAAGCTATTAAAAAAAAATAATATATATATATATATATATATATATATATATATATATATATAGTTTTGTACTTACGCTCCCGGTCCTTGCCATGTCCATGTAATTGTATCCTGAAGAGAAAACCAAAACAACGGTATACTATGTTTAAAGTCCCACTCCAACCATATTTTTTATATTTTCTAAAATTGTTGCTCGTGGTCTTTTAATCATGATTATGCAATTTTTAGCCAAAAGAACTGTTGCTTTTTTAAGACATTTTCTACAAAGCAGCGGGAGAAGTCTTTTATGTATATCCTCCATCACCAGAAAAATGCAACTAGAACATCCTAAAAACACCAAAACAACATAATCATAGGAATGAGTCTTCAAATGATCTCTGATTTCTCAGAAGATTTTTAATTAAGTCAGCTGTAGCTTTCTCAGGTTGTAATTGTAAGATTTTCAGGAAAAACGATTGATCATCAGTAAAAAGAAGAGCCTTTTCAGAACCTCAATTCTGCAAAAGACGTCAACAGTTAAAAAAAAAAAAAGAGCAACTTTAAAATAAACTCTAAATTATCTTATATTTGATGATTAAAATGAACAGTTTTGTGATCAAGGCATGAAATGGAAAACAAACAAAATTTATATAGTAGATTTTAGGTCTATGAAAGGTGTCAGCATAAAAATAGAAAACCATTTCACAGCACAAAATTAAATGTATAGTTTTTTGGTGAAACTGTATTTCATTTAACAATCTTACCAGTTTGTTAGGATAACGAATTACCACTGGCTGCACTGGAACAGCTGGGATGAAGGCTCCTACCAGAATAAAAAGAACATTTTAGATACATTTATTGAGCTCAAAAGTTAAAATTTGATGTACAGAAGCTTTATAATAACTTTTTAGAATAGTGTTAAGGATTTAAGGATCTTTTATTGTCATTTCACTACAGGGATGAAACGAAATTTGTCTCTGGTCCCGGACCAGCTGTTTACAGTGCAAGTAAAGTAAAAGAAGTATCAATGTGATTCAGAAACGTAACCTGAACCTATTACAATTCCTATAGGGTATTCCACGGTTAAGTGGTATTCCCTCAGGCTTTATTTAAACCTTTAAGTAAACTTTTGAAACCAACTATAGTAAAATAGTCAAAAGTGTTTTTTCTTTAAACTACATTTTTTTATCATCTCTGCATATTTTACTGCTGTGTGAAAGGAACATTCGCAATACACCATCATGCTCTAAATTATGTTAAATCCTTCTGTTGCTTTTGCCTCTTCTGATTAGGAAAGGGACCAGGTGTGAAAGAAACATTTTGCAGGAAAACCTAAGAGCTGTGGGATCCGCTTAACAGAAGAATGAAAACAGGAAAAAGAGGTGACAGTTTGTTTTTTCATGACTGAAAAAGGACAAGAGAGCCCATAATGTAAAATGCACAAACTGTGGGGTGGTTGGTAAAAGGCAAGCATCCAAGCTGTAAAACAGACAATATAAATAGTGTGCAAAAAAGCATTGGAAGTACCTGGCTTAAAGGTTATGAGGCAGGATCTGTTAGTACATGTCCCCTCTGGAAAAATCATAATCTGTAAAAGTAAAAAAAAAAAAAAAAAAGTTTCTGTAATATGCCATGGTAAACTAAATTTGACATTGTTTAAGGCTTTTACTTTAAATATGATGAGTTAGTAGAAGAGTATCCAAAGGGGAACAAAAAGAGGACCATGAAATTATCTGCTTTTTTGAATGCATTTATTGAAAAACAAACTGTTCATACTAATACAGGTTCTACAAAGATACTCAGATATGGTTATTTCTTGTGTATTCCTGGTAAATTCTCAGGTGCTCTTCCACAAAATAACAAAACAATCCACTTACTTGAGGGCATTCTCCTCGAGAGTGAGCTCTTCGCTTGATTTCTTCCACGGTTTTCTTTCTTGAGTTCTGGTCTGATCGAGACACGAACACCGGCCGGATGTACTTAATCAGAGCTGGACACAAAGAGGGGAAGGTAGGAGACATTATAATTATTAATTTAAATTATTAAAATAGATAATTGTGTGAAAAAAATGAAGCCTTTACATTTATTAACATTCAAGAATTTGATGCTTTAGCTTTAGAAGTTTTAGTCTGAGTAAAGTCAATTTGGGTAAAAACCATACATCTTAAGCATAAAAAAAAAAAAATCAGTTAACAAATATGTCCTACTTTTCCCATCCACATGCCTGAATTTATTAACATATTGGGAAAATTATAGGATTCAGTTTCAAGTGGAGGTAATTTGAGCTCATCCGTGGACTAAAGATCCAACAACAAGATCCGGGCTGCTGTTCAGGTGAAGCACAGACAAAAGACACCCTGTACACGTGATGCTAGCTGATCATGTCTAATGCTTATTACAGACTCCACATGCTCGGCATGAAAAGGTTCTTTATACGAGCCCGGTGCTGGAAGGCCACATCCACTCAGAGGACAGCTGGTTCCAGAGGTAGCAGACAGAAGAACCTATAAAACCTGCTTCTATTTTAGAAAAGCACAATCTTTGCAGAAATGCATTAGTGGCTTACAGAAACGACATGGGTACCTTCAGCAATATGAGCAAGTATTGCTGTTTTAACTTGGCCACGTTTCACTCAGCCTGAAGTGTAGTAATGTGGCAAACTGCTGATCGAGCACAAAGGCAGGAGGAGAAAGGCAGACTAAAATAACACTCATAGATCTTTCCTGCACGTCCTGCTGGCAGAGACATAAGCCAGTGGCCTCAGTTGAAACTGCAGGAGTAATTGCACGTGCGAGCTGGTTAATAGGATATGTTGACAGACTCGTGTGTGTACTGTCTGCACCCAGGCAGGGCCAATCTGACCTTTGCAAAGGGCCGTTTAACTGTACAAAGACAAACTATGTGCAAGCCCATTTTTACACTGTTTGTTTTTTTTTTTGTTAGAGTTGGGCAAATAAAGATCTTTGCCGATGCTTTTTACCTTTGTGGTTAAATGGTAAAAATGAAATGAGTCGATGGTCAAAAGCGAACAGTTACACTCTAGACCAGTGGTGTGCGAGACTAGAACGCAAAAAAAGAAAAAACAATAACCTACATTTTTCAATTTGATTTTTGATCTGAGTCTGAAACAGGTTTCACTGGATTCTTCCCACCGAATCAAACTCATTCTTGATGCATGTCAAGTCACTCAGTCACGTGTTGAAAAGCCATCTGCTACTTTCTTAAAGCTGCTCCATTAGCCACTAACTTGAAATCCCCAAGCTAGCAAAGATAAGAGAAAACAAACTTTTTTGGAAAAGTTAATTTTTACCGAAAGAGCCAGTGAGGAAACAAGATGAGCCTTTGACTTAAAAAAAAATAATTCTGCATTTAACAGACAAAAACCACGAGTCTTTAATGCAAATATGGATTTATTGCAACAAGTGTTCCCACAGACCATAACAATAGTGCATATTATTCCACAATCAGCTGTCTAATGTTAGATGCTGCAAATTGTTTCGCTTAAATGGTGAATTAATGCTTCTGATTATAGTTAGAAAATACCAGTTTTACGAAAAGATAAACTTTTACTCAAAAGTTAAGTAAACTGGAAGCAAAAAAAAAAAAAAAAAAACTTAAGACGCCCACTTCAGCCTCGTGCAGGTCGCTCCATGAAGATACTGTCTAACATTGAACCCGTCCTAGACCTGAAAAAGATTGGAGAACCACTGCTTTAGACAGCAGTGGCTGTTATTCCATCAGTGGGTGGATTTTTTTTCAAACTAAAGTTTGGAAAAAAGTTTGAATGCGAGTCTGCAGAAATTGTGACTAAATAGGGATGTGAAGCAACCGTTTCAGCATGAACCTCAAGGGCAAAAGCATTTGAATAAGAGGGCAAAATCTACTTCCACTGTGATAACACGAGCTTGCTTCATTATATGTAGCCCCCATAGCTCCTAGGCTGGGTACTGTATTATTCTCTCGTGGGACATTTTTATGCTTTACAGGTGATCTGTAGCTACCGTTCACATAAGATACATCTTGAAGTAGCTGAACCGCACTTCAATTTCAAAAGGACCATGGTTTTCATGAATACGGATTTAGATTTGGTTCATTAGACACTTTTTGCCAAATGATGAACAAAAAAAAAAGGGTATGGAGCACACTGTGTAGAAAAGTGCTTTAATAATAATGTCCTACTTCAGACAGCAAGAGTTTTTTTTAAAGGCCAAGGAAGTTGCAAAACAATTTAGTTTTCAGGGTGCATGTGCAAACTGGTAACCCTATAGGGGAAGTGTGTGTTACAGCAATCAAGGAAGCTGAGTGGCCAAAACCATGTGCACACTTTAGACCTTCCAAATGTTGTACAGAAAAAAATCTGCATGTGTGAGAAATAGAAGAAAAATTCTTACAAGCTCAGATGAATGACTATTATAGAGACAAACATGATGAATCAAGCAAGGCATTTCCTGACTTTACAAAACTGGCATAAACTACATATGGCTTACTTAGTAAATGTGTTAGCAGGAAATATTTTTGCTCCAATAGTTTAAAAAAAAACCCACAGTCAAAAAAACCAAAACAAATAAAAACATTTTTTTTTCTCAAAGGCTTGAGAACTTGTGGGTAGTTGTGGAATCTTGTAGAGGGTTTGAGAAAAAAGTTTAAAATTATATAGTGACTGGACAATTTTTCTCTAAAATTTGACAAAAAATTTAAAAAGTGGCCGCCCAGGCACATTCTGTGGTCGTGCGGTGGGAGTCCAGTGATAGGCAGGAATGACGGCATTACGAAATCAGCAGCTCTGACGGGACGATGTGTAAATGTCTCCAGACGGAAGCTGTCCATTTATTCCCAGGGTTATATAAAAAGAGGGCCATTCTGCACAGCCACCTGACTGCCGCTATATTCATGACCATGGGAATAATAATAATAAAAAAAAAAAAAAAAAAGGCGGCAACATGAAACCCTAAAGATTCTGCTGATGCCTCCCCATCATACAGTAGTTGTATTTGTGATTGTAGCATAAACAAAGTGCAGGGTCTTGGTAAAAACAGCACTTGCTCTCCTAAAAATCCTGTAAACTTCTCTAAATGTATTACACTGATGTTTCATTTCTTCTAGGTTAGCATATACAGACACAGACTATATGGCGGTTAACATATATATACCAACATACTTGTGATTAGAAATTAAACTACTTGAACATGTATCTCCCAAAGCAAAGAAAGTCGAAACAAATCAGTTGTGGTTTCTACTTACTGCCCCAGAGAGGTATATCCTTGCTTTCTGCCTTCATGACGATGGAGGACATTGTCATTGTGACTGGAATGGCATCGAAGTAGGATGAATGAGGCGCCAAGGTAAGGATAGGTGCTTCTGTAGGCAATGCCCTTTGCCCTTTGATCGTCATCCAATGGAAACCCCCTGCAAACCACATGGCCCGCATGATGAGTCTCAGAATGATGTCCACCAGTCTGAAAAGGCAGTTGTGGAAGATTGAGGAACATTTCAAATGTATGTAGTGGTTTCATTAAAAAAATAAAACATTAAAAATTAAAATATAGAAGGAAAAACAATTTGTTCAAACTAGTCTGTGTTGAAAAGGATTACTAGTCAACAAATATCCACACTTTCTTTTTCAAAGAAAAACAATTATATGGTTCATATATCATGGTAGTAATTTGAGATACAAGACAAAGTTTATAACTTAAAAATTCTCTGTCTTTTTTCTGAATAGTAATCTTTTACATGTCAAATGTTTTACACGAAGTAGAAACTGTTTAGATTTGAGCTTTTCTAGGATTATAATAAGTTAGAAGTAAAAAGGTTACATTATTTTTAGTGTTTCAGTCGTTCAGTTTAAGAGTTTTCCTTTAGCTGATGTATTATAAACAAGACTTTCAAGGACAAATCATATTCAGTAAATCAAGATTTGTTATTAGCTGGTTGAGAAAACAGTTTGATTGATTGCAATGTGATTGTACAAAGCTTTATTCATATCTGAAGGGCGGAAAAAATTTCTGACTTGCTCTCGCATGTCAAGAAATGCAATGCTTTTTTTTTTTTTTTTTTAGTAAAGATGCACAGAAGTTCACCAAAGCACTCACCTTCTCCAGAGGCACTGCGGCTCAACAGTGGTCTCTGAGCGACCTATTGTGGCGAGAAAGGCAAAAGGCCAAGCCAGTAACATCATGAATGCAGCCATGAAAAGCCGGATGGGGAATAGTGTGACTGTCATCAGTGCAATCTGGAAAAAAAAAGAATGAGAAAAGCACAAAAGGTTTCTTTTTTTCACTATTTTTATCAGCAAATATTTTCTCTAAAGTGTCATGTCATTCAAGCAAAGAGTGGACTGCAGATCTTCAAATTGAAAATATATCACTATGGTGGACTGTGACAATGTTCAGATGGAAACATTGTAATACTGATTCAAGTCAACACCCCTACAAATATGCGTTTTTTTAGGGGTTTTGGTTTAATATTTATTATTGTTTAGCATTTTATTCTGAGTAAAAAAAAAAATCCACTTTCTGCATGTTTTATGGTTTTACTAAACAGCAGGAGGGTCAAACTGAGATACTCACTGGAATAAAAAAAAGTTCAAGTTGAAGGTTCAATGTTTGAGACTGTGAAGCAATGACTGTTTAAAAACTTGAAAATGACCTTCTTGAATGAATTTAACCTGAAATGCACAGACTACAAAGTAAAACAACATTAATCCCGAAATCAATCTTAAAAATTACGTGTTTTCCTAAAAGAGCTTTCTACAGTCATTTAAATGAATACTTGTCCAGTTGGAAAAGCTGAATTTATTTGATAGAGCTATAGTTTTTTTTCTGGATTCATTTTATACAGGCCAAGAACAGCAAAATTAGATTTCTTGTAAGAAAAATCAAAATGGTCTATAGTATCGGTCAAAAGGAAACTCTTTAGTGCTCTGCTGGATTCTCACTGGTCCGAGATACTGTGTCTCATCGTGGGTAAAGTTCATCAATCTGAGGTGTCAACATTTGAGCTGAAGAAACCTTCAGGACTGAGTGAAGGTGTTAATCACTAAGGCAACTCTTGCTGATGATTTGTTTAACCTCGTGCGCTTTTCCAAGCTTTCAACAAGCAAACACATTGGCAGTGTACTGTGGGATTTGTAGTGCATGTAGGCTAGCTCTCAAATTGGACATATATGCTTTACAACAACAGAACTGCTCTGGTTTGTCACTATACACCAGATTTACATGTCTATTGTGCTGCAGGAATTCAATAACAGATTTTACTTGCTGCTACCAGTTGAAAGATTTAAGTTAAAAATGTAATTAGTGTATCATTGAGAATGTCATGTGTTACATCATCTTTATGATGGTTAATGAGAGGGACTAAAGGGGTTGTGAGTTGAAGAAAGCGGTTTCACTTTTTGCTCCAAATATACATACTAAGAGGCTAAATAGGATTTTTGTCTCCATCAATTTTTTTTCCTTCAAGTTCATCAATGGTCACCATCACTTCATAGATTCTTTTAAAAAAAGATTTAATGCAATGATCAACTGCTTTTTGTTCAATAAAATATTAAACAAAGAATATTCTACATCACATTTCCAAGGAAATGCCATTAAAAAAAAACAGGATTTTGGTGACTCTCAAATGGAAGTGCTGAGATGTCACATTTACTGTATAATAAAAACCCTAAACAGGGTGGTGCATCCATTGTGATTAGATTTTTCAGTGTTTGGCACAAGCTTTTGTTTTCAGATTTTATTTAAAAAAGAAAGTGTATTGTGGCAATACTGTATTTTTAGCACTATCATGGAAAAATGACGTGCATGTAGTTCAGCTGGGATAAAGTTTAGCCCCAGAAGGGTTCATGTTTGCGCAGACAGAACCTTTTTCTAAACAGTAATATTATATTAGGACCCATTGGGCTGAATTTGGTAAATCCGTTGTTTCGAAATTGATCTTTACCTAGTAAAAAAACATTATCTATTCATTTAATCTTTGAGTCAATTTTCCTATCAAGTAAATAATTGGATTTTCTTCAAGGAAAATCCTGCATTCAGATGGTTTTTAATGTGTCATTTTTGTTTAGTTTTAAACATGTATGTAAAAGTGGTTTTTTTCAGTACTCAAACTAAATTTGTTTTAAATGAAAATATAAAGAAATGAATGTATATTAAAATCAGTCTCGTTCATGAAATTGAAATTCATTTTGGAAATTGCATTGATTCAGTATTTTTGAAGTGAAAACAGCCCGCAAATCACCATTATAATTAGCCTTGGATAATTTTCTAATATAACACATTATGCAAGAATTTCTACTGTCTGTTTGAGAAAAAGTTAGGGACCAGAAAAAAATGTTAGATAAATTAGTTTTTTGGTGCCCGAGAAGGTGTTACGCAAAGTCTAAAATCTGGAAATAGTAAATACTCAAAGATGTGACACTTGATAAAAAAAATTTATAAACAGCTTGTGTAGGTAATACATCAAATCAACAACTCGTTTTAATTTTTTCCCACATTCTGACAGACAAATTACATTAGTGGTACCTTTATTACCTACCCAGTATGTCTTCATTTTTTTGTAGTTTTTCAGATTATAGTGTGTTAAATTTACCACTAAGGACACTTTATATTTATTATACTAGTTTTTGTGTTTGCATACAAACTATATGGTAGCAATTAAATCATTAAAGTCTCTAAAAAAACCTTTTTTAAAAAAAGCATAAAAAGAAACAAAAAATGTTCTACCCACCAATCCAATTCTGAATAACAACAAGCCATATTTCTCTCAAGAGCTTTCCAGATCCTCTTTTCACTTTACCTTAAAACATTAATGTCCTAAATGAATACATACATAAATGTTACATACAATACACATTTTTGGCAAAAACTCGGATAAACTTTGCGTTTGCCTTTGAAGGCTCCAAACAGTATCCAGTGCTTTCCTTTGTGGGTTTAATGACCTACTGAAAACAGCTTCTCTTGTGTCAATATTTAACATGATAACAGCTACCACTGTGCACCATTAAGTTTATCTTATCAAGAGAGAAATTTTGAGACAATATATAGTCAATTAAGATTAAAGGATGTCAATAAACTTTTTTACACGAGCAAACTGCCTTAAATCAGATGAATGTGTTCATTTCTTTAAAGACCCACTCTGATAAAAATTTTGTTTTTTGTGTTTTTAACATATTTATGTGGCATTTTGTCTGACGATGAAGGATATATAAATGTCTTCACTCAAATTGTAACTCAGGATCAGACAAAAAATTGCAGTTGCTCGGTGGGCCACAAAGTCCCTGTAAGGTAACGTGAGGGCATGTAAACAGAGAGCTCTTAGCTTTGGGAAGGGGAAGGGGGGTTGGGTTACTCCACACCAGGGACCTCCAACGCCTAAAAGGCAAATTTCTGCTCTGCAGAAACTATGTCCTAGAAAACAACAGGTTTTGGGGTTTTTTTGTGTTGAAAATAACATAAAGACCACTTGAAATACTTTTCTATTGTCTTTAAAGATTTTCATGTTACTTCTTTGCTAGTCTGTGTAACTGATGTGTAAAGAATTGATTCATTTGTTTTTTGTCACACTGAAATATTCTAGTTTATCAACAGTTTTAGATATAAGACAAAAATTACATAATACTGAACTTGGTTTTAAAATTAAGGCAATAAAAGAAAAACACAAGGCTCCTTGTAAAAAGTAATCATCTTAGATTGAAATTCTCCAGTCTCACTGTTCCCAATCAAGAAATGACTTCAAAAACCAGCTAGACAGAGTGAAAAAGACAAAAAAAAAAATAAATCCAACACCTAACAATGTGCAGCAATCTAAAGAAATGTGGAAACCGATGATAATGTCCTGTTAAAATCTACCAGTTCGGAAAGGGTTGCAAACCACAGTGAAAGCCATCATCTACAAATTGAGAAAATGCATAACAGCTGCAAACCCTGCCAGAAGTGGCTAGCTGACCAAAATTACTTAAGAGTCCAGCAATAAATTATCTAAAGATCACAAAAGTCCCCCCCAAAAAAACAAAACTACAACCCCTACATTTCTAAGCTCAAGGTTCATGATTTCATGACTTTCTGGTGGAATAGCGTGTCAACTGACGTGACAAAAGTTTGAAGCGCTTCCCAGCAAATGTTCTGACAAGATTAATAGCATTTTAGAAAAAGAACATGCCACTAAGAGTCAAACATGGCGGTGACAGTATTATAATATGGAGTTGCTCAGCTGCTCTGGAATCAATGAAAGTGTGTTTTCAACCATTAACCAAAAGATCTAGACAAAGAATGTTCTGCTTCTGTTTGTGACTTAAAAAAACACCAGCAGGTCTACCTCTAGTGAGTTAAGGAAGAACAAAATGGAGAAATGACAAATCAGTCAAAGTCTGGTAGAGCAACTCTTTCAAAGTTTGAGGCACTTAACAGTGCTTTCAATTTGAACTTTTATGTTGATTGAAAATTGGAACCTAAACAAACTATATCCATTTTATATCCACTATTTTTTAACAGTATTTAGCTTAAAATTCTGTCAACTTCTCCTCTATTTGTCCTTAAGTTAAAACAGTTAAAAAAGTAAACTTCAACATTTACTTTTTAAGCCAAAAATTAAATTGAATAACACTTTAAATGCAAAGAAAGATTTCTGATGTGTGAAGTAGGACATAAACATCTCAGGTGCCATTTTTTTTAAATACAAACTATGTAGTGTTGGTCTTTCTTGATTTTGTATTTGTTTGAATGTATATGTATACATGCATGGATTACTGAATGGTACTTTAGTTGTTGGAGTTTTTATTTAATCTCATCATTGAATGTAAAGTCTTTCATTCCCTCTGAATACTGAGGCAGAGTGCAGGGCACCTAAAAGGTGGACCGGATGTTTTTTTTTTTTTTTTTTTTTTCCCACATCAGCTGAGGCTTTATCATTCATGTCTAGCAGAACTGTTTGCAGCTAGTGACCCAAAGAAATGTTTGATATTGAGTCAGCGTCATCACAAACTTGTGAATTTAATAAAGGAAGTGATATATTTTATCTAAAGAAATCATTTTTTTTGTGAAATATTAGCAGACTTGATTTATGAAGTCAATTAGGCTCCAGTATTGCACTTTTGGAAAATAGAAATGATCAGTAGATTTATTCTAACATTCAAGACTAAACAATGACAGAAGTTTTTTTGAATTGTTGCATTGCACAGATGTATGTGGTTTTGACAAACACACAAAACACAGAATACATTTTGTTAGATAACATGACCAAAGCATGTGTCTCTTGGCTCCTCTGGGCATTATGGGTAGTTTAGTCAAACAACGTAAACAATAGACATTTGTAAAGCTAATTTGGGATAGGAAACAGAATATATGAAATTTAAATACCGTGAAAGCATTTGCCAAAAGACAAATAATATGAATAATTATGAATCATTCAGCCAGCCTATGAATACTATTGTAAAATCATGCAATTAATCACAATCAAAAATTGTAGTAGCTGCCCCACACTAAAATATAAACTAGGTAACCTACATATTTGCTTTTGACTTCTTGCAATAGTTGCTACCTCAGTGACTAGTACATCCACCCCCACTTCACATGAAAAGGAACTTCCTCATATCTGCAGCAGCAGAGATGTGAACCGATCACAGTCATTTCACTTACAGTCACTACACACAGAATCGAGTGCAAAGGCCATAAAATGCTTTCTTGTTACAAGGTTAAATAAATACATTACAGAGACCAGATACAACTCAAACACATTTTGACAGCTAGACATTTGTTGATAGGATAAACTGCAAGTACCAAAAAATTCAATAGCTTAATTAAGGGCATTATATTATTAGCAGAAAGCACAGATGTCAGCTATATGTTGGTTTGACTTGAGATGGCAAGCCATTGTGTTTCTTTAGCCTCAACAAAGCATTCCTCTGAATAAATACCATTGTAAAACAAAGTGAGTATGCTACAGACTTTTCTCACTTATGCATGTACAGACCTGGCAAACCCATAGACATGGCTTTATATAATATTAAAATAAAAATTAAACTAAATGGACGTTTAAAGTTTTCTAGATGCCACTTGTGAATTTTAAGTCTAAATGGCCAAATAGTATACTTTGCGTTAAAAACTTCTGATGATAAATGGTAAAAACCAGAAAAAAATTGTAAAAACCAGAAGCTCCTCAGTGGCATCACAGTGATTTTTTATTTCCACACACAGACAAAATACAAATTTTAACCCTTAGAAGTCACAGAACGCAGAGGTGCATTTGCCAGCGATGTTGGCCGTTTTAAGTGACGTAGAATGCCGTCCCATCATTAGGAAAGTTTTCTTTCAAAATATAACGTGAAGATTTGAAAAGGTTTAAACAAAACCAAATAAACAATGAATATGATGAACGTATTGAAGTATTTTGACAAAACACATAATTTTGTCATTCCATAATAATAATAATTTCTGTAATTTCATTTGTCAGAACAACTATTCTTGCTCTGGTACATGTTTTAAACATGTCCTTGCTAAACCTTTTTTTTTTTCTTGTGATATTTTTTCTTTGTTGTAAGTCATTCAAATTATAAACTGGCCAATAAGAGGCTTCAGTAAAAACATGCTGTGCCTGCTGGCCCCCACCACAGAATATTTGATTGGCAGATTCTCCTGAGCCCACTTTCAGTGGAAAGCAGTGGCTTTCCAACAAGCTCACTTTAGATTAGCGAGAGTGGTTGCCATGGACATGACTCAGACCAATCAATACTTACTAACGTCATCTGGTTTCAAGATGGTGATGTCTGTATCGGGGAGAAATGGCGACTGAATTGACTTCATTTCATTGGAACGGTAGGTAAGGCATTTTCTATGAGTGACGTCACATGCGCTTTGTCCATGTCTATATATGTCAATAGTTATAACAGACAAAAACAATTTGTTCTCAGTTGAAGGGATTTTTGCAGTTAAAAAAATTGCAAAACGTACAACTCGAAAAAATGTTTTTGTGCAGTTTCATGGTTCATTGTGGTACTGTTATGTAATATGATGAAAGAAAGAAAGAAATCAGTGAAAAAGAAGAAGAAGCTGGGGTTGTACTAAACAAAATGGAAACAAAACATTATCACAAAAAACTGGACCTGCTCCAAATAAAATGGTTTGTTTTTAACATGTTCTTGTAGCATTTTTCTCATGATGAAGGACATATATAAAGGAAATTAAGATTAAAACTATTGTTTTCTTCAAATCGTTGTCAATCAGAAGCAGACAAAAAAAATGTCACAGAAAAAAGCTGCTAGTTGCTACGTAAAATCTACAATCGGCAGGCCACAAGCTTCATTCTGGTGCATCCACTCATAGGCAATTAGATCCACGTTCGTCTTCATTTTTCTCATCCGAGATGGCATCTGGCTCAAAACTGTACGAATGGATGGCTCCAATATTGCTCGCTATTTTTGTTGCACCGCTAATGTTAGGTTGTGGGTACGACAGACTGTAAGCTAATGGGAGAGGCTGAAAACAGAGAGCTCTCAGTAATAGGAAGTGGGCAGGGTTACCGTGCTCCAACAGTCCCACCCAGACTCAGAGGCAAATTTTTAATGAACTGCTGCAGCTCTGGAGAAACTATGTGCTAGAAAAGGACTTTTTTTTTTTTCCCTTTTTTTTGCCTAAAGACGGCACAATCCTAATAAAAGGTTACTGGGAAATTTTTTACAATAGATCAAGCTGATTGGAGTGAGACTTCAACAGTAAATTATTAGAGATAATTGTAAAGTAGTAAAAAAAAAAAACATTTAAAAGGGCAGAGCAGGACTTAAGATTTAAGCAATTCTAATTAAGTACTCCATTTTATTTGTCTAATCATCTCATACAGTTAAATCTATCTCATCTCAGCTGTGAGAATCCACTGTCAGCATATGGGGGTTTCAATTGTGGTTGTAGATGTGCAAGCATCGACTTCTTCATTGGTTCAATCTCAGGATAAGTTGACACGGAAACATGTGATTTAAAAACAAACGATCTAACTTAAAACATGAAAATGATGAAATGTCCAATCGAATGAAACACATGAATGACGTGTTTGTACAATCCCTGCTTTCTCAGATTACACACTGAGGGATTAGCACTGCACTAATTTACAAACACTGTCTATAGCATTTCAATATTTATTGTTGATGTAAAGGGCTAGCGGCTTAAAGCTTTCAGTTCTAAAGTTTTCTATAAGAAGCTTGAAAGCATTAAATCTCATTACCACCAACAGTGAAGGGGAGCCGGGATGCTTGTTTAGCCGGTTGCTACAAAACTACGGCAATTAAGGCTGTGTTTATCCATTAAGGATAAATGACTGAGAAAATGCGTAAACTATTAAAAAACAAAACGCGTCTGTTTAGCGACGAGGCAAAAATATAAAATGTAACAATTTCCGCCCCCTTAATTTTAGCACGTGTTGGCCACAGAGCAATGCGATCAACATAAATTATAATGTAAAAGTTGGAAAACTTCACTGTCAGTGTCTAGTAACATTTGTAGCAAAAAACGAAAATCAAAGCTAATAAACCCTACAAAAAGTGAGTGAATAGCAACAAGCTAGGCCCTTCCCAGCCAGGCGGCCACGCTCCAATTACTGTTTAATTTCAATTGCTTCATGAGTCATACATTGCGTTTGCGTTACATTCGTTTAACAATCATATTGTTACACACTTATTTCCCCGGACTCAAATAAACTGACAATAACAGAAAAGTGTGTCTATTTCTAGAGGAAATAAAGCCCAACGAGAGCAGCTAATGCAGGCTAACTAGCTTACAGTAGTACAGCTGACAACATGCAACTAGGAAAAAACTGCCCGGTTACACGATGACCGCCCATCCACTGTGTCGCACTTAACTACTGATGTACCGAGAGCAACTGAAAATGTCCCGATAGTTTACCAACACAGAACTGAACCGAATGCATGTAAAACATACCTTTGTTTTTTCAAGAGTGGTGAATTTCAGGACGTGCACAAATGGGTTTCTGAATGGGGGAGCTTGGTCCATTTTCTTTCCATCTCCTTCAGTCGCACAATGTCTGTTACTCGGAAACTTCATGTTATTTGTAGTTATTACTTCTGCAATAGTCTTGGTATTTGCAAAATAGGATGTTCAAAGGAAAGCCTCCAATGATGTGAGACGCTGGTTCCTCTATCTGTCTTTGGCGGTGGCTAAATGAGGCGGCAGTGAAGGGCTGTTAACGTTATCTTCCCTTCTTGGACAGCATGGGAGGTAATGGTTGGTTCAGGATTAGCTGGGGATATCCAAAGTATCCGATATCTTTCTTCCTAAAGTGCGCAGGACGCCGTCCTCCACACTATTCCCCAACCAGACCAATCCGCTAGCTGTACAGGCTAACTGAACGAACCACGACTCCTCTCCTATAGTGGGACGCATGCGCAGAAGTTACTCGCTTCTTCTGTCCCGAGCACGAACCGATGTTGCCTTCAAAGATATCGGAAATTTTCTGCTTTCAAGAAGGACAGGGGTCTTCTCTGCTGTCTTTCGACTGCTCCCTTTAGAGGTCGCTCGAACAAATTATCCGAAATAACACAATTTAGAAAATATGTACTTAATTGATGGAACATGCTTAACATGAACAACGACAAAGCACCTTAACCAATATTTGAAGCTGTAATAAAATACTATTATTATACAATAAACTACTATTATCATTCGTTTGTTTATAATATATAATCAAGTCTTCAACCAAAAGCATAACAATAATGTTAAAATAACATCTACTATGGAACATTTTATTTTAATATTGAACGTGTAAAAAGGACAAAATGCAAACTAATATTTAATTAGGATTGCTAAAACATAAAATAGTTCTCTTTCTGTCGAAGCCGAGCTTTGTTTAAAAAAAAAAAAAAAAAAACTAACTATATGGCCCCCTCTTGTGGTAACAGATGCAAAACACGCCCAAAAGCAGTGAGATTCAGACCTGTGCAGGTCAAGTGGTGCAACTGCACATTCTCAGAGTGCACAAATGCTTGAAAGGTAATGGTCCTATGCTCCTCGATTATATTTACACGAAGCAACTGAACTCTAAAAACAACCATGCATTTATTGTACATGCACACACATATGCATATACTTTTGTTGAGTTTATATCTTTCTGAAAAATAGGAACATTTTACCATGTGTTGCCTTTAACAGGGATATTCTGCGAAGTCAAATTATTTTTTCTTTTTTTAAATTTCAGGTTGATCTATTGTTCGTTTATATTATTTGTATAAAAATTATTAAAAATTATACTTGAAGAATATATCCATCAACCAAACTCTTTGAGAAACAAATAAGTGTCAATATGTGAAATGTAACAATCATGACACAGTCTAGTTTGCTTAAAAAATATCTGATGACCTAATAATTTCCATTAGTCAGCCTTGAAAAAGTTTTATTTTTTCTTTTGTGCTTAAATATTTTAATTAAAAAAATAAAAATAAATAAATATTTTTAGATTGGAAATTGTTGGAATTAAGCAGCATTTATCAATGTCCTGATGCTTAACTGTGATGTCAATGCATTTGAATGTGCTTACATTTGAGACGTTCCTTGAAATCATATTGACTAAACCTGACCCTCACACAAAGGGAGAAGTGTGGCGCTGAAGAATTTCACTTCTTCAGTTTTTTTTACACTGGACTTTTACTTGTTCTCATAACAATCGTGTTTCTGTTCACGTTTTTTTTTTCCAGTTTTAAGAATGTCAAGGACAAGCAGTCAGACATAAAAACACATGCACAAAAACACACACTATGTACAACTTTTGCAAGCACAGACACACAAACATGCACTATTAAATCTTTTTTTTTTGTAGTGTGTGAGCAAGCATGCAGTCAAAGTGCCCTGCAGGCTGACCATATCAGGTCATGACATTTGCATTTGACAGGAATCACATCAGACAGGGTTAATACTTGAAAAGATGGAAAGATAGAATGAGAAAAGAAAAAAAAACTTGCAGAAAAGGTTTCCCCCATTTCTTTTCCACAATCCACCCCCTCTCCCTCCCCCTTGCTTCAATCCTATATAGCCGAGATGCTTAAATTAAAAAGGAAGAAATGCAATTTAAAGACATGGGGTAAACAATCACAAAACACTTGTTTCTGGAGGAGAGACAATTTCCTGGTGCCTTGTCCAATTTCTTATGGCCTGGAGGGGTAAGCATGCGCTTTAACACCTGGTTCTACACCACTGATTAAAATTGTAATGCTGATGTTGAATCAATCCTTATGACATTTTTGAAATACATAACCACCGGGACGTTTTATACATACTAAATTCCTTTTTTGTTGTTTTTGTGTGAAAATGCAAAGGTGTAAGGTGCGGACTCACACTGAATGCCAGAGCCATGCCTTCCAACTGTTTGCAAGAAAACTTTAATATATTAAACAAGTATTACTATGCAATAGTCAATGTGCACCGGGTTCAGTTAACCCAAAGCAGTTTGAGGCCTTTTTGAGCTTTTTCTTCTACTGTACAATTTGCTTGATTACTATATTTTTCAAGGTAAAAGTTACAGTTTCATCAGGGGTGCAACTTATACTCAGGTGCGACTTATATGTGATTTAAAAATAAATAAATAGCAACAACTTCTAGAGGGCACTGTAATTGTGTGTTTTTAGCATTTTGCTACTGACAACAACGCAGAAGAAGTAGGACCGCTCAGTCATATATGTTGTCCTTGGTGGAATTGTTCCAAGGCGACATATAGGATGAAGAATTCAACGGATTTAGTGCTTCAAAGTGTTATAAAGAATTTAGTTACCTTGTTAGCATGTTTTTAATGCTGTGGTTATTTTCATGATTGATCATTTGAATGTATAAAAGATTCCTCCTATGTTGCACTACTGAAGACTGCATTTATTCAGTCTATTGCTGTTATCTTGTGTATTTTGTTAAATAAATTTCTACCAAAAATGCTACTTATCCTCTAGAGTGACTTATATATGATTTTTTTTAAATTTATTACGCATTTTTTGGTGCCTGTGACTTATCTAAAGTGACTAAGAATCCAAAAAAACTGCGTAAATTATCTTTCAAACTGTGTTTTTTTGCGGCAATATTTGACATTTGTCTTTTTTAGTACAAACCCTAGCTTCTTCTTCTTTTTTTTTTACAAATATATTTTTGATTAGTGTACACAATCATTCCACAATTAACCTGAAATTGCCTAGAAAAAAAACTCTCAATTCCCAGAGGTAAATTTAGTAATGTTTTACTGCAAAAATAAAACTAAGATCACATTGTTTGTATGTTTTATGAGAAAATATCATACATGTAGAGACAAAATAAAAATGCCTAAATTCACAAACAAAGCATATACAGGTTAAAAAAAACTAAAGTTAAAAATCTGAAAAAAAGGAGGCAAAGTTAAACTGAAATGCATTCAAGGTTCCAAGGATTTATTCCGAAAGCGTATCACAATTATTTATCACAACTCTTGTTATCTTTGTTTTAAACCAAAAATTTTACGTCTAAATTTTTAAAATACTTTTACATTAATTTTTAAATGAAAACAATGATTATGGGTGTCGGTTTCATTCCTGTGTAATTGTAAACAGCCGATGTGAATGGCAATCTCACTGGTAAGTTCAGGGACCACTGGGGGTTAAAACAAAATATGAAAAAGCATGTGAGACAGTTATGATTGCATGTATTTGGATGTGCCACTATTCAGTTAGGTTCACACTGGCCTCGGAAACGCGACTTCAAGCAACCACTTTCAAAGAAAAGTCAATGTAAGTGCACGTTTCAGGCTTCTGCGTTAAAAACTCTCACGCTACACAAGTTTCTACCAGGGTTTTAGGGCTACAAAACATGCGGCCATTGAACGCGTGTTGAAAATTAAACCAGGTCAAACTTATACCAGTCAGGAATTTGGATTTGGATCGTGTCCATTTTTATTCACTAAAGGGCCAACCGTTTGATGAAAACTGATCATGGAGGTGACATTAATAATTGCGATTTGTGCCCGGCCAGAATTATGTGACACCAAGTCTTTCATATATCAGAATAGAGCTGTGAAAGAAAAAGCCTGGAGCAAGATTTGTAAAATTTTGACATTTAGCACTAAAGGTGCTAAAGGTGCATTCATACCGGACACAGCAGGGGTGTCAAGTTTCTATATTAAGTCAACGTAAAGACGTGATCTGAGGTCCTAAAGTGCAATTTGGGCGTCAGGTGCAGCGAGGTTGACTCAGCACATCAAATAATGGGGGCTTTGTGCACGTGACATTTTGATTAACTTGATCAAAGAGTAGAAAAATGAATTCAATATGGCCGCGCATCCATCTCTATGAATGTCAATGGTATGAGTGTGAGGACCCAGTTGTTTTTGGGGATTGGCCTGGTGCTCAGAGCAGGGTTTGGAGAGGATTTTCATCCTGAACTTCCATCCATTTTCTTAACCCGCTGGGGCCGCGGGCTTGCTGAAGACTGTTTGTGGTTATGACAAGGACAGATTGCCCGCCTGTCACAGAGCCCATGGAACTGCCGCGATCGAACCCGCTGTGCTAGCCAACTGCATGGTGGACAGCTTAGCTGCTCAGCTGCCCAAGCTCCGGCAGAGATAGGAGGGAGCAATGCTGCCCAGCCACCGGCAGAGCAAGCGATCACCACTGCCCAGGCGCCGGGCAGAACTATCGAGGTCCACTTCGCAGGCTGCCGGTCCCTGGCAAGAGGAGCTCATAATGTGCTTACCCGCCGGCGGCTGGCTGCCCGTCAGATAGGGAGCCAATGCAGGCAAAGTTGTAAAGCGCGATCACTCCTGATCCATGGGCTGATGACCTTGTTCTTATTTTCAGCTCCGTTGCAGGAGTGCAGCATCCTGCACCAGGAGAGATTGAAGGTTCTGGTGAACCCAGACACCTCTGTAGAGCTCTCCAAAACATATAAAACCAAGCCACTCGTCCATTTCTTTTCAAAACGTGGTCAATGAATGAAGTTTGTAGTTGGCTGTCAAGGTGCTGAGCAGTAAATTTGAGTAAATTTCGTCAAAACAGAGGTGACAGGCACAAATTTGACACCTCCGCCGCATCCGGTGTGAATGCAGCATAAGCCTCTTCCAACTGTAGGTGGCAAACATGCGCTAGTAAGAAGCAGCAAAAGAACAAGAAGAAGAAGCCCCTTCATGCTTGTCCAGAGCGAACACCATGGGCTAGATGAGCGTTCAAGAACGGGTCACATTCCCAGTGTAAAATGTAGCATTGCAACACGATTGTGAGATTGCTGTTTTATGACATCCTAATTTAGAGAAGTCTACTAAGAGTTCATTATAGTGAGAATTATGGATGCAGATCTCAAAGCTTAAACAAAAGCAAGGGTTTGGTCACTTCATTTATGTTCTGAATATCTGGCAAACAGAAGCAAAAGCCAGACACTTGAACAGTATTTGAATGGAAATAATAGAAATGACAGAAATCATTTGAAAGCAGAATGTGTAAAAGTGATGAGGGAGAAGGTCCAGGCCTTCACAGCACAATCATATCAGAGCCTCCCCTCGGGCCAAGCGTCTGAGCCGGCATGGCAGACGCACCGTTGTTGGCTTTCACATCACAGAAATGTTTTACCAGCCTTCGCGTCCATGTCAGCGAATGGTCGCTGTGTTTTCAAACATATTGAACACAAAAAGAGAACACTTTGGCTTCGGGAAATGGATTATGTTCGAGATTGACAGGATGCTCTTTGGACATGTCAGTCACCAGAAGGCCCTTTGTTTTGCCCCTGTCTGAGCTCCAAGTACACGTGTCATGATGAGATGAAAACATATACTTTTTTTTTTGTGTAGTTCTGGAGGGTAAGGTGGAAACCGTACAAAACTTCAAAGGCTTTTTCACCGAATTCTGCAGACTAACTCACAACAGTCGCCTTTGTGCCATTGATTCTGCGAAAGCACTTATCTACAGACTTCATGACATGCTGATGATGGCTGTAGGATGAAGGGTGGGAAAGCACAGAGATTGGAAACGTTTGAAATCATATTTTCACAGAACGGACATTTGAAATCGGAGAGAGCCATGAGTCCAATCTCTGGCATGGCATCTAAGCTGCTTCTCCCCCCCTTTTTTTGCTTTTGTCATCTCCCCTCTGTTGTCTCTTGTTCCCTCTTCCTGTCTGTCCCGTCCAGGTGCTGAACTATCTCCCAGCGAACACAGGAACCCGTGAGCCTGTACATCCACAGCTCTTTGAAACGGAAGCCACTTTTTGCTGTTCATCTCGGAAAGCATCTTCGATCGTCCTCTCTGTTCTTTGCAGAGATGAAGAGGTGGCGGTGGGGGGGGGGGGTTCCTGCAAGAAAAGTAGCTTTTGTAACCAAAGCCACATGTCGGGCAGGACAGCCAGTTGTAAGACAAGGAAGATCTTTGTGGTGAACACAAGTGCTTGGCTGTCTTCTGGCATGCCTGTCTTTCAGTGTGGTTTTGCTGGCGGGACACCTGTAAAGCTGTAATATTACACAGGCAAGAACAAAAAGGGAAACAAGGATTATACAGTCATGGGTGCCAGTTTTTCTTGTCCAGGATTGTTAAGTGGTGGTGAGTGGCTGCAGCAAAGGAGATTCTTTGAAGAGTCAAGAGTCTTTGACTCTTAAATTCAGCTTTTTAATTGTATTACTTGTTAAAAATTATGTACATTTTAAAAAAAATATGTATGTATTATTTAGCTAGCCTTTGGGAAGAAAAGGATAAAAAAGAAATATCTTAAAAACCCACTCCAATGAAAATTGTGTTTTTGGTATTTTTAATGTGTTCTTGTAGCATTTTTTTCCCTGATGAAGGATGCATATAAAGAAAATGTATCTTAAAATTTTTGAATATATCTTTTTTCAAATTGATGTGTTTCAGGAGCAGACAAAAAATGCAGTTGGAAAAAGCTTGTAGATGTGACTAAAGACCAAAAACGGAAACCCACAAGCTCCCTGCTTTGCTCCATTCTGATGCATTCGTTTGTAGAAAAAAAGGCCCATGTACATCTTCGTTTTGCTCATTCGAGTTGGCATCTGGCTTAAAACCATATGCCTGGATAGCTCCAATATTGTTCGCCATTTTTGTTGCCCCGGCAATGTAAGCTTGGGGTTGTTAGGAGCTGTTAGCTAGCGGTAGAGCATGTAAACAAAGGGATGATGAAAAATGTCAATAGACTTAATGTCAACAGTCCCACCTACAACTCAGAGGCTGATTTTCAATGAACTCTAGAAATTGTCCTGGAAAACTAGTTTTTTTTTGTCTAAAAACAGCATTATCATAATTAAAAGGCCACCAGGAACAATTTTACATTAGATCAACATATTGAAGTGGGACTCTAAGTAAATTAAAATGAAGTAAAAAAAAAAGGAGCTGTGTTAAGAGCTAATATCTGATAAAATAAACCTGCATTTGGGCATAAGGACAGAAAAGAAGTCATGACTTTGGACTCCAGCTGGTGTTGAGCAGGAAGTTAGAAGAGATAAACCTTTTTTGCACACAGAGACTCTCAAAATAAACTTACCTTGTTTTGCTAGTGGAGTCTTAGTTGACAGAAAACACTCAACTGTTGAGGGCTAATAGGTTTTTAAAACACAGGGTTATGAGGGTCTGCATGCTTGTTCAAGTAAGAAATGTATGCTCTGGAAAAAAAAAATTAAAAGCTAGAGCAGGAAAAGCTTTTATTTTTCATTCTTAAAGGCCCATATCGTGCTAATCTTTAGCCTTTTGGGGTAAACTATACATTACCCTTGGCACACTAAAAGAAAAACATTTTTTAATTATTTATTTTTGCAAACACCGTGATCTCTGAGGCACCGCCTTTGTGGGTTCACCCATTTCATGACGTCATTCCAGAGCCAGCCTCGGCAGTGTCTGCATTTTGCCCACGAAAACGAACAACATCCAAATTTTTGCAAAGATGGGTATGTATAAATGGAGATTTACAGTCTTGACCCAGAGTCCGATCAGAATTTGAAGTGCACGTGAAGTGCTCCCTGAAGATGTCTTCAGGAAGTTTCTAACTGGTAAATGGAAAGCTACAAGAACTGTCTTTTGTACTGTTGTATTTATTATTGATCTATATTTATCATAGAACACAAAAAAGCGAACCGTTGTCTCTGCAGATGTGGTGCAAAAGGAACCACTTCTTCTCGGAGTCTATGCTAAAATGAAATGAAAGTGGCGATGCTGGCAGTGCAGACTCTTCCTGGAAGGGGGTGTTTCTCACTTTCATACATATGAATCATAAACAGTTATTAGAGAGAACTGAACTGATTTTCCCTTCCTATTTTGTGTTCAAAATAGTAACTGCTGGCCCCAGAAAACCAAAATCCCATAGATTGCTATTGGGAGAGAAACAGCTATTACTCCGTTTTTATATTTGTCAGAATAACGATTCTTGCTCTGGCACCTCTTTTTAACATGTTCTTGCCAAATCTATTTTTTTTCAGGATATACTTCTTTAAGTTATTCAAGTTATAAAATGACCAATCAGATCCCTCAGTAAAATCATTTGGCGTCTGCTGGCCCCCACCTCCAACGTTTGAAACGTTTGATTGACAGATTCTCCCGAGCCTGCTTTTAGTGGAAGGGGTGTGGCTTTCCAACAAGCTCACTCCTGATTAGTGAGAGTGGTTGCCATAAATGATGACTGAGACCGACTCGGACCAATTACCGCTTACTAACATTGTCATTCTCTATAATGGTCCATGCTGTGGAAAATGGTGACTGAATTGACTCGTTTAGTTTAGTGTTCTGCTTTTTTTTTTTTTTTTGCAAAAAAACAACAGTGCTGTTTACAGTGCAGAACACCTGATAGTGGATTTATTCTGGCCGTATTTATTTTGACGTTGAGGCAATTTTGAGAGGTAAACGCAGCGCTATGTCAAAATTTCAGACTGTTTTTTTTATTTGACAAGCTACCAACAAGTTTGAGTGTTATTGCAAATACGCACATGGTTAATGTGTATCATTGTTGGACTGTGTTTTTTTTACGTGTTATTAACATTAGCATAGTCACAGTAATGTTTGTTTTAGCGGTATCAATCTATTTTATTACGTGTTACAGGGAGTTACAGGTACTGTGATATGCTAATGCTTCTAACGTGGCTAACGTAGTAGCACATGTTACAAACAAGTTCTAGAGTTACTGTGAACCCAGTTAATAAAGCCTGACTGACATATTTATCTTGTTTAATGTGCCTTTCAGTTTGCTCCGCCTTATATATGACATAAGTTAGAAAATAGACCATTCATTGATGGTGCACTTTTTATTCTGGTGTGCCCTATATTACGGTATAAAATGCGGTATGTAACTGTTTTTGGCTGTGGGAGGTTTTGAGTTATTGGGACATTCGTGAGCACAAGCAGTACTAATAATCAGTTACTTACCCAGTCTGGTATGTTTGAAATGCTTATCTCACGCTTTTGTTTTTGTCCCAATAATCAGATGAGAAGACTGGTTTACTTACATTCCAAGTGTGAATTTGACTGACTCATTTGGCAACAAATGTAGAGAATCTATATGCATCAAAGAACTTGTCTGCTTTTTTTAGGGAAAAAAATGTCCTACTTTAAATGTATGAAAAGAATTCTTCAGTGTAAAACAACTTATTGGAACTTGAGTCCACATGGCCAGGGTTGTACCAGTTGAAGGTATATAACTAATGTTTCTGAGATAGCCAAAAGCATGCAGTGCTACAACATAATAATACGGTGTTTTCTATTCTCAATCACTTGTTTTTTAACTGTTTTTCAGCAAATAAAAAAGTACAGTACATTTATCACCCCAGTTGTGTAGGATAGTTAGATTCTTTGTAGATTACACTAAACTTTTGGCAGTACAATCATATTCTAAAAAGGTTGAGTACGAGGATATTTCCATACAGCTTGTGAAAAACATTCCACTTTTTACTATACATTTAATAAATGTTCTTCTCTGTATTCTTCTGTTTTTAATCCTAAGTTTTCTCAGAATGTCTCTACATCTTCTTGCTTGTATTCAGCAAAACAGGGAACATTGGTGTGACAAGGACATCGATACACTAGGATTTTGATTTCATGCATTCCTTCTTTCACTTTCAATCATTCTTCCTTCAAATATCTGTGAACGACTCTGCTTTAAAGGAAAGCCAGTTTCATGCATCACACTTTATTTTATTTCTTACAACTCCCCTTAAATGAACGGATTAAACAAAACTAAATATGCACATAAAAAAGTGTTGAACACACACAAATACTCACATATATACAGATGGTACAAAGTAAAGCATGTTACTCAATAAATATCTTGTTCTCCTGATGTTGCAGTACTAGCGGTGAGCAAATGGAGGAGCTCTAGTGATGTTCTTGACTAGTTGGCAGGACCTATGGGAGAGTCATACCCTCATCGGTGAACCTTACAGCTGCCTGAATGTGTGTGCATGTGTGAGCTACTGCTTCTTGTGTGTTTTTTGTCAGAGCAAAATTTGTGTTTGTGTGTGTTTATGTGTGCCTGCATGTGTTTGTGACGGATGAGAGTACATCTCACAAGAATTCAAGCTTCCTTTTTTGCATTTTTGTATTAGCTCAAATCTGTACCAAAAGTTTTATTGTTGGCTTATGAGAATGGGTCCTGCACTACAAAAACAGCCCCCTGTAGAAATAAGTCAAAAGTTCTTAAAATTTGAAATAAGTGACAGCAAAAAAAAAGAAAAAAGTAACTGTGTAAACTGCAAATAAAAAAAAAAAAACGCCGTTGCATATAAAAATAAATGATGTTGCAAATAAAAGAAATGCTACAAATAAAAAAGAAACGCTGCTGCAAATAATAAACAAGTCTCAATCACTTTAAAATGTTCTTTAAATAAGCAAAAACAAATAAAAAATGTCAATAAGAGAAAGAAAAATTGTCTCACCAAGAATGCTTATGCTTTAAGAGAACAATTTAACTAAGACATGCTTTCTTGAAACTTAGAATAATTTGCGATGGAAAAACTTTCCTGATGAGATTCTTTTTTTCTTGCAAAACAGAAAACAAGATTTTTTTCTTGAAACAAGGGTCTTTTGACTTTCTTAAGATTAATTTCTGCAGTGTGCCTTTGTCGAAGACAAAAGTTTTTATCTTTAATTTTCATTTGTCATTTTTTTAAATGTAAAGAAGATTTAGAGTTTTTAAAACTTCTCAAAAGACTATCTCACTATTTTTTCTAACTTTTTAAAGTATTTCTTTGTCTTTTTTTTACCATCAATAGTTTACGAAAAATCTTTAATTTAAGACCAACATGTAATCAGGAATGAGGGATTGAGCAAATATATGACAACTGGCATTAAAATATAATAACATCTCTGTAACCTGTGATATACAGTATGGTACTGCTTTAAGTGATGATGACAGTTAACATTTTTCAGTTAAAAAAAGGTATTGTGACAATATTTTAATTTGTTTTCAGGCATAAAAAGTGCTATATGAAAATGTTTATTTTGAATAGTAAATGTCTGTTGAAAATTAAAATCTAAGCCCTAGTCAAACTATGCATTTAAGTTATTTTTTTCTTGTTTGCATTTTTTTGATACTTATTTAATTGATGTCAAGAATATGTATAGAGATGATAAGAAACATATTGTTTGATCTCTTCTAAATTATTCTTTGAGAGTGAAATAATCTACAACTGTCAACTGTGGTAATATTGAGCTGTGCTTGGCGTCAGGGGGCTTGTTAAGAAAATGCATCCCCTCAGCACATCTACAATCAAGCCCTTACATGTTGTTGGAATTGTTTCACCACAATGGTGGACATTGGTGTCAAGGCAATGAAAACAATGACCCTTGCATGCTCCTATCAAGCTCCTACTTAAATCTCAGTTTAACCCGCTTTCATTTTGTGTCATTCTGACTTGTATGACTTACAAGACTCTGACTGTGACATGAGGGATTCCAAGTTGTCCACTCTTAACAGATTACACAGGGATGCCAGACAAAAGGACATCAGCAAAGCCTATGAATTTATTTGACTCTGTGAAGGCAGAGAGGAGGACAGAGGAGAGTTCAGAGCATGGATCAAGGGGTAAAAGGAAGAGAAAAGAAAGCAAAAAAGGAAAATATATACAACTAGAAGGAAAAAGCTTATGGATATGGGTATTTATGAGGTGAAGAATGCAGAGAGAAAAAATATCAAAGGAAAAGGGGTAGAAAGGGGGTGGGGTAGGAAGCAATTCTTTGTACTTTTTCTTGTTATCGCTGGTCCAGACCAGCATCTTTATTCTACCAGGAGGAAATGCTAATCATCAATCTCAGGCTGCATGCTACGTCTCTGTTTAATAGCTGATAGGGAGTCTCCACAGGCTGCTTTGCTTCTTTGTTTAAGATGACATATAATGGGACTGAGCCTTATCAGTGTCTCAGTGCATTCTCTCTCCCTTACTCTGGCATTGTGGTCCGGTGTAAAAGAATAAGGGAAAGCAAGCCACGATTGATTTTGAGCAAGGGATAACTTAATCCATCAATTTAACATGGACTAAATGGGCAAAAGTGAGGCTGTGGAGAGGATATTGGAGGGAATGCATTAACCTCCTCAGCAGAGATGAAAGTCGAGAGGAGGAAGAGAGGAAGAAAGAAAAACTAGAAAGAAAACGAATGAGAACAAGTTCAGTGAACAAGCCAAACGCTGTATGTCACAAAGCAGATTAAAATCATGCAAAGAGTGATGTAATAAAAAAAAACACGTTATCATACCAAATCAAAAAGAAATAGACCATTAGCAGTACTTTTTACAGTATTAGTTGCATTAAGAAGCTTTCTATGAATATTTCGTCAATAGCTTTAATTACTTTTATGTTCCACAGGTGGAGATAATGAAAAAACAGCATGTTTCAGCATATTTGCAAAGTAGAGGTAAACATTATTGGTGTAGGTAACAAATTATTGGGACTTTCATGTCAGACTTTTTTATATTTTTCATTCAGAAAACAAATACATATTTTTAAAATTGGTGGAATTTAACAACTTCATTTAAAAAAAGCAGTGTGTACAGAGTGTACTTTTTTTTTTTTTTTTTTACCAATTTCCATTATTTAATACTTTTTTTCTGTCTGTATATTTATACTACACATCAAATGACAAAGAGCCACTCGATTTGTGAATTATTACTCTTTTTTTCATCATTATTTTCAAAATAACTGGCTTTGGATGTACAATTATATAGCTGAGAAATGTACAATCTAGCATGGAACGATTTCTGCACACTCAAACTGAGTGTAAATTGTTGAAAACAATATAATTTTCTTTATTTTTTGGTTGCTTTCTGTGTTCAAGTACAGAACAAACCACATGGAAATGTCATGCAGTTACAACAGCAACTCATTTGAGGGTGGTTTTGTCTAAAACAAGTTTGGCCCCAAAGGAAAAAAAATAACACCAGTAATTGTCTAATAAATCCTGTATGTTGTTTAAAAATCTTTCAATTTGTCTTGTGAATTATCCTCAGAATTTTGCTATAATACTTTTTTAACTTGGTATACATATATTTTATTAGTTTTTTGCTTTGATTTGTTGCTCTACCCTTGTTTGCAGGACAGAATTTCTGCACTCACTGTTGTGAACCACACCAGGGTTGAGTTGCAAGTAAACTGAGACCTTCAAATATATGCAGACCAAAGTTTACACTAGAATCTATATGATCTTTTACAACTCTCAAAAAAGCAAATTAATAAAGAAAATGAGCTTTGATGTGAACTGGGTAAATATAGCGTAAAGACACAAATAATCAATGAAGATGATTAAACAGGTGTAGAAATATGCTCATTTCACATCTTTTTGCTGGATCAGATGCTCTTTAACCGACCTTCCAAACAATTCTTTGTTACAATAATGTGATTTTGAACAATATTTGCATCAAATCAATCAATTAAAATTAGATTTAAAGCAGTAATAACTTTTTCTTCTTCTTATTATTATTATTCCAAACTTCATTGCAGTGCTTGCAAAGTTTGCAAACTTTTGCCCCAACTGTGACACGGTAATCCATTTAAATCAAAATAAAACCAATAATATAGCCAGATATTCCCATTACCTCACCATTATGCAGTAACAGAAAGCCACTGTTTGTGGTGGTTTTGGGTCAGCTGCTTGTCTGTCACATGATCAAGAGGGAAGGAAAACATTAACATTGAACATGAGCTGGAGCAGATGAAAGCTTTTGGTCTGGCTGTCAGTGCGCTGAGGTGATGAGAGACGTCATTACTTATTCATGAGTCCTAAATGCAGAGCAGAGGAGATGGGCATGGCTGACCCTGAATATCATAAGTGGTGAGTTACACGAATGTGTGTATATGTGTGTGTGTGTGTGTTGGGTGAGATCTTGTATGAAAGAAGTGAGACTGAATCCCAGACTGTGATACTGACTTCTATCAAGAGGACTTTTTGAGACAAACAAACAACATGCACCAACTTTGTGAAGAAAAAAAATTATTTTGTTTTTTACATTAGGAAAAAAAATAAAATAAAATGGATGGATGGATGGATGGATGGATGGATGGATAGATAGATAGTTTAGGATTTATGTTTAAGCATTCCATTTGTCTAAATTAAGCCAAATTTAACACACTTGAGTGTGTAATCAAGAAGGCTTAAAATATTCAAGCAGTTGTTTGCAATTTGGAAAATTAAAAAAAAGCTGTAAATATAGTTTTTTAGTCAGGAGTTAGTGCTCTGTCTCCCCCTCTGGTCACCAGAGGGAACCGTGTTCTGAGTACTACTTCCTGGGCCTCCTCACTACACTTTCCAGTCACTCCTATAGCTCCATAGCTGTTGTTCATTAGCTAATCAGCCACAGGACACTTATAAGCACTATTCAAGGTTACGCAAAGTATTCTATGTGCCTTCCTACCTACTTACTGAGCGATTCTTTCCTGATCTGATCACCTGTTACCTGACTCTGCCTGCTTGCCAACTGTCCTGACCCTGTTGCCTGAATTATTAATCTGAGTTAGCTTTTTGGACTCTTAGTTGAGCTTTGCTCCTGCCTGCCTGTCACCTCACAATAAACCTGATGCAAGTGGAACCAATAAATAAAAATATAATTAAGTAAGTAAAATCTTCACACCTGCATGGTCTTTATGAAAGAAAGAAACCTTTGCAAACATGTTTACATAATGGCCATGTCGGACAGCCACTATGTACATTTTGTGCATTTTCTACATATAATTTCGGTCTTTCGTGATACATGCATGGTATATGTAATTTATAAGTGTTTCTTGCATTCATCATTCATTCAGATGTCTATTAAAGTTTCGGTTGATGGGTCTTTAAGTGAATTTGGTTTTGAGCTGTTCAAAATTTTTGGTCGGTTGAGAATAATGCAGTTTATGCATATGTTATGTAGTTTACACACAATGATTGTGTAATTCTTGTTTAATCGTGCTTGATTTTGCAAGATACAGACGCAAATTTGTGGCTATCCACAACTGGTCCATGTATGTCTAACAAGCCTTTTACACGTGTACATGTTCCACCAATATATAGCTTTTATATCGCGTGTACGGCACACATACCATGTTAAAATTATATAATTGATGCTATATTCATCACTGATGAACTGCATATAAGTAGAGAAATAAACACGCATGGTTCATGCACGATTTGCGTTTTGTGTGATGGCTCTATAAATTATGTGGGAGTCTCCCTCCCCCCATCCTGCTCGTACTTCTTCCGTGGTTTTAACGTGGTTCATTTGTGATACATCTGTGAAAATTTCAAGTAGAGACCACAACTTTTCATACTTTCTTCACGTAAATTCACGTATGACCAATTGTCATCTCTGCAATATGCGCAAAATGTACAAAGCGGCTGTGTGACATGGCCTTAAAAAAATCTTTTGTAACATTTTTTTATTGACACATGTAACCCAAAGTCTTCAGAGAGAAAAAAAAAACTTTTCATGCTAAGACAAAAAAGTAAAAAAAAGAAGTTGGACAAAATTGTTACACATTACAAAAACTAATAATAAAAAGGCATTTGTGATTTTTAGATAGACTTATGGCTGGTAATGAGGTCAAACTTTGTAGTGTAAGTATCGTATCAATCTAGACCCCCTTCTTCCCCTCATCTATTCACTGATGAAATTAGCAACAAACGCAGGATTACTGTACTACAGCTGCAAGTACAAATTTATCAATTGTAAACTGATCAGTTCTTCTGGTCTTTGACATTTTTCTCTGAGAAACTGCTTGTTTTGCTGATAATTGTAGAAAAAAGAAAGGATTATATCAGACTAAGTTGGGCTGAGTGGTGGTTTGGGTCCTGCTTGTGTCCGGAGCTCAGCAAACACACCAGACAAAGACGTTTGTTGGTCCAGGACTCTGTCATTGAACCTGTTGTTGGGGTTTTGGGTTTATAGGATTCAGTTATTGGTTGAATAAGGAAAATGAAGGGAGAGGGCAGGATATGTGCAACATTACGTAGCTCAACATTTAAATCAAAAATGGACAAAAAAACACTTGGGGAGTGTTCTTTTGCTGTTGTTGAAAGTTGCTGGTGTAAGCTGTATGACGTTGGTTGCAGCCTGCAATAACCACAAATAAAGAGACTTAAAACAGATTACATCTTGGTGTTTAGTGCGAGAAAGGAAAAGAGGGGTGCTACAGTATATTCTTCGTTATTGCAACAAAACTTTTTTTTCCCCTCATGATAACAAGATAACACATTTTGTTATCATGAGAAAACTGGCAAAAAAAGAAGGATAAGCTGTTTTCAGCTTCCATATCTACACGTTAGTCGCATTAGCATATTTACATTAATATCCAACCTTGTTTGCAACACGTAAAAAAACAGACACATTTAAAACATACTGTGACTATGCTAACCTTATAGGTAACACTTAAAAAGGCACAGTCCAACACTGCACACAGTGTATACAGTGCAGCTACATATTAGCTGCGTTAACTTATTCACAATAACACCCAACCTAAAATTTTTCTGAGTGTTGTGTACCTCTCAAAATCACTTTAACACCAGTAAGCACAATCAGAATAAATCCATTTATAAGGCGCTCCAGATTTTAAGGCGCATCATCTTTTGTTTGTTTTTTTAAAATAAGGATTTATGTGTGCTTTATTGTGCAGAAAAGACAGTATTTAGCCCTCAGAACTTGTGCTTTTATTGTAATTAGGCCAAGGTAATCTGGCTTTGAAAAAAAATTTCTTGTTCACAAGGAAGCTTGTCACTACTTTTTGGTTCTCTTTTTCAGTGGACATGAGGATACAAACTGCTTAGGTTTTCTGTTGACACCTTGAACCAGCTACTAATCTTCCCTCCTTTGATGAGAAAAGTGATGGTATGCATTGAGTGGCAATGTGAAACATTTCGAATGAATCCATATCTTTTATAAACCACTACCACTTATCCAGCTTCCAACTGAATTCCGCTTTTGGGTGATAAGACTTTTGCAGTCTCGGGTGCTGCTATTTCAAAGCAGCTTGAAATAGTCTGTCATCAGAGTGAAGAAAGGAAGATTATGGTCAAGTATTATGGGTTCAATCGAAAGGCTTAAGAGCAGGGCATACTGTATACTCAACATGCGTTTTATTGTTTTGGCATTTTAAAAATGTGTTACAAACAAAAATTTGACAGAAAACTTACATACAAAAATAACTTTTTTTTTCATTTAAACTGAGAAATTCAAATGTCATCTATAATAGATAAATTAGAAATGCAAATATTTACCAACAGTATATTACACCACTAAGCTGGAATGTTGCTACAGAAATGACATACAATTGACAAAAATGAAAACAGATAATGAGCGATCTACTTGTATTTCAACTTATACTTCATTGTTTTTATTTAAAATGTCCATGCTAAATTGCATTTTTTTGTTCTTAAGTTTTTGTTGGATAAATTCACTTTAAACCTTCAGTTCTTAGCTGTGTTACATTTACTGTATCAGCGTACCTTCTTAGCCGTCATCTCCTCAGCTAACTACCTTGCAGCATGCTTCCACGTGCATGCCTCTGCACTTACTTTTGTTACCAAAGTACCTGAGCTTGATACAGATGTTCAAAATTAACCAAAAAAAAATTAAGTTTTAAAAAGTTACCTGTCCTGACAAGGATTGCAAAGTGCAGGACTTCCACAATTCTTTCTCTTATTGCTTTAACACACTCTCGTAATTCCTGGCCAATGACTGAAAAGATCTTTATGCCGGGTTTTGTTTACAAGTTTGGTTCGAAACAGAAATTTCCATTTGACGGCAGTCTGAATACAGACCAAGCACAAGGTTCAGGATTTGATCCGGACCAAATTAAGCTGACTCAGTCTTGACCAACAATTTTTTCCAGTACGAATGCACATTAGGACATAGTTTCTGCAGAGCGGTAGCAATTCAGTAGAAATTTGTCGCTAAATTAAAAATACAGTACGTAATTTTAAGCAGCGCTCACAGTTCAAGTTCTTCTAATGTTAATGAAATTGTGAATGAAATCATCATCAAAACATGTTCTCAAGATAAAACTTATTGTGTTTTTATTTGTTTCAGCTGAAAAATGACTCTTTAGCAGCATGACTTTTTTTTTTAGTCTCCAATTTTTGCGGTGAAAGTAAAACATCAGAGAATCCCATTTTGAAGCATAAAGAGTAAAACATCATTAAACTGATACACTTTTGGATTTGATAGAGTTGGACAATGATAAAAAAATGGCAGAGTTATCTTAGATTGTATAATAAACTATATAACATTTAAAAAATAAAAAGACAGAGCACAATTTTCCCAAGTAGCATACCACATTTACAAACTTTACTGTGTTTTCTGTTTCCCTGAGCAAACAGGTCAAAGGGGTTACTCCACAGGAAATGAACTCCATATCACATTACTATTTCCACTTGATAGAGGTTGCTGTAAAATATGCATGACTGGACTCAGAGAAGGAACCCAGCCAAGCGATTATTGACTATTCATTTTTTCTCACTTGTCATTGATGCATGCTTGCAAAGAAATAAGCAATCTACAACATATATTATACTTCTTTTTAAATATACATTGGCCAAGGAGTAAAAAAGAAAAACAACACTGCCTTGGTGATTTTTTTTCTCCCCTTACCATCCTTATCTGCATTTGCAGGTTGCACAGATCCATCAATGTTTATGAAGCTAAGGCCAATAAATCCAACCACATTTATCCAGCTGGAACACACACATGCATGTAGACATGCATGTTGCATCATATAACCCAAACATATGCTCTTAGTCTGGCTTTTCTATAATGCCATGAATATCTCCTGCATGGTTCGTTTTTTTTTTTTTTATATACAGACAAGACAAAAAGCCTGAATTATTTTCTAGGAGAAAATTCCCAAATATTTCATAGGAGATAAGAAAAATATATGAAGAGGAGGCTCCACCCTAGGCATTACTGAAAGATAACTAGCTTTTATTAATGACCTGACAGTGGAGCAGGCTAAAGTAATTAGGTTCTTCGCCTGATTTTTTTTCCCTGCTCCATATGCCTCCTTTACGCTTTCCACCTTGGTAGATGGGCAAGCAAATTTTTGGTGGAAATTTGATAACCAGCATTTGCAAGGGCAGCCCTCATACACACACACACACACACCCACCCACACACACACACACCCCAGAAAATAGACATAAAAAAGAATATGCTGTCGATTTTTATCAAGGTTGGTTCAATTTGCAACATTGAGAACAGGGAGACTATCAGGTAAATTCACCTGTAAAGACTTAATATTTTGGCACATGCCAAAACCTCAATTACAAAAATTTTTATATCATTATTTTTATTATTATTATTTTAGTATAAAAAAAACGCTGCCAATTTTTTCAAACCTAATATTCACATACCACTTTTTTCTATGAAAATATTTGCCTTTTTTTTCGTGAATGTGCGACTGTCTTTGTGATTTTTTTTTTTTGTCATCAGTTCACTAAATAAAGTAAATAAATAAAAATATTGATATAGTATGAAGTCCACTGTACAACAAAGTGGCATTAAAAAAAAGGGAAAATCTAGTTTAAGAAAATAAAGTTGTAAATTTTAAAAGGAAAAAGTTGTACTTTTACGAGACTAATGTCATAATTTATGTATGTATGAGAAAAAAGTCATAATTTTAAGAGAAAAAACTTTTTGTATTATTAGTTAAAGAGTCAATATTCTAACAATAATAAAAATAATCATAATAATCAATTTCATAGGTTATAAATTAAGAATTTACAAGAATAAAGTCATTCATTTATCAGGAAAAATTTAAGCAACAAAAAATAATAAATATCATGTTTCAGTATGCGAAGGAGCCCATTGTAAGTGGTTACTTGAGAATTGGTTCACAAACAAGGAAATGTTAAATCTTTCAGTGATTAAACATTTTTTCATTGTAAATATAAGAATATTGAAAATAATTTGCAGGAAACTGAACGTCTTCAGAAGAAGATTTTTATCCCAGAAAGAGCGGATTTCTGGCAGGCGGGCCGTTTACATCGTCAGTAGAAGGCAGGTAATATGGATGGAGGCTAACGCAATTAACTTTAGCTTTGAAAAAGCATGGCTTTTTCTTGTAAAATTCTTATTTCACATTATTTTACAACTCGATTCTTGTAAAATTACGACTTTTTCTGATTATTTTGTGACTTCATTCTTGTAATTTTTTCATTTTTATTGAGGCCCTAATACTTTGTTGTACCACTGGCAGGAATTAAAGGAGAAAAATGAAGGACCAAAACTCTTGCAAACAGTTATTTTTGTTACAATTTCTAAAATGTACAAAGAGGACAGCCTGTTTTATGTATAGACCTTTGTAGCTGACACGTATGACCTCCGGTACTGCACAGAAAAGCTCCGCAGTACATGTGTTTTTTCTCCTCCCTATCTGCTCATGAAGACAACTGCTTATCAAAATCACTTAGCAAATCAGTTATATATTGTGCGGTATCGGTACTTTACACTCATTCATTTGCTAAATGTGCTTTCAGTGGAGCTAATAAAATGACATATGATAAAATCTGCACAGAAAGAATCTGTCATATAATTATCTGCAGAAGGCACATGCCTGGGAAGCGGTTAGCCCTTTAACGCCCCATTTGTCATTTTGTCCATTAGAACAAATCATCTGCAGTGGGCTATCTGTCTACAGACGAAGTCTGGAAGACACCAGGGCCGCTAGTTAGTGGACTTTTTTTTTTTTTAAAGTGTTGAAAGGTGATGTTATCCATGTGATGAACCCACACTGTAGGTGTGTGTGCGACCTGTTCAAGACTCTTGCATCGTTTTTCTTTATGTATATTGCTAATGAACACACAAAAGTGTTTGAATTCCAGACAAGACAATCAGACAATTTAGTTCAGAAAGAATATACTGTATATACAGGGCTCTAAATTAGCACCCGCCAAATGCGGGTCAAACTTGAATTTGGCGGGTGAAAAACCAATTTGACCATAGACACTTTGGCAGGTGAGGCATTGTTCATCACCTCTTACAGGGGGCTCAAACTTACAACCATGACTTTTAAGTGTCAGCCTTCCCTCCGCACAAACATCCATCCAGAGTTTGTTCAAATACTTAATTTCTGACCTCATTGCACCGATTTAATACTCACATTCTCCGTCACATTCTCCGCAACTGGAAGTGCATTCAGGGGCTGCATGGAATTTCCGCAGTTATGTGGTTTCATTAATCGCTCACTATTGCTGCATTCAGGTGCGCTGGTAATTTCTAGCATTTACTCACACTGATCTCAGCCAACCCAGACACAGACTCACTTTTTGCTCCATGTCATTGTTCATTCATTCATTCATTTTCCAATCCGCTTTATCCCTTTCGGGGTCACGGGGTTGCCGGAGCCTAACCCGGCTACTCATGGGCGAAGGCAGGGTAGGCAGGGTACACCCCTGGACTGGTCGCCAGTCTGTTGCAGGGGCCACAATCACACACCCATGCACACTCACACCTACGGACAATTTAGAGTAACCAATTAACCTATGAAGCATGTTTTTGGACGGTGGGAGGAAGCCGGAGTACCCGGAGAAAACCCACGCATGCACGGGGAGAACATGCAAACTCCACACCATCTGTAGGAATGCACAATAAGGCAAAATGTTTCAATTTTTTCAATAATTAAATATATTTTCTATGCATGACATTGTTGGAAAAAACAAACAAACTTTAAAGTAATTGTTTTATTGTTTATCACTAGTTTTAATCTTTACAGAAGCCTATTGCATTCAATAATAAAAGGATGGTCTTTTTTTAAACTGAATACAATACGCTACTATAAAACATGTCAAAAGCATGCAAAAAAATAACTTGAAAAACAGATTGCAAGTGACAGAGTGGACCACTCTCCCCGTGGATGGCCTGCTGGACGCAGGCCATCCACTATTTACTATAATAGCATTACTATTACTGGAAGGGATAAAACCTGACATAAGACTACACTATATATGTATGTGTATATATATATATATATATATATATATATATACATATGTATACACACTACATATAATTAAGGCTCCCCAATCTCTAGGCCGCAAACCGGTACAGGTCCGCTGTCAGACTGCACTGGTACCCTAACCGTAACCAGGTACCCCAGGTACTATAACCTGGTGCCGGACACGAATTGGTTCCGGACGTGGTACCGGTTCCGGACACGGACTGGGCTAGGGTACCGATACTGACTGTGTCCCAAGGTTCGGTCCGCGTTCGGACATGTCCTGAGGTTTGGTCCGCATTCGGTACTGCGTCCCACAAAACGACTAGACCCCTGATTTAATCGGAACAACTGGCGCATCAAAAAAAGGAACCTCCGGCGCGTCAAAAGACGAGTTGGGAGCACCTAAAGCATCAATTCTTGACGTGGAGGGTTCCTTACCCATGTGTCAATATGTGACAACTTGGGAGTGAGAACATGCACGATCATGCCAGGAGCGTGGCCTTGGTTTATATTATCCTTGGTGTCTTTTTTTGAAAAAGCAAAGCTGTCGTCAGGCTCGTCGCCACGTCTGGGTTCACCAGATAAACCAAATCCATGTCTCACTACCAAGTGTGAGTCTCTGATTGGTCAAAGTTAGACTGTTTGACTGATGATCGTTCAATGGTCACACATTTTGTATGTAAAGCCTGAAACTTGCAGAGCTAAACGTGAACGCAAGAATATTGAACCTGGAAACCTTCAATGCACTTTTCCATGTACTTTTCATGGAAGCAGCCGCTTGGAAGCACGTTGCTTAAGATGTTGTGAACGTAGCTTAAGATGTGTGACTCGATACCACTGAAGTACAGCTAATTTTGTCCTGCATGCATGATGGTGAATTAATACTGCTTTAATTTGTTAATGTCTCTTTCAATAAGATGTCTTAAATGAGAAGAACCAAGTAAAATGGAGGTACTGTGGGAAAGGTCATGCGCAACTATTGCGCAACTTCATTTTCAGTCCATGTTTAATTTGAAAGCATACATGTAAAAGTGACTTGGTTGACCTCTGATTGAAAGACTGCAGGTTTGGTTCCTGCCTTGCCTGCCCTTTGACGCTTGATACTGAAGCCTGCATTTCTCCTGGTGGCTATAGGTTGGTGTGCCAGTGTTAGGCAGAGGAGCTGCCATCAGTGTGTTAATGTGTGTGTTCCAGTAAAGCACTTTGGGCCTACAAGTATACAATATTTACCAAAAACACAACAGCCTATCCATCACTACAATGACCAAAGTAAGCAGAATAACTTATAGTTAGATGGAGAAATTCTTCAAAGATATGGCAAATGTAAGCAACAAATTACCCTTTAAGTTCACTTGCTTTGAAATCCCATTACACTCTGCAAAAACACAAGTATATGTGTGCCAACATCCTTTTAGCAGGTGTTCCTCTTAGATATAAAGCTAAAATCTATGCTTCAATTTGCTGTCTTGGCTTTTTAACAAGACAGAAAAGCTGTTCACCCGGTTCAATAATGGACCTGTGATTTGAGATGTTCTACACCGGTTTAGCTGTAGTCTGACAAGAAGTTCTACAGCATTTACAATGACAGATCTGCGGTCAGAGTTTTATAACTAGAATGCAGTGGAGTTCTTAAAGTGTGATGGATCTACTCTGGGTTGACATGATTTCCAACAGGAGTGCAGTACTGAGAAACCACACTGCTTCTTGCCTACATATAATCTGTGCTTTTTTTGCTTGTTTTTAATTCTTTTTTTCAATAGGTTTGTATTTTTTCTTAGAAGAAAAGAAAAGTAGCTGGAGAATCTGCTTTATTGGGGTAAACTGGGATACATTTCCTCTGATGAAGTGTAATTCTTATGGCGACTAGAGTCACCTGTCATCGCACATTAAATCCAATCCCAAAACCTCGGGGCATGTTCTTCCTCTATTTACTTTTGATACTAGAGTTGGACAGTCCCTGCTGTATATGGCTGTGGTGCACACAGCACAAGGCACAATAGGCCGTTATAAAGTGCCAATTTATATTTCATATGCTCCTGTTTGGATCTGTTTGGGCCACACAGCTACAAATGGAGGTGACATGGTTTAAGTATTTATGCCATGCAAGCCAACAGTCTATCTATTAGTAATACAATGGAGTGACGGGAAACATATTCTGTGTCTTATATCCCCTGTGTTGTCAGGATGAATTCACTCATTCAGTAAGATGCCGTATGGGGATAACAAGGCGATCATGGGGGGGCAGAGAGGAATCTATGTGTGTTCTTTGAGTGCTGCTGAGGTGGGGGGTACTAAAAAGAAATGTATTTGTGTTGTAAACACGTTTTGACCTGACACTGCTTTTTTGCATTGCTATCTACTTTCCCTATAGGGATAAATGGGAAGCATGGAAGCTCTATAGCAAGAAATAAACCATTCTAATGAAAAAAACATGTTTTGGTTTGTTGTTTTTTTATTGTTATTACACACAAACTATTTTTAAGAAGAAAAATTGGAACTTTGACCTCGAAAATTGCTTTGTAGGGCTTTTTCATAACAGGTAAGTTACAAAAAAATCTTTACGGGCTGCATAATCCCTTTAAAGCTTAAATGATAAAACCGAAAAAGAAAATGAATCCCCATGTTCTTTGAGTGTAGATGTTTACTCGCCGACATGCAGGAGGTATTCCAGTGTAACATCAGACCTCTTTGTACAGTTGCTCAAGGAAACAGGCAAACTAACACAACCACAGTGGTAGTAGTCAGGGTAACATCATGTAAACGAGAAAAACTGGATGCTGCATTAGTCTGAATGACAGTTAAATCTGAGGCATGCACTGCTGGTAGCGTTATGCCAAGTAGAAGACAGCAAGACAAAGGAAAAGATGTTTACAGTATTGTGACAACAAGCTATACAAGCAAGAAAAGGTAAGAATTAATAGCTACAAAATGAAATCCTGCTTGAGATTCATGTTTACCTCTGGTTAAATGCATATTAGATGGATGGGTGGGGCTTCAGAACAAAAGCAAATAACATTTCAAAGTCTGTCTGGGTTGGAAAGGCACATAATGTAATCAGAACATGCCAGAACATAAGTTAAAGTCTTTCAGAATTTATAAAACACCAAAGTGACATTAGTTTTCTTGTACATGAAGGGAGAACTTTGCCTAAGATATGAATCCTTCATGAGGCCACAACAGAAGTTTTCTGGCTTTGTAGACACCAATCAAAATTAATTATTTCTTTTGTTAATTTTTTATCGTCTCAACGTGCAGCTGAGAAAGTGCATTAGTCACTTAGCATCCACTGAATTTTTAATGGCATGTTGCTCGGGACCACAAGATATAGTCGCCAAAGAGTAAACAACGACCCTAAATGGCATCTGCATTCTGGTGTCAGACAAAGGGGGGCACAACTGTTCACAATACTAACTGCGACTTTCAAAGTCATCCAAGAATTCTTTTATTTTAGATCATTATTATTAATATTTGCTATATCTTCTTAAAAACAGATTTGAAGTAAAGTTGGGATCTAGAGGCAACATAAATGAATACATTTGACTACATTATTTTTTGTTTTATATATTTATATATTTTCAATTTTTGAACAGATTACAGTTTAAAAATGTTTTCCAAATGTACTTTTCTGTGATTTTTTTAATATATATATAAAAAAAAAACTTTAGAAAACCAAAGCTGTCTGTTATTTCCATACAATTTCATACATTATTTGTGGTAGAGGAGGAGGCCAGCCAGCACCTGTTCATAATAACTACATTCCAGAGGAACAGGAGGTTTTCAGTCTGATCAATAATACACCAAGCAATAAAGCCCGACCAACCCCCAACTGTGACGGTTTCATCCAAAATTCATTAATTTCCTGTTTTATTAATCTGCAACCACAAGTTGGGATGTTCAAAGCTGCAGGACAGCCAGAACCTGCGGTGCATGGAAGGGGGGCAAATGAAGGGGAGGCCAAGACATAAGACTTATGAATGCATGTTTGTCAACACTTTATTAGAATCCCTTTTGTCTTCAAAGTTTCTGATAAGGTCACCAAACTCTTTAGAACTGTAATTAGACTCATGCCAACAGCTCTCCCGCTTTGTCTTTTATGTGATGTGCAAGTTGTGGAGGTTACCAAACAATGCTCTTTTAAGGATTTTGTCATCAAATATATTGTAATCCTGTATCTTGATCCAGGTTAAACTATAACCCTTTGTTCTAAAGTTGTGAGAGATGGTCTGAAGTAAAAGAGGTAAGACCAACAACATGAATACAAACGATATGATTCTATTATTACAGTGGCCCTGAAGTGCAAATCACACCAACAAATCACTCGACACAAAAACATTTTAAAGATCACAATGACAATTAAAATAGTAAATCAAATATTTAAAAAGTATTACATTTTAGAAAACAAAACAAAATTCCAGAAACCAAAACATTAAAAAAAAAAAAGAAATCGGAAAACACTCTTGGTTCTAGAAACAAAATTAAATGTTAAGGAGTATATATACTGGAAAAATCTGTTGGTCCGGACCGAGTCCACTTAGTTTGGTCTGGATTGAGTCTTGAACTTTGCCTATGGTCTGTTTTCAGACTGCCGTCAAGTGGACTTTCCTGTTTCAAACCAAAGCTTGTAAACAAAAGCACTAAAGATCTCTTCAGTCATTGGCCAGGAATTACGAGGGAGAGGCAAAGAAGAGAAAGAATAATGGAAGTCCTAAGCTTTGCGATCCTTGTCGGGATATTTCACTGATTCAAACTTTATATTTTACTGACCAATTTTGAACGACTGAAACATCAGGTACTTTGGTGGAAAAGTAAGTGTAGAGGCATGCATGCGGCAGCAAGGCGGTTATTGAGGAGATGACTGCTAAGAAGGTACGCTGAAAAGCGTTCATGACATATAGACGTGTTTCAAGTTAAAAGCTGTTTTAATAAGCCTGCATTCCTCTGACCACATTTCAATGAGTTGATGTGTTTCATTGTTGCTCTGCTACTGTGTTTACATCCCCTAATGCCCAGCTACTGTGACCGTTTTGGTCCAGTCATTTTGCTCTGAGCATGGAGCCTATTCAGACTGAGAAAAACTCAGAGTAAACCGGAGCTCAGTTTGATTGGAAACAAACTGAGATCACCTGGAAAGATGGATCTGAGAGCACATGGTCACTTTCAAAATAAATAAACATTCAGTTTTTAGTACTTTATTTTTGTTAATGTTTCAATCACTTTATCCACAAAAGGCAGACTATTTGATACATAGTGTGGCCTCTTGTCAAAGTAGCACATCACAGTGTAACTGCTCCAATCCATCCCCTTAATGCTGAGGAGGAGCAAGGAGGTTTTGGGTCCTATCTTTAGTCTTTGGTTTGACTCTGCCTGGATTTGAACTCACAACCTTCCAGACTCAGGGCAGACACTCTACTACAAGGCCACTGAGCTGGTGCATGGGCTGGTTACATGCTGATCCCCATGATAGGTTAAATAAAGCATCAGTTAAGAGAGAATGTTTGGGCTATTTGACCGGAACTACTTTTTAAAGGTGCGCACCAACACCCACCAGCCAATCGGATTTGAGTATTCATTTGGAACATTTAAAGTGCACAAACACAGTGTTTGTTTCTTATGGCTGTATATCAGCCTCTTTGTTTTTTGTAATAATACTGCAGGCATAGAAGTCTTTACAGTTCTTTAGAGTTCTGCTTATCTTACTGTTGATGTGTTTTGTGCACACTAATTACATTTCTGGGATTTCTGAGTTAACCCTTTACAAATTAAAAACATTTCATATAATAAAAATGAAGGAAAAATATTCTCTCTGGACTTTTTTTTGTTTAAAAGCCGCATACAATCGTATAAAATTTAACTATATAAATAATTGTGATTAATCGCAATCCAAAAGTGTGATTAATATGATTATTTTTTTTGCACTAATTTATATATAAATTGAGTAAAAAATAGTTTCAACAGAGATCTTTCTTAAAATAAGATCAAATGACTCAACAAGGTATTCAACATTTGTAGTTTTATTATAAGTTCTTATATCTTACTGAAAAGTTACTAGTAAGGTAGCTTTGTCTTAAATCAAGTGTGGAACATTTTATCTAAATGAAAAACTAAACAAAAATATCTGATGATATTTTGTGCTTTTACAATGTACAATCACAGTCCCATTCATTGAGGCAATGTGGGGTTTAGTGTCTTGCCCAAGGATACTTGGAGACGTGAGCGGGCAAGGTGGGAATCTAACCTGCAATCTTCCGATCAGAGGTCAACCGCTGTCCAGTAATGGAGCAGTGTGAACTTATTTTAAAGTCAACTCTAAAGTTACTATGTCTCTATGCAGTGCATGCACTGTTTCTTTTACAATTGACTGATTTTTGTCCAAGTGACATGGATACATCAATATATGCAACTGGTGCTTCACAGAAAGGAGATGAGTCTTCAACTCCTTATAGCTATATTTTTTTTAGAAGTTTGATGCTTGTTAATGGCCTAAATTAAGAACCGCATCGACATGCTTGCCCTCGGTTGTCCACTATGTAATGCATTTATATGAATCTTGTAGGTCTGAGACCTTCTGTGCTCTTTGAACACTTCTTCTATTAGAATTAGAAACATCCCTCTCCATGCTTCTGGACCTCCCATGGTTGCCTTTGCTTTCATTTGCATTGATTTTCATGATTGCTCCATGCTTGTCTCCCTTTCCCCGCCTACCCTCCTATTACCTCCCTGTCCACTTGGCTTTGCGTCAGTCCATAGACAGAATTCGCTATATTCGCTTCCTTTTCAAAACCACAGGCATGGTTGAGAGGAGCTGTAGTTGAAGTCATTCAAGTGTGCTCATTCACTTTTTTTTTTCTTGCGGGCTTGTCATTTTACAATTCTACCTTTTCTAACACTCCTGTCGAAAAGAAGGGGATTAATAGGCATCACCTCAGTGCTCTTAAGACCTGATTTTTTTTGCTTTTAAAATTATTTATATAAATTCCTCTTTTTGGTGAATATATGTTTTTAAAACTCTTCTCAGGACAGTGGCAGACTATTATCAAGAGCTAAAAGTGCTATTTAAGGTATTTCTTTAAGATGATTGACCTACATTAAATCAAACAAAGTTGGTTTATCCCTCTCAGTCTCTTATGATAAAATTGAAAAAAAAAATTTGGAAAATAAAAAAAAAAGTAAAAACTAGCCATCAGGCAATTGTTTAGAGAACTAATCAAACGTAATATTTAAAAACAATTCATCATGAAGAAAAACAATAACTTTTTGTGATAAAGATGGTTTTATTGTTTTAGCTAGCTAGCTACCCAGCAAGAACATCGATATAGCATTATTGAAAATGTGCTTTTACATCTTTGTGGCTAACTGAGGTGTGTAAATATAACACTAGAACTCATTTTTTTTATTTTCTGAGTTGGTACAAATTTTAAAATAAAGATTTTACTTTTATTTGTTTTAATATTTTTTTTATCCATTCTTAAAACTTCCTGGACCAGTGTGCCCAACATCGTGACTTTTTCACAGACATTCAGTAACAAGGGAACGGCTCTTGAAGTGGTTGAACCAGAATTCTTGGCCACCGCGTCTGGAACGCATGTTTGCGCATGCTGATAGGAAAGTTTTTAAGTCGTGTCACCAGCTCTACGTACAAATCGGGCACACATAGAGCGCATGCTGAATCTTCAATCCATTGAAAATTTTTCATGCACAATTGCAGCAACGCAGCACTGTGACCAATCAGGGATTCAGAGTTGGGAGAGACGTTTGAGTAGCGTCCTCTTCAAAAAACAGAAATGCCAAATGTTGTAAACATTATCATGAAAGAGATATGAATATTTGCGCTTTGTGCCTGGTCGGGTTAACAAGACTCCAAAACGGTCATTTAAAGGATCAGAGCTGTGAAAACAAAAAGCCTGGAGCAAGAGTTTTTCGGATTTACACTGCTTTGACTTTTTCACTCTGAGCCTCTAGGTGGCGGACGAGTGCTGATAAACAGTAAAACCACAAAAGAAGAAAAATCTTCTCCCTGCAGCTACCTGCGTGGCCACGCTGGGTTGGTGTGGATGGCACCTACAGACCGGGCATTCGCGAACCCCTGTATCGCATGTTCTTGTACGCACCACACGTGGCCAGTGTGCATGCACCTTGAAACTTTAAATATCCACTCCAATGAAAATCATGGTTTTTGTGTTTTAAATATGTTTAATGAGGGAAGACTTTAATAAAATAATTTAAGATTACAACTGCATTTCTGTGTATCTCTTTATTCAAATTGTGATTGATCAGGAGCAGTTTTGTCTTTGTTAGGATCATTTAAAAAACAAGTCCGTAAATCTCCACTTTACACACAATCTCCATAGAATGCAGCGTGCCATGATGTAAGCGATGGTTGTCAAATGAAGCTGATTGTCAAACAAGACCACAAACAGAGCAGTTAGACAGCAAGGTGAAAATCATTAAAAATCATTGTATAAAAATAATAAAAATTCACAAGATTACTATAGTTGTTTTTAACAGAGCTGTGATTAAGAATGTCATAAACAATGACATTTGAGAATACTTATTTATGCCTCAGTTAAAACACAGAATGAGATCCTATTTACACCATAGGCTATATATGAAAAAAAAAATATATGCAACTTTCACTTTAACAAACATCTGTTTGTAATGCAGCTTTGATGATAGTTTATAACAATAAAAACGTTTCAAAGACGACCTTGCTACTCTTGCATTAAGTGGCTTTCAAATACAAGACCAACATCTACAGTCTACAATAATCTGGACTTTTACTTTGAAGTTCCTCTGCAGGACATTTTAAATTTATGTTTTTTTTATATGTATGTGAGAAACCAGAAATGACAGAATAGAGTGTGATGTAGATGAAGGTCAGGCTTCAGTCAGAACCATCTGTAAGCCACTGTGGACAGACTGCAGCCTAAATGGCTCCTTACAGAGGCTTACAGAGGAACAAAAAAAAAAAAAGGTAAGTGAAATGAATGCCCTCAGCAAAGTGATGGCTTATTTACTGTGCAGATTTAAAAGCTTTGTTGACATCAACTGCATAAAAGCATGCATTTCTTACATAGGACTTAATTCTAGCGCTTGAAGAAACTTGTGCAATATTTCGTTAATTCAAACCCAAACAACGTTTTTAGCATTTATTAATCAGAATGTTACTTTTAAAATATAACACAATGGCAATTTTATTCTTTCCTTTTTTTTTAAGCAAGTGGCTTGTCATGTTAATTTCTTTTTGTGTGACAGTTTGCAAACTAGAAACCATCAAAAACATAAACACCACATAAACAGCCAAACTAATAATGAACTCTGTTTTCACATTCCTTGTTAGATTCTGGCCCAAACATACAGCACAGTATGCACTACTTGCTGATCTGACAAAAAAATTAAAGTAAAGCTTTTTTTTCCCCATTTCTTTGTTATTTTAAATTGGCTTTTCCATTCTGACAAAGAGCAATTGCACATGTTCATGTAATGGGTATTGCCCCAGGGCACGCAGCCGATCAGAATGCATCCAGAATAGAGTAAAGTATGATGGTTTTTTTGACAATAGAATAAAAAAAATACTTTGGTCTTTAAAAGCGTTTTTTTTTTTTTTAAATGGCAACCAGATCAACTGTGTAGCAATTCTTGAATCATTTAAAGACAACTAACACATTTTTAAACCATTGTGCCTTTAGCACTGATCATTTGTAGTACAAAAAAAATCACAAAACCTTTCTTAAATGACTTGAGGAAAAATATTTGAAAAGCATCACCATCATTAAAGAGTAACACAAATGCATTAAAACAAACTTTGTAACAATAAGTTATAGGCAAGTATATCTATACAAACTGATTAACCTCTACTAATTAGATTCTAAAAATAATTAGGATTTTTTTTAATGAAAAATGAAAGACAAAAGCCTTTCAAAAAGCTATAGATTTTAACCAGAGTTGATGTTGTCCTTCTCAACTAAAGAAAATGGTTTATTCCTAATTCCATTACAGAGTAAAGACAAAAGCGTTAATCAAAATGAGAAGTCTTTGGTTTATTGTTTTTTTTTTTACCTATTACCTATTTGTATTAGACCTTCAAAATCATTGTGCTTAGTTGTAGTTTTGGTCAGTCCTACCAAAATTAGATAATTGATTTTTGGCGTGTTTCCGCGACAGACATACTCTTACCCAACTCCTACTGACATACCTGCAGTATAATTTATGTTGATTTTTGCTTTAAAAAATTGTTGCAGCGAAATTGTTGATGTATTTGTTGATGTATTTGTTGTTTTTTGTTTTGCCATCTGTTCAAGTATTGCAAGTCATATCAGCTACTAATACTAATAATAATCTGCATCATTGCATATTGTAAGTTTTCCTCATGTTGTGAACCCCTTATTATTACATTTTACATTATTACAATTTATACATGTGAACAAATAGGTGTGTCAAATTGTTGCATTAATCACGATTAAATAATTACAGATAAATTAGCACATTTGATTTTTTTACTTCGTTAATCTCATTTTTATGACAGCACTATAAATAAATCTCAGGTTTCTTTGAAAAATTACATCCAGTTTTGAAAGCATTTTATCCAAAAAATGACAAGTTCTGTCTGATCCAGTTTGTGTTTATCTTTTTGTCACATACTCATGCGTACACTGTTCTAACACAAGGACCTATCAAAGTATTTTTTTTGCTCACTCTGTCTTTCCTTATCTTCAGCTTTCTAACAAATGAAAGGACAACAAGCAGAGAAGTCCACCGGACCTACAAACACACGCACGTGCATGCCATCACCCAGCCACTCTTGCCACAACATCTCTGCACCGCAAACAAGCATGTAATTGTTATCGCCCTTCTCCACGCTTGCTGAAGGGAAGTTTAAGCTGATTCAGTGACAACTCAAACCAAGCCACCCCGGCATTTCCTTACAGAGTTGCCCCTAATCTGCCAGACTGGGGAAGAAACAGAGTGGTCTGTGTTCTAATTCGACAGAGAAGCGAGGCTTGAAACAGCACAATTAAAAAGATACTGTTGTGTTTACACTCTCTGGCTTGTGTAACTGCTGAATGGGGGACATAAACAGCTTAGCTGCAGCCAATGTAAGTGGCCTGCATGGGCCTCTTCTTATTGAATATGAGAGAAGCAACTGTGTGCTGTCACACCACATTTGACAGGAATTTGAAAATCTGCTGCATTATGTGATGCCCAGAAAAAAAAAAAAAAAACAAAAACAAAAAAAAACTTGTGTTGTTTGAAAAGCCGGCATTAGACAGCAGAAAACTGGCACCACAGAGGGGAAATAATTTGATCTTGTCTAATCTGGATAAAGGGAGAAATATTGTAATCCCTTCCCTGCTCTGTTTTTGCATATGTGTCTCTGCCTTGCTTGCACAAATGCCATCAGTGCACTTGTGCTGGATTTTCTGCAGCCCCAAACATTTGTTTTCATCTAGCACAAAGGTTTGTGGAACCATAATTCTCCTACTTTGCACTTTGTGTAATTTTCATATTTGTGTATCTGTTCCCCAAGGCGTTTTCCACCAAACAGAAACGGATCTCTGTACATGCACACTTCTGCCCATGCGGGCCCATCGGAGCTCTTTTGTAAAAGCTTCTGCTTTCATGACGAGCACAAACGTAAATCCTCACATTCTCTCTGATTAACTTTGGTATCCTGTTGTCTCGGAGTTTGATCGCCTACCTTCTGGGAAGTGATTAGCACAGAGAGCCAGCAATCTCCAACAACAGACACATTAGGACACTTCTGTTTATCCGGGCCCCACAAACAATGGACATGTGTCAGGGTGATTGTTTCCCCGAGCAAACAGTCAGAGGAAAAAAAGGAAATAAATAAAAATAATGTAAGGACAACAATGATAATACAACTTTCACTTTCATGCAGGCGTGTTCCATCTTTCACCGGCATTGTTGTTCTTCGATAACATGCTTGAACAAAAAGCAATTCTAATCTCAAATGCTTTTATTCATTACAATCCTGGACCAGAAATAAAAAACAAAATCTACATTTTTGGATTGTGGACAACCCAACTGTTTTCATTTCTCATTCCAAATTGAGCATTTATTCATTTGTTGGATGAAAACAAATGTACAGTTATCCATCCACAATAGGTAATAGGTGTTAAGAGAAAGAAGTCCTTTTTTTTTTTTTTGTTTGTTTGAGGGATGAGGTGGATGATTAGCAGGGCGCACTCACCCAAATATGGGAGACAATGAGCAGAGCAGATTGTCTCGTGGATGACGATAAACTAAGAGGCTCATTATTATCTGCAGAGTGATAAGCTGCATGGATGCTTTAGATATAATGCTTACACATCTGCTGTGTGTTTTGGTGGGGAACTTCAATCGTAACACATTTCCTGAAGGATTAAAGCGTGAACTTTTACTTGCTTTCAGGGGCAGCAAACAAATGTGTTAAAGGAAGCCTGAAAAAGAATAAAACTTGTCTTTTTCTAGGACACAGTTTCTGCAGAGTGGCAGGAGTTTTTAAAAAATTCGCCTCTGAGTTGTGGCATGGAGTAAGCCTGCCCTCATTTCCCATCATCCCTTTATTTACACGCTAGCTCACAGCCCCATCACAACCCCGACTTAACATTGACGGTGCAACAAAAATGGCGAACCATGTCAGAGCTTTCTAGCCATACAGTTTAGAGCCAGTTCAGACCAGAAAACCAAGACGTACATGGTAGAGGATGACATGAGAGTGGATTTTCACTCCTGTCCGGTCCCACTCCTGGTAATCTGACTCCCACTACGGTTCAAAATGATCCTGCTTGCTTATATTTTTGATATTTTTGATATTATTTTTACCTCTGACTTCTCGGCCAACTCTCTGAACTTAGCAGAAGAGTCTTTCATCCTTGCTCTTCGCTGGATGTCATTTTTTTCTGACATGGGACTCACAATGGGTTGTAATTCTCTCCATCGCTGCCATTGATTTATGATCTCTGCACTTTAGATTTCAGTGGGGAAACCATGACTAGGAACACTGATGGCTTCTGGGTCATGTAGTTATTTCTATCAATTGAGTTACATTGTAGAAATATTATCAGAAAACTGCAAAGTGGCTCAAACTTTACTTTTTTGTTGTCATTCTCATTGGTTGGTTCCCACTCGAGTAAGAATTTGATTTCGTCCCATCCCAGTCCCGTGATTAATGGCAGAGATAACTCCCATCTCATGTTAGCCTCGATTTGATCTATTTGTCTGCAAGTGGATGCATCAGAGCGGAGCGGAGCGGAAAGCTTTTCGCTCGCTGATTGTAGCACCTACGTCACTTCTAGAAGCTTTTTGAAACAGCTTTTTTTCCTGTGCATCTGATTCACAAGAATTTAAATGAAGAAATACTCAGATATTATATGTTCCCCTTAATTTTCTTGACATATGTCCTCCATCATGAGAAAAATGCTACAAGAACATGTTAACAACACCAAAAATATGATTTTCATTGGAGTGGGTCTTTAAACTCATTTTCAAATTGTATTTTGCTGAAATGAAAAATGCATCTGTTTTTGACATTTTCCACAAACACTGTTTCTGAAATGCCTATGCTGATCCAAAGAGGTGTAGGACTTATTCACCCACCCGGCCTCTCTGCAAACGGCGTTGTCGACAAGATGTAAGCTCTCAAAAGGGGAAAATAGCTGCAAATATAAACATGGTGAGATACATCTCGAGCTGGAACAAACAGGCTGTTCTAACAGCTTGACAGTCACCTGAGGGTGAAACAGATTCCAAAATCACGAACCAACTGGCCACGCATTGTCTTGGTTTTTTTGACTTATGCACAAACACACACAAACAGAAACACAGACACGAGTTACAGCTGTCCGCAGAGGGGCCCAAAAGGAAAAAAAAAAGAGGCCGTCTCTGGCTGGCCAGCTGTACGGTCAAGCAGAAATATCTAGATGTTTCCCCTCCAGCAAACTGCTAGTATCAGTGGTGACAGACAGACAGTTTTGACAGTTGCTTTCTCCCTCCTCCTCACACACACGCAGACAAGCACACACACAAAAGATAAAATGATTGACACGGAGGTGAATGAAAAGATTGATGGACAAAGACCCACTAAAAGATTGACACCGATCTTTTAGCTTAAATATGCAAACTTCACCACTGTTCTAACTCTCTGCCTTTTTTTTTTTTGGACAGAAATCCTGCACTGATATAGCATATTTACATCATTGGGAAGATACAATGTATTTTATATGATGTCAAACTATCTTTTAAAAATAAACACATTTTGTTTTTTTAGCACTGAAAGAAAGTTATTCACTTTTTTCTCCTTTAATTTTGTAATTCCCTATTACAACCACAGAGGTCACTGTTGCTTTGCAAACTACCTGTGCAGCCTGGAAGCCTTCTCCAATTCTCACAGAACTATGCAAGGCATTTGGGGTTTCAGACTGTGCCTGCGGCACACATGAGAGAGCCATAAAATTGAAAGGCAACATAAGAAACCGGGTAGCATCTTCAGTGGTTTATTACTGGCATTATGTAGTCAAACGTTCTACAACAGAAGTGTTCAATCATTATTTTGAGGTACCACAAAAATTAAATTATGCTAAACAAAAGGCTTTTAGGAACTTCTTAAAATATATGACCCACTTGGCGTTTTTTATGTTTTTATCATATTCTTGTGGCATTTTGCTGATGATGCAGGACATAAATTGTGAAAATTAAACTTAAAATGGCATTTCTGAGTGTTTCTTTATTCAAATAGTTGTGAATCTGGAGCAGAAAAAAAATGCTGTATGAAAAAGATTGTAGTTGTGACGTAGAAGCTAGTACCGTGAGCCACAAGCTCGCTGTGTATTCATTTTCCTCATCTGAGCTGGCATCTGGTTCAATACTGTAGAGCTGGAAAGCTGCAATATTGCTCACTTTTCTTGCACCTCTAATGTTAGGTTGGAGTTGTGAGGGGCTGTGAGCTAGCAGGAGAGCATGTAAACAGATGGATGATGGGAAATGGAGACGGACTTACTCTGCACTAACAGTTTTGCCCACAACAGAAGCGAATTTCTAATGAACTCCTGCCACTCTACAGAAACTATGTTCTAGAAAACTACTCAGGTTTTTTTTTAATTTATTTTAGCTCAAATTGGCATAGTTCTATTATATTATATAACTACACTGAGAACACTTTTAAAATAAATAAAAAAGACAATAAAAAATAGAGCCATGATCCTTTTTGATCAATTATTTGTCAAGAAAATTTCCTCACAAACAGGAAGTTGGATTACCCTGTCTGCCGTACCGTGAGGCAGCCAGACAAAGTGCGCGAGGCCTCCATAACACTGACACACTGTGTAAAAGTATACAAAGTGTGCAAGTGTCCACGGGACATGCTAAGCAAGTTCAACACACCTCCATACATGCTGACAACCATGCCCACATTTAACACATGAACTGCAAGTGCCAAATGTTCAGGCTCTGCTGGCTTGTTCTGGGGGGGCTGTGGGAGGAGGAGGAGGTGGTGGTGTTGGCTGCCGCGCCCGCACATACACACACACACCTGTACACACAAATGCGTCCGTGTCATGGAAGAGCTCACCAGAGACCTCGTGGCTTGGCATTTGGCCCATCAACATTCTGTTTCCTCGCTGCCCCTCTCCCCTGAAGTCTCATTTCCATTGCCTGACAAACGGCGAGGCAGGAGCCTCCCTGTGCGCCAAATCCGCTTAAATAAATAAATAAACCTCCAAACCGCTGTATTCTACTTAATTATCTGTTTCGCTGAGTGGCAGACCGTCTCCGGCTCACTTTGGGTGCCAGCCTGTTTTCCCTTTTCGCTCTCAGACACACACAGATTGGAGCATGGAAAGGTGAGAAAGACGGCAGACTGCCACATCGGTGTTCACTGTGAACTTGTTTAGTCAAAATAAGGAGTCAGGGGATTATGAAAGACTGCAATTAGGTATTGCTGAACTATTGTAGGAAAAAAAAAAAGAAGACTCCCGACTTACTTTGTTAAGGAGTCCTTAGGGTGAGTCGGCATGTCATTCAGGCTGTAATGCCTTTACGCCTAGTAGGGGAATTTTAAGTCATTTTGGCATGTAATTATCAAAGGAACACTTTGTGATAGATGGGTAAGTCAGCGACACAAAGATCAAGAGGGTAGGTGGAAAAGACAGAGTGAGACATCCAACCTGAATTTCATCGTAATTAGAGGATCTCTTTGACTTTGATCTACCAGGTAACAGTTTTTTTTCTTTCACATTGGGGTTTGGTATGAACTTTTTTCCACTATTAGCACTGTTGTTCTTGGCTGAAAGTCCCAGTCTAAAGTGACCATGTGAAAATGCCAACAAATTGCATGAAATACTCATTGTGTTCATGTTTTAATACTGACCATACGTCAAGCGGTGAGCGACAGTGGAAAATGAAAACTCTCTGCAGAGACAAATAAGTAGATGTCGGCTTACCGCCTCCACCGGCAAAGAGCTGAGAGAACAGGACATTAGCTTACGCCAGAAAATGAGAAGGCCAGGCAAAACAAGAGACAAACAAACAACGATGGCAGGACAACACAGTGCATTTTAAGATGGTGTCTAGCATTAATCTGGTGTGCCCATGCCTGTTCCTTAAGATCTACCAACCTGCTTGTTTTCTAACTCTACCTGCACATCTGGGTGCTGATTACCTGGACCATGTGTGTGCAGATAGTCAGAATGAGCAGAGACCTGAGTCAGCTAATCAGCAGAAAGCAGTGCACAGAGAACTGTAAAAGAGGTAGGGTGGTAGATTTAGGCTATGTCTGAATTTACTCACTAACCCCTGAAGCTACGTTCACACCGCCAGAGTGTCCACTTCCAATGAAAAGTTTATATAAACACACGTAAATACCTATTTCGGGTTTCCACGTTAAAAACTCATGTACACGCAAAGGTGTGCAAGTTTTTAACGACCGTTTTTGGGTTCCATGTACAAAACGCATGGCCATTGTGCGTTGAAACTTTGACCGGTCAGGGACTCGAATTTAGTAATGATGGTACTGGTCATTTACGGAAGGGCCAACCACTTACAAAGGAGAAATTAATTATTCAGTTTGTGCCCGACCAGATTTTTATGACACCAAGTCAGTCATATATTAGAACAGGACTGTGAAAGGAAACGTCTGGAGCAAGATTTGCGAGATATTCAACATTTGAACTTTGAGCACCAAGCCTCTTCCAACTGTAGATGAGGGACATGCACTAGAAAACAATAGAAAAAAAAAAAAAAAAAACAAGAAGAAGCCCCTCACTGCTTGTTCAGTGTGAACACCATGGACTAAACATGCATTAAAAAGGAAATGTCCAATACCTGGTGTGTTTGTACCTTGACCATAAAAAAGATTACACAGTGCAGGGCCATCCAACATTCTTGATTTTAATGCAATTTAGATAACAGCTTACTACTTTCTTTTTTTTTTTTTTAAAGCAAAACTGTTTGTAAAAAAGTTTGTTGTTTTATGTTTTTTTTTTTTTTTTTTTTTTTTAGGAAAACTAATCTCTGAAACTGAATGTTTTACAGAAGAATGGGAGACAGAGTTTTTATTCATTCTGCATTTTTAGTAAAAAACAAGTTTCCAAAAGTCAATTTGGGAAGCAAACACCATCACTAAAATAACATCTTCCTTTTTCATTGACACTGGGTCAGGTGATCCTGAAAACATTTTTAATATGTGTGTAACTTGTAGTTTTCCATTTGTTAGTTATGTTTTTGCACAAACCCCAGTAAAGAACTAGGGGGCACTGTTTGTCTGAAATACCAGTATTACATTTTCCTTACATTTTAAATCCTTTGGATAGATAGATAGATAGATAGATAGATAGATAGATAGATAGATAGATAGATAGATAGATAGATAGATAGATAGATAGATAGATAGATAGATAGATAGATAGATAGATAGATAGATAGATAGATAGATAAAAATACTAAATAAATACTAAATTAATCAAATTACTAAACTAGATTACAGAATTAATAAATACATAAAAATAACAGATTTAGTTTTAACACAAGTAATCAAACATTCCACTTTACAATAAAGACCCATATGAAACAAGACTTTGTCTTCCCTTGTGGGTAACGTGTCATTTAATGACAAAAACAAGGTATTTTATAAATGTTGAGGATTTGCAAGGCAGCTCTGGATTTCACAAAAGTTTAAACTTGAAAAAAAAATATTGTCAAAATACCCTGCTCCTTAAAAAAAAAAAGGCGTGGAGCAGGATTTACACAACTTCTGACATGGAACTTCATCCCACTCTACTTTATAACAAGCCCATTGTCTCTCCTGGTTAGAGCTATCATTGAATTGCTGCCATGCTGAGGAAAGGGCATAATGATTTAACTCCAAAAGGCTAGCCAAATCTGTTTAGCACATAAGCGTGGCTTTCATTCCAGTTCAGACCATGTGCAAACATGGTGCTGCAGTTGGCGCAAACACAGACGCACGTGTAACTCGTCGATCCAGTCTGCTGTTTTTTTTCGTTGAGCATTGGAAAGAGACAAAGTACAGTTGTGTTTACAATAATTAATTTCCATCATAAAGTCCTCATGTTTTAATTTGATGCATTTGTGCACAGAATCAACAACGAAAGAGGTCAAACATGCTGTAAAAATAACATAAATTTGCTGTTTGCTTTTTTTTTGGAGTTTTTTTTTTGTAGAATTATGAACAACAAGGACATTTCTGGAAACATTCCTTGAACAATGCAGGAGGAATTCCGGGTCACATAGACAATACATTATGCATTTAGTGAATGTTCCATCAAGGGACAAACACTTTCTACTTTTTTTCTTTATCCAAGTCATATTTATTTTAGTGGGTTTAGTCTCTGCGGATTTTGTGACGGAAAGATAGCCATGTGGTGAGACACTTGATCACACACACAGATATAAACGCACACATACATGCACAACAGCACCACACATCTCCACTGGTGCATGTGGCAATCCTATATGTTTTTTTTTCCTCCTTCAAAAGTGAAGGTAACAGCCAGTAGCAGGCAGACATAATTAGTATTGTGGAAGACAAAGAGTAGCACGTAATGACTACCAACATCTGGGTGGTTGATTTTTGTGTATGTAATTGAAAGGGGGTAAAAAATCAATAGTGTTTTATAAAAACTAATTGCGAGAGGAGAGAGCTGTAAGCTGTGAGGCGTCTATTAGGACAGGCTACAGTAAACCACTGTGATTCTTCAGTCAGTTAGAAAATCGCTCCGAGAGCAAATTTGTGTGAAACTGTGCATGAAAAATGACTGAATAAAATACCCATAATTCTTGTATTATTTAGTAACTTTCAGGCTGGTTGAAGTGATGGGCAGAAGGGGGAAGCGTTAACAGGAAGATGCATTATCTGAATGTGTTTTATTGTTATAGACGACTGAACAAAAATTTGTATTTTTTACATGTGTAAACTTTACATTTATAGTCACATTTTTGTTGGACCAAAACCAAAGGACATGGGTTAAAAAAGTGGAGCTGAAAAAGTAACAAATTGTTTCGAGAATGAACCAAAATGAAAGAAAAAGCTAGTATTTATTTTTACATAATTTCTTACCTTTTAATGATGTCTGTTTGGTCTTCATTGCTTTTTTATGTCTAGATTTAAAACTATATTTAAAAAGCAAAATTCCACTTTGCCTAAAGAGACTTTTTAACCCACAAATCTATAAATCCTCTAAAAAATATCACGTTTACAGGAGTGATTATTCCTACGCCGACTGAATAAACAGGATATTGATGGATTCTCGACTAAACACTCACAGGCATCGGGAGGGTAGATACTGACTACAGACACCTGCCAAGTTCACAGGGCTGCATGTTTGCACTGTTGAGGCCTGCAGTGACAAAGGGCAACCATTAATGATCAAAAGAACACAATTCAGTTGGGAAAATTAACCCTTTATAGCCCTAACACACTAGTGTGTGTGGGAGGAGCTACTGTCCAAAACTTTTAGGCTCATCCCTACAGGGAAGCATTGACTGTATATCTCATTCAAAATGCATTAAAGACATGAAAGATGTTTAGAGTTCAGTTTTATTTATTTTGAAGAGCCATCTATAATCACGTCTCCGTATTTGGGTTCATGAGATCATTCAGAGACTGTTCCAGTATGATGAGGTTCACCATCTACTGCAGGAACTGCATCTGAATGACAGATCCTTTCAGCAGTACTTCCATCTCTCTGTGACCCAGTTTAATGACTTGCTCCGCATTAGTTCATGGAGAGAAAAATGGAAAAATAAGAATAAAATCAGAGGACTTTTTAATTACTTGTTTATTATTATTATTGTCTCAAAACAAACAAGAAAAATATCATAAAGTTCAACAGAACAATCAGACTGTCATCCATGTGGTTTTGGACTCCACCTGAAGATCACGGCATCAGCACGTCATGAGCCAAAGCTGAGTTTCTGATTGGGTGACGAGATGCAAATTCTTCGCCAAAATTCTGATATTTGAGCTCATTGTGGCACCGCCCAAAACGCGCAGCCGCCAAACCACCATGCCCAACGCTCACACCGTGCCAACGGACCTCTGATTGAGTCTGTACCATGGGTTAACATTGAAACTTGATGCCCCTGCAGTGTGAATTGTGTTTGGTGTGAATGCAGCTTGAGATTAATGTATTTTTAACAGATGAGATTTGGAAAATGCATGTAGTAGCTGTTCGCATTTAGAAAATCAGCTTGTATAATTGACAAAAGTTTTGCTGTATTATTACAGCCAAGTATCAAGACTCCAACTGCCAAAGAATTGATAGAAGTAACTTTTACTCCTAAAAAGATTCTATAATTTAATGCTCGAGAAGCATGTTAGCACATGAGAACAGTTTATCTACAAAAAGTTCCATATGAAAGGTGGAGACCCATACTTTCTTTAACTTTTGTCTTGTCCACCTTGTGACATCTGCCACATGCTTGGTCAAACATTTGATATGGGTGTGGTCAGAGCCGAGCGTCGTGTGGGAGGGGTTCATAAACACAGGAGAGCGCTTGAACGAATCTGGAACTGATGGATGTCTGCATTCACTCTCTACCTTCATTTCCTTGGAAATCATTTCTAGTAACAACAAATCCATGAACTGACAAACTGTCCAGGGTATACCCAGCTTTCAGCCAAAACCAGCTGAGGATGGGCTTTAGCTGCACTGTGTATAGGAATGATTATTCCTGTGGTATTTGGGACAAATGGGGTTATGGGAAGAGATGGATCGATGGAAGACAACTTTATTCCTTTTCTGCTTCAAACATATGCTTGTCCTGCTTTTTTAATTATCTCAAAAACAGCCGTTTTCACCATTATTGCCACGCTGACACAGCACTTTTTTCCTTTTGTATTATTGTTACAATGCTCATTCCATTTTTCAAGAGTTTTGTGTTTGAAGTATAAATCAATTCATCCTTTGTAAACTATCCCAGTGTTTTATTATGAATGACACCTGAAGTGCCAAGTGGGGAAACATTACACACTCAAAGACTGCAGCTTTTATGGTCCCTTTGTCCCAACTGGATCTTTTTGAAAATACATTCAAATCCACCTTGTTTTTAAAGTGCCATTTATATCCATTTTTGATACACTATGGATTAGCAAAAATAATAATTATAGGGAAATGACAGCATAAAAAGGCTGAAGAAACATGAGTGTGAACAAAGCAGATCTCTTTTTGATTTGTCTGTGCTGATTTTCAGTCATCCAGGTCATGTTATTGCTTGATTGTTTTCTTTAGGGCAGCAGGACTTTAAATGTTTCCACTAGAAGACGTTTTGTTGCTTCTTCTGTTCCAACATCTGTTTTGAAATGCAGCTTATCCCCATCAGTGGTTAGAACAGAAGAAGCTACTCAGATTAAATGTCTTTGAGATCTGCATTGTTGGGTGGCCCTGAAGTGCAAATCACATTGACCAATCTTTTACTCCAAGAACATTTTTAAAGATCACAAGAGCAATTACAAAAGCAAAACAAAAAATAATAAAAAAGCATTATAGAAATGAAAGCAAAATGTGAGCATCTCCGGAAGCGAGGAGCTTGCCGGGGTCGGCCATAAGGTTGGGGTGCTGGCCTGTGCGGGTGGCACTGGTGGAAGTTGTTGACCAGGGATGGGTCAAGGATGTCGTCCGCGGTGACCCAGGAGTGTTCCTCTGGGCCGTACCCCTCCCAATCCACCAGATATTGAAGCCAACCCTCCCGCTGGGACGCTGGGAATCCAGGAGCTCCCTGACGAGATGGGCTGCCTCGCCATTCACCATCAAGGGAGGGGTATGCTGACGTCAGAGGGCTCAGTCCCTCAGGCTTTTTCACTTGAATATGTGATGGGCCTCATGCAGTAAAGTGCAAGAATAAAAGCTGGCACAACTTTTGCACAAAAGTTTTCATCTTAATCTTCTAAATTTTAGTGTTCATCCTTTTTTCTAAAGAATAATCTGTTCATCCTGTCATTTAATTTAACTTTTTTTAACCTATCAAAGCACTTTTGGATAACAAATGTAATAAAAACATTTTTTGGGGGTCTTCATAGTTACATTTTTTCTGGTTAAGTGTTGTGTCAGTGATAATATTTCCATTTCACCCACTCTACATGGAAAATGGCTGAGTCTTTTGTTTCCACTTGAATGCACTGTGATAGAATATATTCCTCTTCCAAAGGAGGTGAAATGCAGACGGGGTGTCACACAGGCTCTACACAGCTACACACTGCGTAAATATTGCATGTGTCTTAAAGGGTCCCCCCACCCCCCACCCCAGCAGCCCACATCAATTAGAATGCCTTGCACTCATCTTTTACCCTCTTCTTTCATTTTTCTCCCCTGTCCTTGTTCATTCCACTGTGTGTTTTTCTTATGTGCAAATGGCAAATAATGACATTTACTTTTCATTTTTAACTGTACAGGCTGTATGCTCATTTTTTCCTGGTGTTTTCTTATAAATATGACACAAAAAATTGATGCATTTGATGACACATAAATTGTGCTCGTACTGCAAATGAAAAGCCAATTCAGTCACTTTAAAAAGTAAGCAAACAGTTACACTTATAGCATTTGCCCTATTTAATTGAAGTTTTTAGCGTACAACTGCATCATCAAAATCTTCCACTTAAGACCCACTCCAATGAAAATCCTGTTTTTTGTGTTGTTAACATGTTTATGTTTGCATTTCTGAGTATTTTCTTTATTCCAATCGTGTCGGATCAGGAGCGGACGAAAACCCGCGGTTTGAAAAAGCTCGGGGTTCTGTGACGCAGCGACTGCCATGAACGGGCCAAAGTCTCCCTTCTCCGCTCCAATTTGGTTGCCTCCACTTGCAGACACATAGATCCATTAACGTCTTCGTTTTCCTTTTCCAAGCTGCCATCTGGCTCAAAAGTGCACTTCTTATGAACTCCAGTTGCACTGGCTAAAAACTGCATAATCATTATTTAAGGACCACTGGGAATGACTGTACAATAGGAAAATAGTACAGTATGGATTGGGACTTTGAACCAACTCTCTGATATTACTAATTTTAGCAGATTTAGTAAAGGGACTCAGTTGAGAAGTCCTTCTTTTACAGTCCCCCCCCTTTTTCCCCACTTTACCTTCTGAAAGCAAAAGTTTAGACCCCTGCCCTGTCTAGTCCCCTCCATATACACCTAATTACCCAGATCCCTAACATTTCCCATCCATCACATAATCTCTAAGAGACAAGGTATTAGCACTGTCGGTTCCATCAGCCAATTACCTTCTGCCTCCTGCTTGAGTCACCTGCATTGCAAATGTGACCTTTACTTAGAGGGCTGATTGCATGTTTCCTAGAGTGCGGGAGAATGAAGGGTTTTCTAAAAGGGTGCGTTTGCCATCAACAAAGTGGCACATTAACCGAATGAAGTTACATGACTGCTACATGTGCATCTGCATGCAAAACCCTGTGAATCTGACGGAGATGCAGAAGTGTGAGTATCAGAAGGAGACTAAATTTAAATCTGTGTTGTATTTGTAGACTGATGTTCACATTTCTATTGAAGGTGAGTGAGAAATACCTAAAGGCCCCATGTGTTTGTGTATGTGTGTGCATGCATGTGAATACGAGCACACTGGGGGCAGTGAGCAAGCCCTCTCAGGCACCCCTCTGACCTGCTCCCCCCCTCCCGCACGTGATGGGCTGTCGTGAATGTTAATGTCCTGTGATGGCTGTGGAGCAAATAAGTGTTTCTGACACAGTACAGGCTCCTATTACAGGACCAGGCCAAATGGGCTTGCCAGTGCCTTAATGAGCAGGCAGATCAGTCAGCCGCAGCCACTGTACCAGTCCCACATGCTGCTTATGCAGGGATGGGCCTCAACACCCTTGACCAGATGCAGGAAAAACTCACTTTGACTCCTACTATCTATAACACTCCTCTCTCTTCCATTTTTTTTTTATATTTTTACTTTCATTAGAGGTTTCTTAACTTTTGTAATGTTTATAGACTTGTTTGAAATAGTTTTTCCCTTTTTTTTAAAACTCTGAATAAGTCTTTAAACCGTGGAAGTTTCCATTTAAAAACATGCATACTTTTGTCTTAACTAGTCAACACAAAAGATGAGAAGTGAAAATCTAATAAATTTTTGATATGTTAAGTTTAAATTTGAACATATTCCCTATTATTTTTTCTACTAAAAGGCTCGCTTAATAAAAGCCTTATTTTTTTTTTCCCAGAAACAACAGTGCACTTTACAATCCAGAGCGTCATATGGATTAATTCTGACTGACTGTGTGTTTTAGCAATATCAATCTGTTTTTTATGTGTTGCAAACAAGGTTGGGAGTTACAATTATTGTGATTACACTAACGCGGCTAACGCTTCTTAGGTGACTAATATGTAGCGTGTTACAAATAGGTTCTGATCCGGTGCGCGCTATAGTCTGGGAAATACAGGACTCTTTTTCAGAGTCTATAAATGAGTACATGTTTTATACATCCCCACATCAGAAAAGATTTGCATGTAGTTGTGAAACCAATATTTCCATTCTTTTTGTTTTGTCATTTCATTTGCACAGTTCATGAGAGTGGTATTTCCTGGAGAAAACTGTTTTTTAGAGAGACACCCATCATGTGGTCGAGAGGTAATTTTCCAGCTTGGTAAATGTCACCTGTCAAGAAGGGTATAGAAACAGAATGAAAAACCTTGCAAAATCTTTTGCAGAAAAGCAAACTAATACCCTTGTCCATTGTGAAGTTCCAGTTAGCCTGGCAGTACATGAACCTTGTAAACTCAGTCACAGCCAGTCTGGTGCAGTTACAACTTCGCCAAAGACTTTGTCTCCCTCGTCTCCCTCTGGATTGTCAGGAGAATGTACAGCTTGTAGATTGATTCAAACTGTTATTTCTGGAGAAAGTGCAAAACACATCGGTTGGCTGATTCATCATAATTTGGACGGACAATGTAAAATCCTCCTTCCCTCTACAGCAGGGTGGATCAGAGAGAAGGGGGGAAGCTGAGAAAAAGGAGGGAGTGAAGGGGAAGGAGAAAAAAGCCTGCAAGCAGGCGATTGGCTTGATTGAGACGCATGGCAGACAGAGAATCATATAGCGCGTCTGAGCACATCCTCACAGTTGGCCGGGCTGTCCTTCAAAACTCTCCAAATAGTCTAAAGTCGACCTGTTGGAGTTACTGAGTCGTCACACTACATGTTGTAGCCTAGGAGCAATGGGCCCAAAAAGGGTGTCTCTTTTTCTCTCTCTGCGGGACTTGTTAGAGGTTCCTGCCTTCGTTTTCAGTGCCACAAAGCACCTTGTGATGTACCACAAAGTTCAGGCTTGTGGTGTAAAGTAGTCCACGGGGGTGAAAAAAAATGGCTTATTAAACATTTAGCAGGAGTTTTCAATACAATCTCATTTACTTCTACGTCAAAAACCTGAACATTTTTACTTTTTAATTTAAAGTTGATTATGTCCAACTTTAACCCCTTTACGCTTTGACTTTACAAAAAACTGACTACACATCTTTAGGAGTGTTGTACGCATGAACTGTCATACACATGGCATAGACATTTATAAGTGGACATATATATATATATATATATATATATATATGTACAATAATATATTTGTCAATATTCTTTCCATCAAGGTACTGATAAATTAAGTGGAGTTCTGCATTACATGGTACAGTGACATACGTCAAGAAGGGGTTAATCAATTGTCTGCATTTCTTAAGATGCGCATTTAATTAATACATCAAACCACTTTGGCTCGAAAATTAACTTATTTAGCCTTTATTTGAAAGTGAAAACATGCATGTTCTTTTGTTTTTTGCAATTGGAAATAAATTCATGTGTCAAGGGGTCGAAATTGAGAGCAGCCGAGCACTTAGACACTCTCAGACTTCTTCAGTTTCCAAGATTTTAATGGAAAATGAAGCAAAACCTTCAACTATCAGACTCTTTGGCTGCAGAAACATCTCCTAATTTCAGTTGGAAAGCAGACAAGCCCTTACAAGTTTTTAAGTTAATTGAAACACATCCACATTATAAATAATATTTTTTCAAGCTTTTTTTAATCACCCAAAACCATCTTATTTTCTTTCATTTTTCTCCTGACTATTTATGAACCCCTTGACACCTATTAATGCACATATGCATCAAACCATGTTGCATTAATGTAGCATCCTCATACTAAAAACGCTATTGTTAAAAATAACTCAAGTTGGGTTGTTTTTATCCCAACTCATGGGTTAAAAGGGGACTAACGTTTTTCAGGGTTATTTTAACTCAGAAAAAAATTCCTCCAAAAATGTATCCCAAGTTGCGTTGAATAAACAACTTTTTAAAAAAACTGAACTAAAAGTATTTTCTATCTGCTTATTAATTTCTCATATTTGTGTGAGAGATCTTCAGAGCAGCAAGAGCAGCCACACACAGCCTGGCCGTATGAAATGGATTTTCATGTTCTATCCTTTCAAAAGAAAAGCGTTGGTCCAGCGCTCCATGACCCCCTTTCCATCCCCCCTGACAAACCTCAAGGACTATTTGTATGTTTTACTGGACCTTTTGAACACATTGGAAAATGGAAACAAAGGTCAGTGTTAAGTCTCCTCTGGCTTTTATTTCATAAAACAACAATATTGTATTGATCTGTCCTGAATGATAAACATAAATGTCTTGGTAAAACACAGTTTCTTTTGACCTTTAGCAATTATTTTTACATGGCTGCTGAAATACTGCGGGTTGGAAAAATAAATACTTCACTTGTTTTGATTTTGTTGTTTCCTTTTTCGAAGCTAAAACCTTTATGTGCTTGGACATGACTTACAGATATTCCCTCCCAACACTAGGAAGGAATTGGGATTTCAAGTGGTCTCAGATTTATGTCTGATTTGCAAACTCAGCACCATCACGTCAATCCGAAATTAGATCCCAACGAATATTAAAAAAAAAAAACATTTCTGAATGCTCATTTATTTATTTATGTTGGAGATTCCCGTTTTTCAATTCGAAGGGTTTCTCAAAACTGCATGTCTGTGACATTCGGTTTCTAGATTTCTAGTCAGATCTGGGGTTTGTTTTGAAGTTGCTGTATATAGGTGCAAACAAATGTCTGCACATTTGGTTGCCATTCAATAAAAACAGAAAATATAGTGTCTAATAATTCTATCAACTTAAAAAAACTGTGATAAAAGAGTACAAGAAGATGTCAAAATCTATCAGCAAACTATGATTTGGTATGATAACATGATCAAACTAACGCACTCAAGGACTTCAAATAAATGAAAATATATTTTTCTTCACAGTTTTTCCAAAAGGTTTATTTTCTTCTTGGCAAATTGAGACTGTCAAAGTGAAAGTGTGTTGTGATGACCCATAATTAGACCCTCTTGACCCCGCATTCGACCTCAAAAGGGTTTGAGATTACAAGCCTGGACTTTTTTTAGGGACTACTGTGCCTGGTGCCTGGTGTGTGTGTGAGATAACAAATCTTCACTTCATGTTTTGCACACATTTTCTTCATCGTTACATGTTTGGATCTAAAATACTGAATGATAGAAAATAAAGTTTCTTTTTATTTCTGAGGACTTACAGAATAAAAGGACACACTATTTGGTTGTTACTTTGGAAGGACCTAATGGTGAAATGTCACTGAAATCTCTTAAAGTGTGGAGAGGTGCAGGGAGGTGATGGCAGCAAAAAGGCTGATAAAAGCCAGTCGGTGGGACCTGAAGGTGTCTTTTTGGCAGCAGGGCTCACTCCACAACTGGACCCC
>BSAI01000207.1:16949494-16974804 GCA_036245035.1 Adrianichthys oophorus | reverse complement strand
TCTATCTATCTATCTATCTATCTATCTATCTATCTATCTATCTATCTATCTATCTATCTATCTATCTATCTATCTATCTATTTACGCGTGGTGTTCCAGCCACATCACGGGTGCGCGCAGTGTTGCTTGAAGAATCCCAGGTTGTGACATGTGGATAGCCCTGGGGGTCACTCCTCAAATTAATGATGATGTACTCCTCCTCCTCCTCCTAACACCCCACCCCCCACCCCCCTCCAGCTGGATCTCTGTCTACCGGTGACAGGTCGATTGAGAGTGATTGATGACTATCTAGGGGACCGGGGCCAACATAATAATATGATCCGGGCCCCCTCGCAATAATTGCTCGCTTTCATTTACAGATGAAAGCGGTATAGTAACGGGCTAGAGAGACGAAGAGGATGATGTTTCGGTTAAGTAACTTTTGTCTTGTTTTATTTAAATTTTTTTTGGGGTGGTGGTGGTGGAGTTCCATGCCCTGGGAGGGAGCGCGCCGGAGAAATTATCTGTTCTCTCATTCATTTTGACAAATTGAATTATAGGGGGTTGAGCACCTCCAAGCAAATGACCGCATTAACGCAACGCTGGGCGGGGTTGGGGGGGTCAAATCGGATCAACCAGGCCTTTTAATTTGCATTAACTCTAATGCCACCTTAACAACCCGTCTGAGGCGCTCAAGCGTGCGCTCACGCACTGGGCACGCACGGAGCTCTATTTGATCTCATACACTTAGGCCTAAAATACACACAAAAAAAGGGGGTTAATTTGATACGCAAAGCAGATGGGGCAATAATGTATCTTTAGCATCCCACACCCAGAGGAAAGGAAATAAAAGGCGCTGACACTTTGATTTTACAGGTGAGTGCGCATACTTCTGGTCAGACTTGTTGGATTTTTGGGTTTACCAGCAAATAAATGTGTTGAAAAAAGGGGGCTTTAATTTTCAGCTACCCTCATCTCCCCTCCCCCAGAGTATATCTTTTCATTATCCACCGCCTTATCAAGGCAAGGTGCCTCATAATAAAATATTTAGGCACACGACTGTATGCTTTTAGAAGGAAAATGAAGACGACGGCAGGAGTTCATGCCTGTTTAGCGTTTAAAGATTAAAAGAGAAGCTGTTTTTTTCCCCTCCCTTTCCAGACGATGAAGGGAAAGCAGGGCCACTCTTTGTATAAAGTGGAGTAAGGAGGGGGGAGCAAAATGCCTATACTCAAGACAGCTTGGCAGCTTTGCAGTATGGATCTAAAAAGGCTGCAGCATCAACTTCTTCATTCCTAAAGACATCCCAACTTTGTTTACAAAGTTATTTCTTCAGAAATGATAGTGTTTGACAAATAGCCATAAAGTTACTTTAGCTTTAGTAAGTATGCATCATCCTTCAGGCTTATATTAAAATGTACTAGAGTATGGTAAGAGTATGGTAATCATGATGGTGTCTCCTTTCTGATAATCTGTCTTTGATTAATGAGGGGGAAGGACGGGATTGTGAGCAAGACACAGCCATTATGCCGGAAAAAAACAGAGTTGGGAAGAAATTAAAAGGAATCCTAAATTACACTCAACTGCCTTAAAAGTATCAGACATAATGGCATAAAACAGGTCATCTGTATCAGTGAAGCACCAAGCTCTGTCTTTTTATGATGTTGTCAGCTGATGTAAACTGCCTGTGGTCATTTTTGCCTTTTGTTGTGTTGAGCACTGATGTCCACAAAATATATGTTTTACTTTCATTTGGTTGTTGACCACTGGTTAATTTTTTTCTTGGTTGCACACACTTTTTGCACTGACCATCCCAGAAGAAGCTGCAGTAGTTGCAATCAGTCCTCCAACCAACCACTTATGCTGTAAGTTTAATTTGAATTTTTTGCTCCACTGCCAACATCATCAACTTATGTAATTGCAACAAGTAAATGTAAATAGAAATGATAATATTAATGCAAAACACTAAAAGTGTAAACATTTGTTCAATAACAGTCCACAGCTTGAATAAAACACAGGGTTGTGTCAGGAAGGGCATCAGGTGTAAAACTCTCTGCCAAACCAAGTGTGCGGATCAGTGAAAGCTGATTCGCTGACGGGATGTGCTCGAAGGTGAACAACAACTACTTGATGATTGAATTATGATACTGTCAGGGATACATCAACTGTGATATCAGTCTTTTTGGTCACCAAACTAATGGTGACTCCTGAAAAAAAATGAAAAACATTAATATTATCAACGAATCCTAATGTAAAAAAGATAATCTAACAATCATATGCAATAATTGAATTTCTGTCGATTTTAATTGAAGGTTTTTATGTGTTTAACATCACAAACTGGTGAATTTAAAAACTCTATGTAAAGCTTTATCTAAATTCTGTTTGCAGACACATTAACTGACAAAAAAAGCACATTTCATTGAAATCTTTGACATGATGTCCTTCTCAGGTGATATTGGTTTTCAAGTAAGTCTCAGATTTTCGCCAGAAAGTCTATTGACATCCGTAAAAAGAAAAATCTTAAAGCTGATATCATACTAGCACTTCAGAATAACTCTACTTACATCTATCAGCAGAAGAATAAGGGGGAGGAGTCAAAATATGGAAGGTTAAGAAGCTTTATTTTTAATTGAGAAAGTTTTAATTAATAATAAAAATAAGATTGCCAATTTTTTATGTTATACTGGACATTCAATTATTTTTTTATTGGAGAAAAAAGTAAAAATGAAAGAAAAATTCTGAATTTATCTAAGCATTTGATTGTTTTACAAGCATTTACCAGAAAGAGCATAAAATGAGGGTGATTATAGTGGTAATTAAAGAAAAAAAAACACCAGAGTTGGTGATTGTTTGTCAGCCACATGATTTTTAAAATAACTGGATTTATTGTTGCAGTCTGGTTTAATTTTGTTTAGATTTGATTATTTCTGCACAATTAAAAGAACAGAAAAAACATGTGGGAAAAGAAAGTTGGAAACAGTGCAAGGAGAGGCAAAAATATGTCCAGCATATTTGAAGGCTCCACCTAATACATTTACACAAAGATAATGAAGAACTCAGAAAATAATGCAGTGATTGTAAATCAAAAGTTCATCCCACTAAATAATGCATTTTTTAATGTACACAATACCTGGGGATTACACTTCACAAGGCAGAGGCTAAATGGTTTTTCTAGATTGTAATCCTTTTTAGAGATGCAACTCTTAGACTACGGTCACAGGTCCCAAAATGCCACCGCGCTGCAACCAAGTTTTTCTGCAAATTTGGCAGGTGGAATTTGTAATCAGGAGGTGACAGTCCCACTTTTACATGTCGTGCGGTGGCCTTGGATGATTTAAGAAAAAGGTAAAATTTTCCAGTGACTGGACAAATTTTCTTTAAAAGTTGACATCAGTCAGTGGCCGCCGAGGCACATTTATAGGTTGTGCGGTGGCAGTTCAGTGACAGGCGAGGATATCGCCCAGATCATCAGCCGGTGTAGCTACCATTTGTGTTCAGCATGTCAGATCGGTACGGGGCTTGTGATGAGTGATGATGTCACACTACGGTAAAGCAACTTAGACAAACAATGTCCAAATTCCTGGTTAGCACCACTTAGACAAGGAACTTCTTCACTTCTCTCTATTTAGCGCATTCGCCATTTTGTCGTGCTTGCGAATCAACAATTCCAAAATCGAGTGCCAAATAAATTTCCCAGAATTCTCTGCAAAAAACGAGTGTGCATCGATGCTCACTAAATTGAGGATTGAGGAATATGGACTACAATGCATTGCGTTTGAACAATTTAAGCGAAAAAAGCTATTTAAATGTTTTTTATTTATTTATTTTTTTTTTAGTAAACCATGAATATTTTTCATCATCAGAACACATCATCAGAACACAGTGGACTCATAAATAGTCTTTGTAAAATGCTTGTATTGATTAAGTTTACACTTCGTGAATTCGTTGACGTTATATTCTCTGTTAAAAAAAGTAGTGAGCATGGTGTCTGAATGGTTTTTAAAATCCAGGGCAGTAGACAGTCCTGCACTATATAGCTTTTTAGTAGTTAAGGATAGGGAAGGAATTCAAAAATAGCCTTTTAGTGTCGAGATCTGCTCGGACCAACCGTACAGTAATTTGTCCAATCACAATTTTACACGTCATCAGGCCAATGCACAGCCAATCAAATATTGCAACGTCATCACGAGCTGCAAGCCCCCGTATTGATCTGACAGGCCGAACACAAATGATCCTTACACCGGCAGCAACTCTGACTGGATGATGTGTAAATGTCTCTGGATGGCGGCCGTCCATATCAAGCGCCACCAGTCACCCAGTAGCCCCGGAGTACTGTATATACAAGTGCGTCATTCTCGACTCCTGATGGGCGCCTGACTGTTACCGTTTACATTCATGACCACTCTAATTCAAAAAATTCTGGCCATGGTATGAAATCTTGAAGATTCTGCCAATGCATCCCCATGGCGCAGTGGCAGTTGTATTTGTAATCATTGCATTCCCTACAGTACATTGATAAAGTCCTTCCATTGTTTTTTCTGCCCTGAATCTTTGTAGTGGGGACAAATATTAGCTAAATAGAAGAAATATAGAGATAAAGGCCAACAACTCGCATAAGTACAAATTCTGCATCTTTTCAGACTGATGCAATTGGGAAGAAAAGCTTGCCTCAGTCGTGTTTGGTTCAGAGACAGTGCTGACATTAACCTCTGCCATATTCAAACTCCCACTGTGGGTTTGCATCAGGTGAAGGTACTCTTTCTCCCTTCTTTCGTGCTTTTCCTCTTGGAATATTTAACTCCACCTCTTGTGTTGTTAGCTCAAAGCTTTAGCCCAGACTATTTTCAAAGTCTTCATTGTTGTTTCATCCAGGGAGCAGACAAATGCTTCAGTGCTCTGATGTCTTATGGTCCACTGTCACACGCATTGTTTTTTGAGTCAACAAGGTAGAAAAACCAAGCTGACCTCAATAGCTGACGACAGCTGCACAGACCAACTTGCTCTGTGACATGAACCCCCGAGCAGCTCCCAGGCTTTCCGATAGCAACTGTGTTTTTCTTTCTGTAGCTGGAGAAATAACACTCCTACATTCACACATAGTGCTTATCCAGCACAACATTAGCCTATACACTGTCAAGAAGTCTTGGACTCCAAATGGAATATTGATCCCCTACCGTCTTCCAAAAGAATTTCCTCTCAACCACACAATGGTTTTTGTGATCACGTCTCCAAATTTTGGCTCTAAGCTCTACTGCTTTTTGCATGAGTTGAGTAGTAAACTGAATTCCTTCAGGGTAATTTTTTTTATTGCTATTGTTGTATATTGGTCTGTGAACAAAGAAGCCAACATTCCTTAAAATTGATAGTCCTGTTTTTTTAGTTTAGAAAGTATGTAAAATAAAGGGTGTTTGGTCATTCGAACACAGATCACGTCTTGGGTCATGTTAGTCACAACTTCATTAGGACACATCCACAGATGATGGTTCTGAGGAGATGAAGCCAGAAAGAGTTGAGTGACAGGCAGTGACCACATGTCCCAGAAGAACTTAACTCTCCCTGCGTGTTCTAAAAGCTCTGTGATTTTGTTTGCAGTTTCCACAGCATCACTTCCCACACTGTCCCAAGCACTGTACACACAGGAAATCCACCTGCTACTGCCTCAGCGGGGAGTTCTCATTCGGGCTCTGCTGAGACTTGTGTGTATGTGTGTATTCACAGTTGCTGTGAATACACACTTGTTAGTTGTGACTTTTTCTTGTGTTTTGCGATGCATATCTTTTAAGAGCTGAATAGTTATTGATTTGCAACCAGTGAGAGAACAAAATGTTTTTTTTATCAACCATATGCATTTAAACTCTATGTGCACCAGAGAATCAATATCACTATTAGATTTGGAAAACCTATGCTGATCAAAGTTCAAATGTCAAAATACACAAGTGCATCCTATCACTCCCAAATGCCAAATATTTGCTTCTCTCCCATGGAATTTAACCCTTTTCAAGATAATCTGCACAAGTTATTGTGTATTTTGGGGTCACAAGGTTGCTGGAGCCTATCCCAGCTACTGTTGGACAAAGGTGGGGTACACCCTGAACATGTTATCAGTCTGTAACAGGGCCCCACACTCACACTAATGCACACCTATGGGTAATTTAGAGCCAGCAATTACCATGTGAAACATGTTTTTTGGACTGTAGGAAGAAGCCGAGGTGCTAGGAGAAAACCAACGGACGCACAAGGAGAACTCTACACAGATAGGACCCATCTGAGATTCAAATCAGGGCATTTTCACAGTGAAGCGACATCACTAACAACTGCGCCACCATGCAACCCAGTGATTTATAAAAGCACAAAACAAATAAAATACTAGCCCAAAAAAAATCTATGATTAACACCAGATTTGCATATCACAACTAAAGCTTAGGTGGACACTGTAGGTTGCATATTAAGGGAAAATCCACCACAAGGCTTTTCTTTTGTATATGTTTGTTCAACTGCAAAAATACTCTGGTGGCTTAACCCTTTAACAGTTTTGCTCCCATTTGCAAAACATTACTAATGAAAAGTGTTGCATATCAGCGCAAAGGGGCTTTTTTTCTGCTTCAGAATCTGCTGGAATCATGTTAATTGCGTAAATGGTAGGAGTTTTTATGGTGGTTGAAAGATGGCAAACACTGGACACTCCTATGTAAAAGTGAGGTGGCACAATTAAAGTCCTTGCTTTCTCTTCTGTAATGTTGTCCAGTTGGTTTTAATAAACCAAAAAAATACACATTGCTACTTAGTTTTCTTGAAAAATACATTCAAAAATAAATCATGAGATTTCCTAAAAATACAACTTTGAAAGCTTGCAAGAGTAACAAAGCACTAGTTATGTTCAGCCTCAAGGTTATTATGATTGCAACATTTTACTCTACTTTCTAATTCATTGCATGAGGTTTGAAATATATTGAAATATATGAAGAAAAGTTTTGGACATCTTTAGTGTTATTTATTTACATTCACCTGTCCCATGCAATGTTTTAGTCACTGACAAGATACCTGAAGTGAAATGTCTTTCCACAGACTGTATTAAACACATTATGAAGTTAGACACCCAAATTAATTATGTAAATCCTGCATTAGCACCTTGAACGGCGCCCATTATGCACCATGCATCATTCATAAGTAGTGGTGGTAAAATCAAATGAAACGGAGCCCCTGGTTTTTAGCAGTGCTGTAATATTATGTCCAATATGAGTCTACCCAACCCTGTCTTTCTCAGCCTTCTTCTCGCTCCCATCTATCCTGGTGTTACTCCTCTTCATCCTCTCTAAGAGGTTTAACATGTCAAAGTTCTCTCTGCTCATCCATAATTGATCACCACAACGGAGCATCTTTGCTGCACTTAGTTAACCAGCTATCTGCAGGTGTTCCCTTAGCAACTGACCAGGGACTGAAATACTGAAGTGCTGTATGTAGACTTGCAAGACCCCAAAATGGGAACCCAATGTGTCTTGTAAGTTTTGCTGCTGGCCCCATTTTCACCAGCTTCGTTTTTCTACGCAGGATGTACATGTGCCTATTACATAGGACAATATGCGGGAGAAGGACTCAAACACCTTGTAATGTTGTCATTTGCTCTCATCTATGTTAATTTTTGTGGTTACTTTTGTGATTTCAATATGTTAACAAGATAAAATACTATTATTAAGGGATGCACCACTTTGATATCCAGTAGTGATGCCATGAAAAATTACTGGATCTATTATCTGAATCTATTTGTTCAGTCCTTCTTATTCTCTATTGTTTTAACATATGTGGTGACTGAAAGACTGCAGCTTACAGTAAAGAAACTGACTGACAGCCAGCAAAACCTGCCCTTAATGCTGAAATCATTTAATAAAGATTAATTTCTCCTTTTCTGGTTTTCAGGTTATTCCTTTAAGTCATATTTCCATCCTACTTTTTTTTATTTTTAGTTGCAGACATTATTTTTTATTTCAAATGCAAAAAGGATAATTTCTAAACAATATCTTTTTTATTGCAGGAAAAAAAATGAATATTATTCTTTTTAGCGGTGTTATCTATTTAAAATGCTGCAAAAATGTTTCAAATTTAAAAATACAAATGTGTTGTACAACTCAAACTATACTGTGTTTCTTTTATGGAAGATTCTCTAAAGAAAAGTAAAATTATGCTCTCTATTGATTTAGTCAAATATTTAAAATGTATACGGTACTATCAAAACTAACAGTGGTATCAAACCATCCTGACTATTATTTTCTTGCTTTCTATGAGTCACAAATAAATATTTTTTTCTTGTTTGAAACAGATTGGTTTACTTGGATTGTTCATCACAACTTTTGAAACTGCTCATGTTCTCTACTGATGATGAATAAGAACAAGCTAAAAGGTTTTCTCTTCATTTGCTGGAGAAAAAAAAAAAACAATCCAATAAATAAAAACGTAGGAGCCGAAAATTAAAGTGTTTTTTTTGTTTTTTGTTTTTTTTAGCACAATGATTGAATCTCACTTCTAGCCCTCATAGCTTTTCCTTTTTTTGCTAATCCCTCTGATAAGAAATGCAAGCAGCTCAACAGCAGTCTCAGGGGACTTTAAAGTCAGAAACTAGTCCACACGTTTGGCCCTAAAGCAAACCAACCTTGAATTATATGGGATAAATAGGCAAAACATAACACATAAACACAAGTGTGTGAAGATTCATGTCTTTACTTCTATAATTTGTTTATTGTGCTTAGTTATTTTTTAGGCAACCTAACAATTAATATAAAGCGAAATGACAGAAATATGTTTTGTTTTTTTTTTTAAATTAGGTTGAATTTCTGTTTTACCCTTTGGTTTCTTTACGTTCATAGTTTCTTAGCAAATTTCAACCAGTAAAGAATTATTTTTTCTAAATGATGTTTGGTTTGTAAATTGTACATTTTCTTTTTTTTTAAATTTTTTCATAGGAAGTCATAAAAACTATTGTTTTTGCAGAGCTATCTAGTCATACCATCACCCCTTTAAGGTTTAAATGATTTTGGAGACAATCCTACCCTTGCACAGTCATATGCAAGTAGAGGCATCCATGGATAGAACTAATTTAGTCTAATTCATCCAACATTTTTTGTCTGTGAAAATCTCAGGTATCTTGGGGTAGTTGATGCCTTTAAATATTTTAAAAAGAAATTTTAAAAAAGTTTTACAAAATCAATGATTCATCCAAAGATTAGATGCACTCTAATAGCAGAAGCTAACATCTCTCCACCCTTTCAAAAAATGCTCAAATCCAAAAAGGAGCAGCAGATGTTGGTGCCTGCTTAAGACAATTATACCTTAATACTGAATTCTGGAGTTGTTATATTTCCTTAAATATTACTATATTAGTGAAAATTTGTACTTGAGGTTCTTTAAGGCATCAGGGAGATTTCGAAGAAGCATTCAGACTTACATTTGGTTACAAACATTTATATTTTTATCTCCTCTTTTTAAGGACATCTTTAATCTTTTTTTTAAGCATTTCTGCTTATTAATGAAAATGTTCCAGTTCTCTGTTCTCATGAAGTGAGAGATGAGGCAAAAGGCAAAGTGGTTTATTTGTCAATAGATCCACTTAGTGAATGCTTCCCTATGGTCATAGAGGTTTGGGTAATTACTGAGAGAGTGAGATTGCATTTACAAGTAGCTGAAAAGCCTCTCCGCTGAATGGTGGCTTGGTTTGTCCTTAGGGAAGGAGTAAAGAGCTCAGTTATTATAAACAGGTATTGTGTAGCATTGAAAGAAACCAATCGAGGTAGTTTAAGCATGAGGTCAGGAAAGCTTCTGATTGGTACCCTTCAGAGGTATTCAATTCAATTCAATTTTATTTGTATAGCCCAATATCACAACCATAGCCATCTCATTGGGCTTACATCGATATTTGCAAAGAACATAAAGTCAATATCAGAGGTATCATAGATAAATCACACTGGTTTCCTTTTGTGCAGCCACTTCTCAGTAAAAGCTGGACTAAAATCCCCCTCTGTGCTGCGTCTGCTGAACAGGATGCGTTAAGCATTACACAAACTTTGATTGCCAGAAGTTTAAGTCTACCAAAATAAAAAAAATAAAAAACTTTTCTAGGACATAGTTTCTGCAGAGCGGCAGTAGTTCATTAGAAATTCATCTCTAAGTTGTGGACAAATCTGTTGGCACGGAGTAATCCCTCCTCCATTTCCCATCACGTTTTGAGCTAGATGCCAGCTTGGAGGAGGAAAACAAAGACGTACATGGATCTATTTGTTTGGAAGTGAATGCATCAGAATGGGGCAGATAATGGAGCTTGTTGAAAAGGATTTTGCCTAATGCTGTTTTTGTTTAGAATGTAATTTCTGTGATAAAAACTGTTTTACAGGATTGCTCCATGAGCAATGTGAAGCAATGCAGTGAAATGCATTGAAGTCGCCTCAGAATGGAAGCTCACAATAAAAGTAGCTTTAGTCAGCCTGGAGAATTCTACGAAGACCGGCTAGCTATCCGGAGTGTGCCATGCCTTTACCCTGAAGTAGCTAGGGTAGGCTCCAGCTACCCCTTTCACACGGCAAAGAACATAACATGAATTGAAGACAGAAGGATGTATGGATGGATGGATGGAATGAAGAATACACTATCTCAAGCAAATGTGGTCTTCAGATGTCTGTTCTCTTTGCTGACCTAATGAAAGGATGAAGATGTTTGGATAAATACACAATGCTCTGTAAAGGCTTACCTTATCATTGACCCTTACAAATGTGGATCATCAGAGGGATTTTTAAATTTAAATTAGATGTGTTTTATACATTTCTTTGTATGAAAGTGCTGAGTCTCCATTTTCCATGTGCTTTTTGAGAAACCACCGACATGCCGCCACATGCGTTCTTGTGCTTGTGTCACCTACAGCAAACCTCGAATGTCAAATGCTGAGGCACACTGATCACACCCCCCTCCTCTTCTTCTACACACAGTAGCGGATTGGCTGCTCTCTGTGTCATGACAAACCCCATCAATGGTCTCTTGGATTCCTCCAACACCTGGGACCACCAGTGTTGCAGCCGTCTCAGCTGCAGTCATGCGCAGTCACCAGTTACAGAATACATTGCCACCATATGGGATTTGTCAAGAACGTCTTGTTTCATATCAATATAAATGGTGTTGTTCAAGCAGCATTTTCCTGTGTTGATAGTTATAACACACATGAAGATTGGCAATGATGCATTAAAGAATTCAGGCAACGCTAGAAACCTTTTTTTCAGTGATCTAATTGATTTAGTTTTTTAATAACTTGGCCACACGATAAGTCCATGGTGTCTTTCCAATATGCCAAAAGGTAGACATCTATGTTTTCTTTTTACTAGTTTGAGACTCATACGGCTGCCTTAAGAGACGTCATGAAAGTGGAATGTACCATTGTTCTGTATTTGATAAGTGTATTGTGAAGTATTTGTTAGGGTAATGTAAGTTAGACATGCTGATAATATACAGGTGATGCCCTTACATTGTTGATCTGCTGCAGTTTAAACGGAGCGTCAGAATGAGGAAGAAAGGTGATTTTAGTGTCTTTAAACGTGGCATTGTTGTTGGTCCCAGACAGGCAGGTCTGAGTATGTCAGAAATAGCTTATCTACTGGGATTTTTACGCACAACTATCTCTGGAGTTTATAGAGAATGGTCAAAAAAAGACAAAGTATCAAGTGAGTGGCACCTCCAATGTTGAGGCAGATGGGTTACAGCAGCAGAGGACCACATCAGGTGCCACTCCCATCATTTATAGAACAGATTTCTAATTGATCTGTTTTTTTAAGCATACATAAAATGTGGAAAAGTAAAGACAAAAAAATGCACAGATTTATCAGACTAATTACAGAGATGATGAAATGCATTTGTCAAAGGAAAAGGAAAAAATAAACAAACAACATTCAAACAAGATTAATTAAACATAGTGATTATTAACTAAAGTCAAGTAGAGTTTGGGAGGAAGCAAACTTACATAATCCCATCCCTACTTAGTTACTTCATTTTGTAGTTTTGTGTAATGTTGATATCCTGAATATCCAAAAACAGTTCTTAGAAAATGAAGGAGACTACATACTGAGGGATGTAGGGACTTCAAGATCAAATTGACAAGAACCACAAAGAAAAGTTTCTGTGCGTGGCTCTAAACTTTGGAACGAATTAAGTAATGAGCTCAAACAATGTTCACACATCCAAAAATTCAAGAAATTATAAATAAATAAACTAATTTCACAATATGAAGACAAGAGAAGTTAAAGATCAACTGGTGTTTGAATAATTTCAAATACGTGGATGTGTGAACTTGAATGTGGTGAAATAATTGAAGTTCTTTTAACTACAACCAATGAGTTGAAAACTGTGTAATGTGCAGTTATTATTACTGACATTTTTTTTATTACAATCAATAAGCTACTTCATCTGAAAAATGTAGTAATGATCACTGGACAAATGTAATTATGTGATAATCAATGATTATTACATATTGGTTATCGAAAGTGTGAATCATTATTGTTTACTGAAAATATATTATAATTATTTCAAAGGATAAGCAATAAGCACTCTAATGTTACTTGAAAACTTGATTTGCAATGTGAAGGGATGATTTCTGGATCAATATGAAATTGTATTCTGATGATCATCAATGAGGATTGCATATCTGTTACATAAAATGTGATTCATGTTACTGTTTACTGAAATCATGAAGTAATGTCTTTTGAGATTAATCAATAATCATTATGCACTCAATTTTGTTACTTGAAAAAATCTGCACTCGATCTGATCAGAACCAGATTATGAAAACATAATGTTTGCTAATGTCTTCCCACTAGCTCTGCTAAGAATTTGCAAGGCATAAAAATCAACAAGGTCATACAGTTTTAAAAGTCTGGATTGATAAAATAAATTGTTTGTATGATCAAGATACCCAGCTTCATGTACAACTTTGATTTTTTACAATTCTCGTTTTCTGAAGTAAAATTAGACGATGTAGTGAACTTTTAAAATTATTACCCACAGATTTCTATACAGTCAGTGAAATATGGTAATATTAAGGATCAGTATAATAGATATCTACTGTTGTAATCTAATAAATAGTTAGATTTTTCTATGATTGAAATACTTGTTGAAACTTTAGTTTGTATGTGTCTGATGTGTAGCTTCCAGTTTAGTTTGTTATTGATAATAATCCCTAGGAATTTGATTTCTGTGACACTTTCAATTTAGGCATTGTTGATTTTCATTGAGAGCTATGTATTGACATTGTAAACAAAAAGCCTCACCTTGGTTTTGTCAAGGTTCAAAGGTAGTTTGTTGTAATCCATTCACAATTTTATGTTGTTAAACTCCGTGTTCCACATTGATAGGCTCCCTTTGATTGCCTGCAGAGTATCATATATTTGTGTTGTCAGCAAATAAAATGAATTTTAAAAGTTTTGAAACATTGAATCCATCTTCTTCCGCTTATCCGGGACCGGGTCGCAGGGGCAGCAGTCTAAGTAAAGATGCCCAGACTTCCCGCTCCCTGGCCACTTCCTCCAGCTCCTCTGGGGGGACCCCGAGTCGTTCCCAGGCCAGCCGAGAGACATAGTCTCTCCAGCGTGTCCTGGGTCTTCCCCGGGGCCTCCTCCCAGTGGGACATGCCCGGAACACCTCTCTAGGGAGGCGTCCAGGGGGCATCCGAACCAAATGCCCAAGCCACCTCAACTGGCTCCTCTCGATGTGGAGGAGAAGCGGCTCTACTCCGAGCTCCTCCCGGGTGACCGAACTTCTCACCCTATCTCTAAGTGAGCACCCAGCCACCCTACAGAGGAAGCTCATTTCAGCCGCTTGGATCCGGGACCTTGTTCTTTCGGTCATGACCCAAAGCTCATGACCATAGGTGAGTATTGGGGCGTAGATCGACCGGTAAATTGAGAGCTTTGCTTTCTGGCTTAGCTCTCTCTTCACCACGACGGACCGGTACAGCGACTGCATAACGGTGGACGCAGCACCAATCCGCCTGTCGATCTCACGCTCCGATCTTCCCTCACTCGTGAACAAGACCCCAAGACACTTGAACTCCTCCACTTGGGGAAGGAGCACTCCACCCACCCAGAGAGGGCAAACCACCTTTCTCCGGTCGAGAACCATGGCCTCAGACTTAGCGGTGCTGACCCTCATCCCAGCCGCTTCACACTTGGCTGCAAACCGTTCCAATGCATGCTGGAGGTCCTGGCTCGATGAAGCCAACAGGACAACATCATCTGCAAAGAGCAGAGAGGAAATCCTGTGGTTTCCAAACCAGACCTCCTCCGGACCCTGGCTGCACCTAGAAATTCTGTCCATAAAGACTATGAACAGAACCAGTGACAAAGGGCAGCCCTGCCGGAGTCCAACATGCACCGGGAACAGGTCTGACTTAGTGCCAGCTATGCGGACCAAGCTCCTGCTCTGGTCATACAGAAACCGGACAGCCCTGAGTAAGGCTCCCCGGACCCCATACTCCCAAAGTACCCTCCACAGGACACCTCGGGGCACACGGTCGAACGCCTTCTCCAAATCCACAAAACACATATGGACAGGATGAGCGAACTCCCACGAACCCTCCAGTACCCTAGACAGGGTGTAGAGCTGATCCACAGTTCCACGGCCAGGACGGAAACCGCATTGCTGTTCTTGAATCTGAGGTTCGACTATTGGACGGACTCTCCTCTCCAGTACCCTGGCATAGACTTTCCCAGGGAGGCTGAGGAGTGTGATTCCCCGGTAGTTGGAACACACCCTCCGGTCCCCCTTCTTGAAAAGGGGGACCACCACCCCTGTCTGCCAGTCCAGTGGTACTGTTCCCGACTGCCACGCGATGCTGCAGAGACGTGTCAGCCAAGACACTCCCACAGCATCCAGAGACTTGAACATTGAATCATTTATGTAAATATTGAATAGCTGTGGGCCCAGAATTGATCCTTGTGGAATACCACAACGTATCTCCTTGGCCTCTGATGTAAATGAATTAATCTTGACAAATTGTTTTTTTTCCTGTTAAACAGCTTTTGACCCAACTTAGCTGGACTCAACAGGAAACTGAGGCTACAATTGACACAGGCTCACCAAAGTTGGAAAATAGAAGATTGGAAAAAACGTTGCCTGGTCTCATAAGTCTCCATTTCTGCTGCCACATTTGGATGGTAGGGCCAGAAATCTGTGTCGACAACCTGAAAGATGGATTCATCTTTGTATCAGGCTGCTGGTGGTGGTGTAATGGTGTGGGAGATATTTTTTTGGCACACTTTGGGCCCCTTAATGCCGACAGAGCATGGTGACAATGCCACATACTACCTGAGTATTGTTGCTGACCATGTCCATCCCTTTATGACCACAGTGAACCATCTCTTGATGGGAAGGCACCATGCCATAAAGCTGGAATCATCTCAGACTGGCTTCTTGAACATGGCTGAAATGGCCTCCACAGTCACCAGATCTCAACCCAGTAGAGCAGCTTTGGTTGTGGTGGAACATGAATTTAAATTAAACATTAATTTAAATACATTTTTTAAATTATCAGTATTATTTTCTTATATGTCCAAAAAATAAAGACACAGTAGCAATGATCCTGAAAGAACCCATTTATACTATTCTCACTATTTTCCATTCTTACAATGGCAACGGATTTCATGAAGTCATGATTCTATTTCAAGATGTACCAACACAATAGAAGTACTGCACAGAGTGCAGCTGTGTTAAGGTGTAGAAATTGTTTTAGGCAGTGATTACATTGCTGAAAAGAACGCAGAGTGGGCCGGCACTTACAATTACTTATTCATAATGCATCCGCTAAAACACAAATGCACTGTATTGTCTGGTTCTGCATCTTATTTTACCCATAACACAGAAAATGGGGTGGAGTTCTAATGAAAGAGCCATGTTAATATCAAGGTAGATAAGGGCAAGCATGTGGAGATGGAAGCACAATGTGGAAACCCAATCACAAGTTCCTTCAATCACTCAAAAGCAGAACAAGGGAGAATGGATGCATTTGAATATTTTCTTCTACCTGGACATATTAAAACTATACAATTTTAATACCTGTTTAACATGCAGCTGCTTTTTGTGCCTTACCTTTTTGCAGTTCTGCATAAAAACCCGGCAGGTAATTTAGAAGTAACTGTGGCAGCTGTGGGCATGACATGCTTTTTTAACCAGGCGTGTCCTCAAAGATACATTTAATCCTCCCGTTACGATCTTACCCTCTGAACGGGCTGTGCGTCTCCCAACAGGGTAATCTTGGAATCCACCTTCAATTGTTTGATCTGTCTTCCAAAAGTGGGTCACATAAGATACAGAGCTTTCCATAATTCAGTGCCAAACCGTTTGAGTTTAAACTGTCTGTACACCACAAAGTGTAGTTTCTAGTCTTAGAAAACAATCGCAGAGAATAAAAAAGTTCCTCATGGCTTCTGTTGCAAATTAGTTTGCTTTGATTTGTCCATGGATCTGGTTAAGATTAAGATTAAGCTTAATATTTCATGTGGTGAAATTCATTTTTGGATACCAAAATTCCAAATAAAGACAAAAAAATAGGTTGTGCAGTGATGTCATAGTTAGCGCTCTCTCCTCACAGCAAAAAATCGCTGGTTCAAATCTGAGCTGGGTCTTTTCTGTGTAGGGTTTGCAGGTTCTCCTCGTGAATGTGTTGGTTTCCTCCAGGCTCTCCAGTGCCACTCTATAGTTCAAAAACATGCTTCATAGGTTCATTGGTTACTCTAAAATTGCTCCTTAGGTGTGAATGAGAGTGTGTGCAGTTGTGTGGCTCTGCAATAGACTGGCAAACCATACAGAGCAACTGGATGGGCAACTCCAGGCTTTGAGGGCGCAGTCCTGCATGTTTTCCAACAGTCCCTGCGCTGGTATGTTCTAATTTGGTGGACACACCTGATCCAGGTCGTGAGTCGGGCTTGAATACCTAGAAATCATGCAGACACAGTGACCCTTGAGGCCTGGATTTGGTTATCCCTGATCCAGGGGGTACCCTTCCTTTGCCCAGAAGGATATGGGATAGGCTCCAGCGACCCTGACCATAAACAAGTGGAAATTAAAAAAAATAGATGGATGTAAAGACAACAAAATAAATATACTCTAATTGTTTTGTTCTGTTAATTTATTCGATAATTTTTAAGAACAAAATATTTCTCATATACAATGTTTTGTCCATGAATAGCTTATACATTAAATCTTTTTGGAGGACTTAGTTTAGTTTTAGTTCGTCTTTGTTTTTTTTTTTTTTTTTTTGCTATATTGCTTCATTTTTGCAAACCAAACAAAAGAAACTCAATTTGAGTGGGAACTTTAAATCCGATGAACATCCCCACAACCAGAGAGAGAGAGCAACGTTTTAAGAGAAATGTGGCAGAAGTAGTGAGCATTCCATGCCTTTTATTTAGCAATTGGTGAGACCCAGGTCTCATTCTTTAAAAGTCCAAAAAAGGTTTTACAAAAAAACTGCTACAAAGTTCAATAAACTAAAGTCTAGCTTATCTTTGTTTTTATTTTTGCCAAAGTCTGTCGCTTATAGCTTTACAACATTTATAAAACAGGATTGTTTTCTCCTCTTGGGTATGGGTCAATTTACAAAGCAAAGGTGAAGGAGAAACTAAGTGGTGATATGAATACAAAAAGAGAGATGGGGGCAGTCATTCTACCCATCCACGTACTTTTATTTTCCACTTCAGCGCTCACATTTGAATATTTTGAAAGGCCTTCCTGTGTTTGCTTTATCATGCATTATTCTGAGGCATTACCTGGGTCTTAATATTGCAATAAAGATGGCTAGCATTTCTCACTCCCTTCTTCACAAAGACACACCACAATAATGGTATTCATACACTTACCATCTCCTTAAGAAAAAATCTTTTATCTGAGTTTACAAAACCCTAAAGGATGGACGCTTTTGTAATGGAGTCTTGTCTGGCATGACTGATACAGAATATAGTGTATCGAGAAACAAAAACAGAGGATGTGTATAAAATAAAATAAAGTCATTACTATATTTCCTTTAGCAATTTTATTTGATTTTCTGTAGAAGATAAATAAAACTATGCTAACTAATAATTCACCTGAACAAATATTGCTAATAACAAAATTTAAAGGAAGAGTCAAGGTTTTATGGTGCAGTTTGGAATATTAAAAATCAATATAAAGGTATATATACAAGTATATAATAATAGTATAGCCTATTTGTTAGTTTTTAATGGTTTAAATGAGATTAGAGAAGCATTCTAGAGTTAAATACACTGTATTTATTCTAAATTAATTTTTTCATCAGAAAGGATGTTCCAAATGTTTGTACAAATGACTCGTTGACCACTGCACTGTGCAATGATTTCTACACAAAAGGTTTCTTGATGAAGGACAATTGAAGTGAGTGTCAAATCGGTTTCTGTTCAATTAATTTCTCCCCTTTAACTGTTCAAACACACAAACTAGTTTCTCTTAAAATGACCATACTTTTTATCTCAGCAGAAGCATGAATCCTCTCTTTGAGCGCAGGACACACTCTGGGAATAAATAATACTGTCATTGTATTCATATAACTTCTTTAATTAGTGTGTGCAGTACAGTGCCCTCATAATGCACGCAAAGCAACGTGATTAAAAAGAAGGGCATTGCTCATCTTTCAAAGCTGTCAGATTACATGACAACTAGACTATTGCATTGTTTTGTTCGGAACATAAACAGCTTATCAAAGAGGAGTGCATGAGAGAGCAGTGACCTGCCAATCAAAAGCCTGATATTATAAAGACTGGGCACTAAATGTCTGCTCCAGTGGGAAAGAAAAAAAATAGCTTGAAAAGAGTCCTATTTTAGATAGTTGGGAGCAAAATCCGAGGGTTGTCTGTTCAGTAAGAAAAAAAAATGCTCGCGTGACGTTAGTCTTTGACCAAGTATTGGGCTCTGAATGGAAAATACATTCTCTGCTTCCACTATGACCCTGAGTTCTATAGCCCCTGGCCATTGCTGCCATGTGCTTGCACAGGGTCAGCTCTCATACCTCTTAATAATTCCTATTGCACATTTAAGATAGAGGTGCTGGACAAAAGGTTTTGTGAGGAAAAGCAAAAAATATATATATATTAAACATATATATGGCAGAAATGCCTGTAAAGCGCTGTTTGTCATCACATTGCACCTACAGTCTTAATGCTTTTTGTCTACTGCCTGAAAATACTTTAATCTTTTTCTCCATCTCCCTCCCTCAATATTTCTCACTCTTCCCCCATCCCATATTCTCGGCTTTCTCATACTCTTCTTCCATCTTTTCCTTCCTCTCTGTGCCCACTTTCCTTCTGAAGGCAAAGGATTCTTGCAGGCCCTTTGAGGGAAGTGTGTGAAAATGCACAATGCTGGTCCCTTGGTGTGCCTACTCCAAGCTCAGAGTGTGAGAAGAGGGCCCTGAATTTGATGCCTGACTGACCAAATCTTCTGCCAGATAGCTGGGCCTTTCTATTCCCAACGGTGCAGCAAAAGCGTGGCCAGAAGTGGTGCGGAAGGAGAGGGGAAGGCACAGTAATTGTATCAAGGTCTGTAGAGATTCTCCCACCTTCATCCGTGGCCCCCACCCAGAGTGCCCCGTGAACACACTCACACACCCACGCACGCACACACAACCGCGCAAACACACAACCTTCTAAACTGCTCCTGAACTGCTTTCTCAGTTAAAAGGAAAAGGGTCCCTGGGCATAAAAAAAGCAACTTCTCTGCAGAATAACCAAAAAACAGTGTGCACTCATATATGAATAACATTCAATTTATCACATGAAGGCCCATTTATTGAATACAACACCTTGCACTGTCCCCAACTCCATCTATTTTTCAACACCTCAATGAAATAGAAGAAACAAAAGCTGACTTTTATTCCCAAAGTCGCATTTGCATTGCAATCTTCTCTGTAAATTCATACAATAGACAGATTTTTTTTTTCTATAAACTCGTCATTACAATAACAAACTTTGCAAGTTTTAAGTGGAGGTCAGTATTTGTATACATTTTACAACAGATTGCGTGTTCTCTGTTTTCAGGAGATTTTATGCTTTAATCGCTCACTTCATCAATATAAAGCTTGTATATTTTTTAATAGGGTGGTTTTACCTTTTATGTAGGCCCAAAGTGAGATGAGGTTAAGTGTCCTTTGTAAGTAAATATACATGTACATATATTATTGAGACAGGGCGAATCCAAACTGCTTCCCTAGCCCTACGGCTTCTTCCTACCCCTACAAGTGGAGAGATATTGGAAAAAATAGTGTCTTGAAATTCAAACCACTCAATGAGAGTTTAAACAAGCGACAAAAGTGTGAAAATGTTCATATCTGTCTGAGGAAAATGTAGAAAGTGTGCACTGAGGAGTTTTATAGCCTTTGTTATAAGTTATTTTTAGAGCGTAACTCCCGCAATAAATGAGGGAACACTGTACTGGTAAAAAGTTAATGCATATGTACGCCCCGCTGCAATTGAAAACAAGAAAAATATATCTGTATATAGTCTATATATTTTTTTTTTCCATTTTTCCTGGATGAGAGCACAGACATGAAGGACACAGCGCAGCTGCTCAGTTTTATTTGTGAAGTAGTGTTGCTTGAAACTAAACGACTTCTTCGGGTCCATTCACAATGGATGCGGCTGGCGCGGTGGGGGTGTCAAGTTTCAGGGCTAAGTCAATGTAACAACGCGATTTTAACATTGGGCGTGGCGCGGCGATGTTGATGCGGTTTGTCAACCAATCAGGGACTCAGCTTTTTGTACATTTTCAGTGTCAAAAACACCAATGGGGATCTTTTCTGTGTGGAGTTAGCATGTTCTCCCCATGCATGTGTGGATTTTTTCTGGGAAGTCTGGTTTCCTCCCATTGTCCAAAAAAATGCTTCATAGGTTAAGTGGTTACGCTACATTGTCCCTATGTGTGTATGGGTGTGTAATATTGGCCCTGCAACAGACTGGCGACCTGTTCATGGTTTACCGTGCCTTTGCCCATGACTGGCCGGGCTAGGCTCCTGCTGCCCCAAAAGAGACAAAATGGGTTTAGAAAATGGATGGGTGGAATAATCCAGCCAATCCCAGCACGAGGGTAGTACTGTTCAAGTAATAAGTACACACCCCGTGCATTCCCGTTATGTGCTCTTTGCGTGCAGCATGACTGTTAAAAATGAGAAAATTGGACAATCAGAGTCCAATGGTGTCCTACATATCATCTGCACAACCCATGCATCCAGCATTTATGCAACATCAGCGAGGAGCCAGGCGTGGACCTCACTAATGACTAGAGTATGACGTAAAACCATGTGTACAGCAGCATCACCCATACATCACAAGTCAGAGTAACTTGTGTGTTCCATTTTTATGAAGTCCCTTAAAGTGGCTGCACGAGCCTCATGGAAACTGCAAAACACACCTGTGCTCTCTTTAGGATGGAGCCACTCCTCTCTATGACCCCCCTATCCAAAAACCTGCAGCTCTCCTATTGGTCAACACCCATAGGAGTGTCTGTGACTAAAGCATTTGTTGTTGAATCTAAATTGCCCCTTAAATGAATAAAGGGTTTGAACACTCACAGAACACAATAATGGTAAGGGTGTATACAGCTTTTCACAGAAAAGGTAATCAGATGGTAAGACAAAAATGGGCAAACTAGACATCGAATCTAAAACTCAAAGATTCAACTTGATGGAACCAAGAATATTTATAAAAACAAAATTAAAAAGCTGCAAAGTGATTTACTGCTAACTTGTGTTGCTTACATATCAAACGCTCTAGTGAGACATACCAGTCAGTTTTGAAGACTTCTAAGACGAAGATGTTTCAGAGGGCATCCGAGCAGTTTTCGGTGAACTCCCCATCCATTTCAAAGAGCTATGTGTGGTGCAGCACATTTTCAGCATCCCTTCCACTTCATTACCCCTTCACCCACATGTATTATTCTGTCCGCTGTTCACATTCCCTTCTGTCTCCAGGGGCAAATTTATTGGTGGAAGCATTTTGACTCCATTTACTTTTTAAAAGCTGCCGCTTAAAGCTCAATATTTTTACTCTGACTCCATTCCTTGATAGCGTGGGATCTATGAAAGAACCCTTTTCTTCTGCTCTGATGAGCAGTGTTGCTCAAAGTTTACTGCTGGGAAGAAAACTCCTCAAAAGTGTTTTGTTATGAAAGTTGTTGACATATTAACGTGTAAACAAAAAAAATTAAGATATAAACTTACTTTTGTCTAATTTTTCTTTTTTAATTAGGATACTGGCCCCAAAATTTGAAAACAAAGTAAAAAAAAAAAAACAGTTGGATATTTTACATTTAAAATAGTTTGGGAATATTTCGTTTAATTAGATGAACATGACTCTAAATTTAAGCCAAACGGTGCTGGTCACATGACCAAAAAATGGGGCATTTCTGCCCTCGCTTAGCCTACTCTACTATGTCGGGCAGATAGTCGTTAAGCATATTTTAGGTGTATCTATTCAGCACTCTGTGGCTCCTTTAAGTGCCCATCATGTTTATGACAGCATATGACTGCCATCAGTCCAGTGTCACAATATTTTGTTAAGCTAAATCACTGATGTCAATAATACACTTTATCAGAATTTTGCCAGCATAGACGGGAATGAAAATAAATAAGGACATGTAAGGAAATTTTGTTCTTGATGTGTTAAATAATTTATTTAGTCCACTTTTTAAAATTGTGATTTTTTTTTTTTTTTTTACATAATTAAATAGTCATTAGAAAACATCTTTAAAGCAAAAGCTGCATTCACACCAGGCATGTCACTCACGAAAGACTTGGTGTCATATATTTCCGGCTTGGCACAAACCGCAAATATTAATTTTCAAATGGCTGGCACTTCTGTCAAGTAAGAGGGATGCCATCCATTTGTCACTACCAAATCAGAGCCACTGATTGGTCAAAGTTTGACCTGGTTTAAATTTCAACACGCGTTCAATGTCCACGAGGTTTGTACATAGAGCCCGAAAACGGTCGTATTAACTTGCGTAGCTACGCTTGAACACCATAGTTTTGACTGTAAAAGCATGATATGCAAATATTCACGTAAACTTCTCATTAGAAGTTGTCATTGAATGCATGTTGCTGAGTGCGGTGTTAACGCAGTTTAAGAAAAAGCACGTTTTTAGATGGGAGATTAGATTTCCCAGCAGAGGATCTTTGGACATTGTTATCCAAACTATTGAGCTTGGAGTTGAGCTAGAACAAAATTTAACTGTCCCCATGTGGGACCCTCAGTAGGATTAGCCACAGACACACACTTGTTTACACTTATTCTGAAGCACAACCCCGACTTCATAGAACTCAGTAGGGAAATAGCTAAGGCCACAGTGGTTCGTTGGCAGGACAGAGACATAAATCTTCAAGCCCTCAAGACATGTACTAGAACTAGGTAAGGACACCCTTAAAGGCCCCCATACAGCAACTTTTTCAGTGTAACTGTCAGTGCAGAACAGTATTGCCTGTTCTTTTATGGAGGAAAGCAGCACAGTTTAAGCTGTTTGCTTGTTACACAGGCATTTTGTAGATTTAGAGTGGTTAGAGGAATTAACACATGAGGTTAAGCCGTACAAAGAAAGTGAGAAGGTAGCCAAACCCAGAAATCAACATCATCATTAATCACAGCTTGTGAGGAAATGTGTCCTGGAGATCCATGAAATGATTGACAGGCCGGAATGTTGGTGAACAGCTCTGCATTTGTCCAAACAGGCCGTGATTGCATCAGTCACACCTGGCGACTGCCTTGGGCTTACCAACCAGCAATTTCATGGCTCAAAAGTACAATGTCTTATGCTGTCAACATTCAATCCTGATGGAGGCTTGCTCATTTTACTGGGGCATCCAGCATGCCCCACTGCTACACCCACCAGAGAGAATGTTGCACCATTTATATCCCAATTAACTTTTGGTAGCACTGTTCATTAAGTTAGAAGATGCAGTGTACAGACAAGAGACAACACACTGCTTTGTAAATTACACGAATAACAAACCATCTGAAAGGGCACTTCAAGAACACAATGCACCTTGCATCATAAATGCAATACATTTATCTTCTCCGGTAGCCTCCTGGAATAATTAGCAAGCTGCTTTACTGTCTTTTTGATGCTACTATCAGTATTTAAGAAATAATTAACAATAAGATATGCCCTCTGTTCAGTCGTCCGAATGACTTTCAGATAATCAATATGCATATAGTTGTACATTCAAATGAGAATCAATATGCTTTGGTAAGGGAACACTTGTTGCTGCCAAGACTTTGCTTTAGGTATTGTAGGAACGTGGCTGCATGACCAGATGAGTTCATCCTAAATGACTGAAAAAAAAATGTACCATATACATCTAAATGTTAGTAAATTGTAATTTTTTGAGTCCTTAAATTCCCCCACTGATCATCTTTTGAGCTTTTTTCAAAGCGTTTCCAGTGTTTGTTTGTTTTTTTTATCACGATTATGTTGTTTTTAGGCAAATAAATAAAATTTTTTTGCAGAGTGGAATGTGCTCATTAGAAATTCACCTTTGAATTGTGGGTGGGACTGTTGGTGCTAACAACCCCACCCCCTCTCCATCACCCATTACTGAGAGCTATTTGTTTACACTTTTTCCTGCTGGCTTACAGCCCCCTTACACCCCAAAGCCAACATGAGCAGTACAACAAAAATGGCGAGCAATATTGGAGCTATCCATGGATCTAGACGTCAAAAAAAGGATGGGTTTATCAGAATGGGCCCGCCCAGTGTATTTTCTAAATGCGATCTTTTTCCAACTGCGTTTTTTTCACAATGATTTGTAATTTGAATAAAGATTTAGTGAGAATGCAAGTTCACACTTATTTTCCTTCTGTGTGTTCTCATGTTAAAAACACCAAAAACAACATTGTCATCTTTATATATGTATGTATAATATTTTGGCTTATTTTACTGTAGCAGCAGGAGCCAGAGGATTTCAATCACTGAGTCACATAATTGTATCATTAACACGAGAGCTTCTCAATGTGTCCCGGTGTCATGTTGAACTTTTCAATTCATGACTCTCCAAGAGCCAGGGGCAACAGTGGCAATAGTTCAAAGGTTGCACAAAGTGTGACACTTTATTACTGGTGCAGAAGTCATTTTCTATCAGTTGATTTGAAATGATCAGAAACCCCAGAGGGCACCAATGCTTTTATTATCTTTCATTCAACTCAAAATGCAACTGAAAAAGAAAAAAAATGTTTTTATTGGAGTATTATATTAAAATTGATATATATGTGAATATATATATATATATATATATATATATATATATATATATATATATA
>BSAI01000207.1:16935144-16949484 GCA_036245035.1 Adrianichthys oophorus | reverse complement strand
TATATATATATATATATATATATATATATATATATATATATATATATTCAACAGCGATGTGAAAACTAAAAATAACAGCATTTGAGGACTATAGGCTCTCCATGAATATGTTGTATCTTTGTGTGTTTCACTGCATTGACAATAGAGCCTCTCTAGATTTGGGGTTGATGGCGTGTCACGCTGAAATAGATCCCCCTCAGCACTGACACCAGGAGTCAGACTGTTTGATGGTTCCCAACTTGGGTCGCCTCTGCTTGATTGACAGTTTGTAGATTGCATGCCCACCAAATACAAGTGTGAGGGAGAAACGGCCTCAACAGACACCCCCCACCCCCCTCCAACCTCTTGATGTCTTTTAATGCCTTTGCTTGCATATATATATATATATATATATATATGTGTAGAGAGAGAGAGTGAGAGAGAGAGAGACAGAGAGAGAGAGAGGAGAGTGGAAAGAAACACACACAAACATAGCTGATAGCGTTGTTCTTTTGTAGTACATGTCTGTCAAAAGTCTATTTTTGTTAAAATATTTTGTGCAAAATTTAAAAAAAGGAATTCTTTGGAATTTACCATGAAAAAAAATATTCCATTTGATAGGTTTTTTTTCTTTTGATTACATTTATGTTTTAAAAGACTGAGATCCATGTATGCTCTCCATTCAGTTTTAAAGCATCTTGATGTACACACAAAGAGTACACACACAAACTAGTGAACTGGGGCCATCATCAAATCACGGTGAGCATTGTTACATCTGAGGAGGAGAGTCAGTGGGCCGGAAAGACCCTGTGTGTCTGAGAGATGGTAGGAGAGGGAACAGGACTCTGCTCACACGTGTGGGTGTGTGTTTGAAGGTAGATGAGTAGGGTGGGGCAGATGATGGAGGGACAGAGAGTAGTAAAAGGAGAAAGACAGGTCAGATAAGGAGAAAAGAAGAAAAAGGCCACTAGACGCAGAATAGGGAAAACAGAAGGAGAGCAAACAAAAACAATGCAGGATAGGAAACAAGAGAGGAGGCAGAGTTAAAGTAAAGTAAGAAAAAAAAATAGGAGTGGAATCAAAATAAATAAAAAACTGAAGGGTCTGAGATGATGGGGAGGGTTATGGAAAGGCAACAAAACACTCAGGGGAAGACAGAGGAAAAGAGTTGAAAAGGTGGGAGTAGAGGAGAAGTGAGGGAAGGAGAGGGTGAAGTCACAGAGGAATAACTTTGGCCGCCCATCCACACTTGCGCTGCAGCTGCAGGTCGGGGATGAAATTCCTCCTGCTTTGCTTTCCAGATGCACAATCTTGTGGTTGTGTTCCTAACCCCCTTTATGTTTCTTTCAGGAGGATTGTCCTCCATTCCTGCATGGATATAGAGGATAGCAGGGGTGAAGGAGAAAAAAAAATACATGTAAGTGTGTATATTTATTTCAAGATGGATTGTCAATGTTTAAATCACATCAAGGAGAAAGAAAGAAAGAGAACATGAGGGACAGAAAGAAAAGGTCACTGTTTTGGTAGTAACTGGAGGGGGTATTTTGTGAAGGGAAATTGCAGCATATCGCTTTTGTGACAGAGGAAATGTAAACTGGCCATATGGGTGTGTGACCTCTTTGAGAGGAGGAAAGCAGACTAAATGGACACAAAATAGCCCCTGGGAAGGTTCGGAATTGATATAATGTAATCAAAAATGATTCTATTATATACATGGCAATGCCTTATTGTTGTTTTATGTTCCTCGTAAACCTGTCATTGCAAAACATCTAAAAAATAATGATCTTTGAGCTTTGAAAGTCAGGTAGTTCGCAATATAAAAAAGTGGGGAATGTTTTTTGTTTATTTGTGCAAAGTAAACAAATGGGACTTTAAAAAAACGTATTAATGTTTTCAGTTAGGTTTATTTAGGCATCAAATTAAAAAAAACATTTAATTAATTTCACTGTCACACATGTTTCATCTTTCTTTTATTTCATGAGTTTATTTATTTTAATTAAAAAAAGAAAGAAACAAGGCAGTCAGGATGGAATATAGGGTCAGAGCCCTTTGGAAAGAGAATAAGAGCTGCCACCTCCTGGATGGTTTGAATATTGCAGCAGTTCTCGAAACTAAGAAGCTCCATGTAGAAAGGTTACACAAAAGCAATACGTTGAAGAACTGAAGCTAAAATAGGGAAGGATTTGAATAATTACTAACAATGAAAATGACACAGTTTTGGAGAGATGCATTGTGTCTGATAAAAAGAAAATAGAGTTCATAGTAAATGAGCACACGCTTCAATAAATATGAGAACAAAACTAAGTGAAAATCATGTCCTCCCTTATCCATCAAGAAGTACACTGACTGATGTAAATGTAACATTCTCCAGTGCAGCGGCCCATTAACAGCCAGCTAAACATTCTAAACAGTTCACTGGGCGCAGTCACACCTTATCAGTGCCACGACATTTCTGCATCACATCGGCAAGGCGGAAAAGCAGATTTAATGCCATTTAAATGTCTGATGCCACATCACCTGCTTGCAGTTCCATTTACAAGAAAACAAATACATTAATGTAAATGTTCAGACATGCATGCATGCATACTTTCAACAACCCTGCATATGGTTTTACATTGTAACTTTTTTCTTTTTCACTTCTGGGAGAAACCTGCATACACACACCAATGAGAAATTGCACTGAATCTATAGCTAGACACCAACACGTTCGCAGTGAGGCAAACATGTCTGACTTTTTTCCATTACTGTTGATTACTTAACCTTTGGACTCAAGATATGGCTGTTTAATAGGTGGTCACTTCTTGGTCAGAAAATCAATAAGGTGTTAAGAAAACACAGAACAAAATAAATAATTATCCTTAAGTTTGTGTATACGATTTGTCTAATTATTTACAATATCAAAACAAAAATAAATATATGTATTTTAAGAATTTTTAAAACCTTTTAATTTTCCAATTTAGGATTTGATTGATAAATTGTGTAATAAAACAGTTATACAGTTGAAAACAGTTGTACAGTTCTGTCAGACACTAATATAACACATATTTTTGATCCCATTATGTGAATACAGATCCTCTTAAATATTTAATTAAAAAATGTTTGAAAAATGTTTTGTTCTCATATTTGCTTATAAAAAAAAAAAAATTAAAAAGTTTTGCAGTTTTACTGATGTGTTGCAACAGAAATAACCCTCAGGGATTTACACCTGCTGACTAGCAAAATGACACATAAATATCACAAAAACATAAAGCAAACGTGTTTATAAAGATGGAAGAGCTGTTGTGCAACTCACTATTCCACAGCTTTCACAAACTTCCAAAAAGTCAGACAGCTCAACAAAAGCACAGTGGACCACAAAACAACATTGATGCAGTTAGAATTTTCTATTTTATTTGCATTTATATATAGATTAACAGATTTTGAAAAAACAGATGGACAACATTTTCAAGTTAAACCTCAGTCTTTCTCATAGTGAAGTACATATAGTGAAGTACATATTTTCGCTGCATTTTCACTGATTTTAAGTGAAAACAGTTCATAAATAGATTTTAAAAAATATATTTTCAGTTGTCTGTTTTTAATGCACATCAATAATTCTAAATAATTTTTTTGTCCATAAAAAGTGGTATTTTAAAATAATACACATTTACTGCTCAGTAGCAACTTTTGTTGAAATCCTATTTGAAAATATTAGAAGGAAACAATTGCTTAAGTTTTTCACCTTTGCAAATTTTTTTTAATATTAATAAAGAAAATTCTAATAAAGGTTACACTGCCAATATAAGGACAAAAAAAAGTGACACATTTTCTTTGTTGATTTTCATAGGATACAAGATTGAAGTTTTCTCTTTCTTCTCCAAAACCTTATAATTTATTAAGATATTTCTTTTTTTTTTGTGTAATTTTGCATTTTTCCGCTTACTAAACTTGCAGCTCATTTGAGTTCATGCTCACATCACTCAGTTTTGTTTTTTTTTTGTGTGTAAAAACCGGAAATTTACCCCAAAAATGCTAAATGAATCAAATAATAATTTGGGTCAATCCCAACTGAAGGATTAAGAATAGTTTAGTGACAGTCAGACAACATAATGAGCCTTGGCAGCTATAAACAGGGCAATTGGAAACTTAAACTGTCTAGTTGACATATGGTAACTCTCAGGTCATGATCAATATTAGAAGGATAAAAGGAAATACCCCCTCAGTAGACTCTCCCTCTAATCATTTTCTTCCTTTTTTTGCCTTCAATTTACTTATTTCAACTTCAAAACCTTGACACTAGCAGGTCTAGCATATCATCGAACATTTATGAAAATCAAAATGGTCTAATTTCTTTTCCTCTGAGCACATTTTTAAAGATCTAATATTACTTTCCTGTCACCTTGTCTATCTTGGTGTGCTGCTTGTTGCAGACGACCACCCGCAGCAGATCATCCAGTATCTCTGTCTGATAACTTGTTACACATTCTCTGGTAACCTCCCACCCACCCCCTCATAGGTATAACACTCCTTTTTTTTTCTTCTCCCTTATTTCCTTGTGTGTCACCGTGCTGAGTGAGACCTCCCACATCAGCAGCAGATTGCCACGCTAACACGCTCTCCTCTGCTCTTCACCCTCTCCAATCCCCTGGTCACTCTTTAGGTTTCAAACTCCATTTGGATTGATCCACACCCCCACCCACCCACATACACACACACACACACACACACACACACACACACCTCCCTTTTTGTCAAATGACTGAAATGGTTTGGACAGTTGCAGACAGCTTGTTTGAAGGCCAACTGCCACATAACCTACTTATTTATTCATCATACATTGATTAATGGATGGACAGGTCATGGGTCGACCACTTAATAAAAAAAAAAGCTGGAGCTGAAAACAAATAAATACTACTTTTTGATTGGACTCCAAGGCCTTTTTTTATGTCAATTCTCAAAGCAAAAAAGAAGGAGATCTCATGTCTTTCTGTAACAGCTGGCCAAGATTTACTCTTAAATATTTGATGAGCAGTGATTTCAAAAAATGTGTAAAAAGATGTCTCACACTGACAGAAACCATTTCAAAGGGACTGTTTTACGTTCATTTCCTGTGTTGTATCAATGTCACAGGAAGGTTTAATTGCAGTGGACACAGTTTTGGAGTAACGCCATTGATTTGGTACAGAAAACTGTCTTTTCTGATGTGTCCAATGTTAACATTTTGTGCATATTTGTGTTACTGGGAGTATTGTAATTGTACTATACAGTACATTCCAATATATTGTGATATTGTTAAAGCAAACATTTTCTTGACATTTTTAAAAACTTTTACACAGTTCCAGTTGTATTCTGTTTTCTCATTTGTAAAACATCAACTATTTGGTGAAAAAGTATATATATTTAAAATATCAAATAGTGACAGTGATAGTGGCTGCCACCATCAAATGTTTATTTTATTTTGACATAAAAACTGTGAATTTTGTCATATAGACAAAAAATTAAATCTGCAAAATCTGTGACCCAAACCCCATGATCTTTCTAACCTGACTGGCAGTAATGCTATTTAATCAAATGTCAAACAGCACAGGTTTAAGATACACAAGCCAACCTTTGAATCATTGTTTGAAGAACATGCATTCGCACACTTGCACAAACATGCGGATACACACATTGAAGACTAAACATATGCCAAACGCTTTTGCCAAGTGAGCAGAGATTTTGAGTCAATGTTGAGTCAGTCCAGAAACGGCATTCTATCTGCTGTTTGTGTGTGTGTGTTAATGTGTGAAGTGAAAAGGAAGGAGACAAAGTCATCACTTCATGTCTTGTTTATGTGCTTGTCATTTATTCGCTTTCTGTGGTATATATCCCTGGAAACATTCTCACATTTCAAAAGCTCCCTTGCCATTTCAGAAATAATTGGCCTTGTGCTCAGCAGACTCCACGTCCAGTACTTTTCTTTCTTTTTTTTTTCTTTTCGCATGCAACCAAGCTGCCAAATCTCAAGCTCTGTCTCTTCTTTTTTTTCTGCTGACAATGTGTCAACATGTTCATGTCAGCAACATTAGGAATAAAGCGGTTCTGTGTGAATGATTGAGCTCTTACTTTGGTGTGGTGCCATACAAGATATGTAACAAAAATACAACCAGATACACGGTCAAAGCTTGTACTATGCAGTAGATAGCACTTAGATTGCATGTTGATTGAGTTTTACTCTATATTCTAATGTCTTGTGTTAAAATAGATGTAATACTGGTTGGATTTTCTGTAAAGCAACGCTCACACCGACCTCAGCAATATATGTTCATGTGGCCACTTCCAATAAAAAGTCAATGTAAAATATATGTGCATTTCGGTCACCTGCATTCAAAACTCTTGCATTCACACGCTGCTTTTGTACCTTTTTACAATTCTTTTAAGGGTCTATAAAACGTGCAGCCACTGGTTGAAAGTTAAACCAGTAGACCGTTGACCAGTCAGGTTTGGTAGTGTCATATGGATGACGTCCTTTTTAATTCACAGAAGTGCCAACTGTTTAAAAATGGATCATGGAGAAGAAATGAATAATTGCCCAGCCAGAATTATATGACACAAAGACTTTCATTTATCGGAACAGAGCTGTTAAAGAAGGTTCAAGGTTCGCACGATTCTCACCCCTTCAATGTTTCGCACCAAGACTCTTTCAGTTGTAGAAACACGTGTATCGGGCAGTGACTGTCCAGTGTGAACACCAAAGCTAAAAACGTAACCAAGAACCAGCGTTATTCAACATGCGACACATGCCAAGTGTGAATGTAGCAAAAGAGAATTTCATCTGGAATTTTTTTTTTTGTGTGTGTGCCTCTTTTTGTGTTTGTGCCTATTGTTGTTGAGTGCCCTGTATTTTGACGTTTCTCCTCATGTTGAATCAAGTCACAGTCACACACCGAGAAGTGCTGAGCTAAGGCTGAATTAGAACAAGCTCATTTACTCCGCTTTGATTTTCTCCCCGGGCTCACTTCTTTCATTATCTCCTCATTTGTTCGTGTCCCCATGGAGGCTTGTGGTGTTACACACCTACTTTCAATCTCAGCAGCTCACAAAGACACTTTAAACAAAAAAGAAAAGAAAAGAAGAAAACTAAGCATTGGCCATCATAAAAGGTTTCACTCAAAAAGTAAACTTTTTTTAGCCAAGTGTGGAAAAAAATGGTGAAGAAAAGAAATTGAGCCACTCCTGGTTGGTCAATTTATTTATTTATTCAAATTTGGATGTTTTTATTTGAATAAGATTTTTTTTTTTTACATCTTAGTCTTACATCATTGTCTAATTAGAAAATTATATGTCCATCTCTGGTATTTTTTATTTATTTATTCAACTTCAAGTCCTGAAGTAGCACATTCATGTCTTGTGTCTGCATGTGTCACTGTCGGAGCAGCATAAAGCTGACATCTCACCACATCCAGAGGAGCCCACTGACAGGGTCAGGATAACTGGTAAGAATGCCACCCAGACTCCTTCCTGATGAGCCTTTTCAGGCATGTCTAACTTGAACAAGGCCCCATAGCAGACCTTTGACATGGCCTCATCTGGCCATGGAATCCATCGGCATTCTCCTCCAAAGCTGAAAAGTTTGGGTGGAGACATTTAGGCTTGGGAATGTACTTGCTGTCCCAGCAAACGGGATTAACAGCAAAAACTGGATTGAATCCATAGATGCTAAAGCTGCCTATAGTGAATACAGGAACAAAGAGTGGCTTTACATAGTCAAAATTGTACTTCAGTAGCCTGCAAAAGCACCACAAAATTGAAAATTATACTAACTAGTACCAATTTCAGTTTAAGGTCCTACTCGAGTACCCTTTTGATCTATCTTAAAGTGTTCTTAGTTGGCTTTAACAATTATTATGCCATTTTTAGCCAAAATCTAGGAATCTATTTCATTTTCTTGGACATAGTTTCTGCAGGGCGGCAGTAGTTCATTGTTCAGTTGTGGGACCATTAGTGCTGAATTAGCCTGCCCAAATTACTCATCATCCATCTGTGTACATGCTCTCCTACTGTCTTACAGCCACTCACAACCCCAACTAACTTAACCAGTGCAACAAAAATGGCGAGCAACATTTGAGCAATCCAGGTGTACAGTTTTGAGCCAGCTAAGACAAGGACAACAAAGACATACATGAACCCATTTGTCGACAAGTGAATGCATCAGAGTGGAGTGGAACAGAGAGCTAGTGGACTGCATATTGTCGCACCTACATCATTGCTTTTTCCAAGGGTATTTTTTGTCTGCTCCTCATTTATAACCATTTGAATAAAGGACTACTCAGAAACGCAATTTTAAGCTTGATTTTCTTTATATTTGTTCACCATCGTGACAAACATGCCGCAAAAACATGTTCAAAACACCATAAACACAATTTTCATTGGAGTTCATTGGTTCTTTAATCACATTTCATCACATTAATAATTAACAATCACACGTTAATAATGCACATGATCTTGGTGAGCTGTGGGTAAAAATGTGCCTGAAGTTCAAAAACATGTTTCGCAAAACTCTTTCTACACTTGTACAGCATTTGCACAAATAGAATTGTCAGATTTAGAATTTTTCCTCAGAGGTCATTAACTTTTCACTATTTCCCATATCCTTTCACATACTGATTAACCTTGCAAAACAAAGTCAATGACGGTCATTTTTCTGTTTAAGAATCCATCTCCCTGCACCTTATGGGAAAGAACTATAAAGCCCAGCGTGGGTAAAACAGTACAGTTTGAAACATTGGCATACTTTATAACTGTTTGACATGATGGTAAAAATCATCGATGTCGGCCGACTCAAACTCAGATTCGATGTACTGTAATAACTGGTTCATTTTCAAAGTAGCTACAGGTTATATACCATTAATACTGTATTTTGTCTTTTATTCCCCTTACGTACTCTGTATTTAGGTTTTTAGATTGTAACACAGTGAAATGTGATGTACTCAGAAGATAAAGATCTTCTGTATAAGGCTCTAAGGATATAAGATGCTGACTTTTTATGGAAGAAAATCTTCAAAAAGTCTAATAAAGGAGTTCTTCATTTGAGAATTATTCCATGACTCACCGACTTGTTTTAATCATGCAATCGTGCCTCAAGGGTGTGAAATAACTATGATGAAAAGAAGGAAAGTGGATATGTGGAGTACCGTAGATCACTTCAAAAGAGCTGCTCTTTCAGGTTTGGACTGATGTGCGGGGATTGGAACAATCTTATCTATGCAGAGTGAGGAGAAGTCAAATCTCAGCTTCCTTGACACTTACCTGGAGAGCTTTCCAACATGTCTGGGAGTACACTCATTTATCTGTTTCTAGGGTTGGCTCTTCTTCTGTCAAGTGCTGCCATTTATAATGGATCACACTTGAAACTTTAGTTTACATTTCTTCTTTCTTGCCAACAGCGTATGTGAAGAAATATCAGAGTTGGTACAACCAAAAGTGGCCATGGCAGGTAATTGTGCAGGGAAGTGATATTGCTTTTGGAGAAGAAATGTTAAATCAGATGAAAACATTTTATTGAACTAGTCCAGCCTAACGGCAGAACATCAAATATTCACAAACAGAAAACTATGCATTATGTGTGTTTGGCAAATGTAAGAGAAATATATTTCAGAAGAACAGTTTGTGTCCAAAACTTGTCGAGTCTAGGCAGACAAGTGGAACTGAAGACATTTCAATGAATTGTTGCTATTTGATTCTTTAATGACTGAACAATCATTGGCTTTTTAAGATCCCATTTAGATGTTGGAGGTGGAAAAAGAACTTAAAAATGTCAAGATTTCTGAAGATAGCAAAACAGTTCCATTCCTTGACAAAAAGCAGTTTGATTTTCAAAAAATGATTGTAGTGAGGTGCCTGCTCTCATTTTTGGACTATTTTCCACCATTTCTAGGTCTGCATTGTTTACACGATCAGCTGTTGTTGCTTGGCAACAACAAAATAATTGCCGGAAAAATGATTGGAGATAATAGGAGAGGCTGAGGAGACTGGGGTCCTCCAGAGTTTGCAGGACTCTTAACCCTCCTATTCTGTTCTCATTTTGAAATTTAAAAATAAAAAAGGTGAATCAAGAACATCAAGGCATTGTTGCATCTGCCTTTATCAATGAAGTTAGCTGCTGGGAGGGGCAGATGCAGACAGTAACAGGAAGAGGATCAACAAACTGATGCAGACATCTGGCTCCGTTCTGGGATGTCCCCTAGAGTCTGTGACAGTGGTGGGGGAGAAAAGGATCCAACAAAAACTGCACGAGTCCAAGGGTCCTTCAGTCAGACACTTTTGACCTCTGCTGCAGAAATTAGCCCCTTTGCAGATCTTCCTTCCTGTCAGCTATTCGACTCTACAATGCCACATAAACAACTGAACAAAAATCATTGTTGTTGTTCATTTTTAAATAAGTATTTTTAATGTTATTTATTGTCTATGGTAACATGGTAATTTACCCTTTCTGGTATCAATAAAGTTTTTTTTCCATTCAATTCTGTTCCACTCTAAAAGTAGACTAACTATGGGATGTTTTAACTTGTGATTATGACAGGCAGTGCATTGACACTGTCATCCTCTCATGGTTTTTTTTTTTTAGACAAACGAGCAAAGAAAACAAACAAAGAAATCTCTTGAGATGAAAGTAAGTATTGCCTTTTGCTGCAATGTTTTGGTGTCTAAACTCATTAAAACACCCCCCTTTATAAAGCTGTTTTTTTGGTGGGGGCAAATGGGCAGTTGTACACCAAGAACAGATCTAACTCATTGCCTTTGACCTAAAAAAACTTAGTATAGAGATTAAATTCACTTTCAGAGATGTCAGCTTCCACATTATCCAAATAGAAGTTTGATGGGTTGTAACACAATCAGAACAATGCTTAGTTACTGCTGTAAGTGACAGGGAGGATTTAAACAAAACAATAAAATTAATGATGAGTGTAAAAAATTGAATTAGCATTATAAACAATACACAAATACGAATAATGTCAAAAATGGAAACAAAGGAGAAAAAAAGCATACAAATGAAAGGACAATACAGCTTTTCCTCAAACACATTTGCACTAATCCGTCTGTGCTTATATATATATATATATATATATATATATATATAGCACCCAAGGGAATAAAAATTCCTCCTATATGTGTCCACTCCAATATTCATTCAGACACACGAGGATGGTCCTGCTCAAGTTGCTTAAATGGCTGCATTAGACCCCCAAAACCAGCAGTAATAAAATATCTCCAGTGAGCCCTCTGATCAATGGAGGACAGGAGAGACACAAGCTGGCAGGGTTAATGGGCCCCAGTCCACTTAAATACCACATGAGTGACTCTGGGGAAATAGTGCTGGCGGGAGCGCAGAGGGGAGAAGAGAGGCTGCAACAAAATGATGAGAAAAGGCATAAGAAGAGGGAAAGAGAGACATATTGATGCAGTGTGACACACTGAAAGCGCTTGTGTGAAGCAAAACATAAAGGACGGACAGAGGAAAGAGGAAAGAAAGAGGAAAGAATTTCAGTGAGCTGAAAGAGAAAGAAGGAGGAAAACTGAAACATTCCTCTGGGAGGATAATGAGGCTGTTACCCAAGCAGAAGATGGGAGAAAAAATGATTTCTGATTATTAAAGGAAAAAGGAAAAAAAAAAGATTGGGGAAAAAAAAAAAAAAAACAGGAGACACTTTAAAAATTACCTTTCAGATTTGATAGAGTCCGGTGTTATTTTTTTCTGGTACTTTTGTCATATCAGCATATAATATGTTTATTAACTAGCTGTAATAGCCCTTACAGGTAACATTTATCAACTTTAAGTCCTCCTCATTCAAAGAGACCACAAGTCTGTGTTAACATGCCAAAAAAAAAGGATAAATCTTCCAAATCAAGCTGCAAAAGTTTAATCATAGTACTGTTTTGCCATTTTCATTTGAAATTTGTTCTTTTAATTTACTAATCTCTATCATCTACAATTTTTTAGTAATTCTTACTGCCTACATTTGTCATTTGCATTTTTAAACACAATTTTACATTCAAAAGTTAACATTGCAAAGCACAAACACAACTTTGCTTTTTATATTATTATTTTTTATCAAGGCTGCACGTTCTCCCCGTGCATGCGTGGATTTTCTCCGGGTACTCCGGCTTCCTCCCACCGTCCAAAAACATGCTTTATAGGTTAATTGGTTACTCTAAATTGTCCATAGGTGTGAATGTGAGTGTGCATGGGTGTGTGATTGTGGCCCCTGCGACAGACTGGCGACCAGTCCATGGGTGTACCCTGCCTTCGCCCATGAGTAGCCGGGTTAGGCTCCGGCAACCCCGTGACCCCGAAAGGGATAAAGCGGCTTGGAAAATGAATGAATGAATGATTTTTTTAATCAACTTTACTTTGTTTTGGCCTTTTAACAGCTTTTTTATGTTTAGCTTTTGATGTATGATGTCTGGGTTGCACTGTGGTGTAGTGGTTAGCACTCTCACCTCACAGTATGAGAAAGAACATCCTGCTTTGAATCCCAGCTGGATCCTTTCCGTGTGGAGTTTGCATGTTCACGAGGATTTTCTCCGGGTCCTCCAGTTTCCTCCCACAGTCCAAAAACATGCTTGATAGGTGAATTGGTGCCTGAACTGTCCATAGGAGTAAATGTGAGTGTGTGTGGTTGTCTGTCTCTGTGTGACCCTGTGATGGACTGATGAACTGTTCCCTGCCTTCACAACCTTGACAACCTTGTGACCCTGAACAGGAACACAGTGGGTTCTGTATGAATGGATGGCACCTTTTTTATGTAGCAATGTTTTTCTTTTACATTTTAGGTTGCTAGAGTTCAGTTAACTTTTTTTCCCAGTGGTGTAACTCACCCCTCACACCCACATTTATCAGTACTTTCAATTTTAACTGGTATTTTTATCAGTCTGTATGTATTTTTTGTATGCTTTTTTTAACATAGTTGTCATTTTATTTTTATTTTTTTATCCTTATAATATAATATATCTGTGATGTCATTCATGGAGATACATTCACTTTTTCAGTTACAGCAGTTACAATCGCCATTGTTTTGTATTGTTAATTAATTAATGGGTTTCTTTAACTCTGAAATTCTCCCATGCATAACTGGGCATGGATGCATAGATTGCATATTTCAAACTTAGGTTTTGTTTGCTTTAACACATCCATCCATCCATCGACTCATTTTCAAAGTTTGCTCTTTTTTCACAGAAACACCAAAGTCTACCCAGCTACTGGAGGGTGAAGGTGGGGTACACCCTGGACAATTTGCCATTCCACACAGAGACAAACACTTACTCACCTTCACACCTAAGTGTCATGCATAAATTTAGACTGTGGGGGGACTCTGGAGTAAACGCACGCAAGACCCAGCTGGATTTGAACCAAGGGCTTCTAGCTGTGAGGCACCAAAAACTTTAAATGCCACAATCAGTTTGGAGAGTATCAAGAAGAGGAAAGAGACAAGCTCAGCTGCTGGTTAGTAGACCTGAGCATGGAGAACATAAGATTTTCTGGGAAGAAAACACTTTATAATAACTACCTGAATAAACCATTATTAAACTGTTAGTTATTGGGTTATAAAAGATTTGTTAAATAACGGTTAGAATTAGGGTTAGTTCGAAATGTTCCTCATTTACTAACAGTTCATTAATAACGTCCCAGTAACATGTGTAAAATGTTAACAGATTCTTAAAAAGTTATTAGTCAGTAATTCAGTAACAGCTTCTTCATGATATATTACTAATTAAGAAGGTCCAGTTAGGAATCATTAATATAAAGGTAACAGGTCATTTATAACTCGCTAAATAAAAGCTTGTTAATTATCTACTCTCTATCTATAAGGTACATTTATTAATCCCTAACAAACTGTAAACTGCTATTTAACAAGTCATGTATAACTCAATAACTAACAGTTTAATAATGACTTGTTAACTAGCTACATTGGTTAGTTATTATGAAGTGTTAACGGAAAAACATGAGGAAAAATGTTGATATTTGATCAGACTGACTTCTAATCTGTGTGATGCACTGTAAAGTTTAAAAAAAAAAAAAAAATTATTTCTTTTTTTACAGTGTGATCACACAGACGTTCATAGACTCACAATTCCATTAGTTACTGTAAAAAATGTTTTTTGATTATTTTATTCTTATGAGTTAACGATAAAGTTGACGGCTTTTTAAATTGTGTTTGTTTTTCTAGAAGTAAGGTCTCTTGAAAATGCTCTTTGTTTTAAATTTTCAACTAAATTATTTAAAGAAAGTTAAATTTTGAAAGTACAACTTGAAATCAGTGTTTTATACTGAGGTCAAAGGTGGCAAAAACACACCCACCCACACACAATCACACTGTGCATCTCTGTGTCGTTATAGGCTGA
>BSAI01000207.1:16827011-16935134 GCA_036245035.1 Adrianichthys oophorus | reverse complement strand
TGTCAACACCATAATTTAAGAGAGTACACAAGTGGAGGAAAAGGGGAGTCGACGTGGAACAGCTGAACGTACATGCGTCAAAACCCAGCGACCACTCTCTTTGAACTCGAGTTCACCGAGGGATATGTGTATCTGTCACCCCCTTTTTTCTCAAAGCACAACTGCGTCAGGAGTAAAACCACAAGGCAAATTAAATCAATGGGCTTCCCACAGGCAGATGGCTCACTTTAACACTCAGTTAGCCTTTAGATAATTGAGGCGTTGACTCGGCAGCGGTTGTAAAAAACGGATGGCTTGTTTATACGTTTCACTGGAATAGATCAGCAGAGGTTAAATAAATGAAATCCCATTTGTCAGGGAGTGGAACCCCCAGTAATAATAAATGCCACCCCCTCCCTCTGCAAACAACTCCACTGTTTGGCCTCATAAATAGAGAAGGAGAGGGAAGATGTTACCCACTCGCCTCTGCCATCCACACAGCCTCGCCACAAAGCAATCCTACCATTGATAGGGTAGTCCTGCTTAATGAAACGCTCCTTCCTTCCCCTCTACTCTGCTTGTTTTTCAGTCCTCCTCCCTCCTGCATGCAGTGTGATAAGTAGCGAACCAGTGAAGCTTGTAATTACAATCTTACCGAGGAACCCTAGCCCAATCTGTGAATAAATCTCACCATCCAATTACAAGATGTAATAATTTTGCAGTCAAGCTGGTAATGAGGTCTAATACTCATGCATGTGATAATCCCCCCTGGATGCTGACTCTATCAGATGTTAGCTTTGTAATTATACTGGCAGAAAATCATTATTTCATGTTCAGCAGAAAAATGAGCTTGGTGGGGGGAAGTTAATTTTCTCTATGCTCTGTGAAGCATAGACTAAATTTTAATGATCTAATCATTACCCCCGACTATCCCCGTCTGCAATTGACCCATGTAACTTGTGTGAGGCAACGTTTTACTCGTTTAAGAGTCCCTGATATGCAGCAAGGTTTGTCAGGTAAGAGCCTTTTTATTTAGTAATTATACCACAATAAAACTATTATGCTAATGATATGGAAAGCAATATTGTTGGGCCACAGTGTCATTTAATAGCTGCGTGGAACATAAATCACATTTTTAATTGTTAGTTGTTAACATTTCCACATTACTGGTTTGTGTTTTTGTGTGTGAGTGTGAGCTTTGTGTGTGAAGGGCTGGCACCAAAAGGAGCAGGAAAGGTCACTGGTTTGAAAGCTTTTGACATTTCTGTTTTAGCCACTCCTGCGTGCACTCTTTATGATGTAGAATGCTAGAAATAGCCACAGTATTACTAATAAAAAAATAAAAGATTTACTGTGAGCATGTATGTTGACAATTTGTGTATTTTTAAAGGTAACAATTTTGCTTTATTAATGTGTATTTACATTGTTCTCAGAATGCTAATGTCACATAACTTTACACAGTATGTTTATTTTATTTTAAAATATGCAAGGGTTTAATTACAAAATTAATGAATGAAGGCTGAAGATCGCACAAAAAATGATCATTTACAAGATAATTGCTGATAATTGTTTCATCTTAGAGAATGATGTGGTGACCCTGAAGTGCAAATAACACCAACAAATCATTTAGCACAGAAACATTAAAATCACAATGACAATGAAAAAGCAAACAAATAAAGAAAAAGAACAATGAATTAAATAAATCAAAACAAAGTTCCAGAAATCAAAACACAATAAAAAAAAAAAAAAAAAATCAAACAAAATTAATAAAGGAAAACAATTACCAGTAAATGTAATAAACAAAACATAATAAGAAAGGCACTATGGGACATCACTGATTGGATGATGATGTTTAATTTTTAACATTTGGGTTTTTTCAAATGTGTCTTCAATGTCCGCCTATCAAAAAAAGCTTCATGAGTAGTATGGACCATATCCAGTATCACTTCATGCCAAATAACTTTCGGTTGAAATGATGAACAAACGTCATCATCCAATCAGCAATGCCCATGGTATTTACCTTTAAATACTATATTTAGTATTTAAAGGTAAATACTATCTCTGTTCTATCTGTAGATAGAAAAAAAATTCCATAAACAAAAGTGATTAATAGAAATGAAAATGCAAAGTTGAAATCAAAGAAATTGAGATTTTTTTTTTTTGTTTGGCTTTTGTGACTGCTGTAATATCTGTAATATTTTTTTTTGTGTTTTTTGATTTGTCGGTGACATTTGCTCTTCAGAGCCACCATAGAATAGAGTTTGTTCTTTTTTTTTCTATAGTAAAACTTTATGACATACACTCAACACATTTTTATAATATATATAATTGTGTATCTAAAGTTTCTGTGCTCGAAGTTTGACATACATATTTGGAAAAGTTAGTAATCTTTAGCTAATTAGCTTATTATTGTTATTGTAAAAAAATAGGAAAAAGTGTTGTGTATTTGCAGCATGTTTTTTTTGTAGATTTGTTGCAATAATAAAGGTTTTCTTCTGCAACTCATGTAACAAAAATAAAAACAAAAAATTGGTTAAAGTAAACTGAATAATTTCTTTCTGTTTTAGTAATATTGGTAGTGGTTCCTCTCTTAATGATTGGGTTTTAACAGAATAACTGTTGATTATAGCATGAAAATCACCTTTCAGGCTTTTCCCCAAAAAGTATACTATCCACAACTTTCACAAAACAGATAAGAGTTTTTAATGTTTAAAGCCAATGCATTGCACTTCAGTGGTCTGCGTTTCCTGATGTGAAATGTGCAAAAGGGCCACAAGGAGTAAATGTTAAACTCTGATAAAGCAACTACAGATTAAAGGCATCCCTTAACATTGTATGAGGTGAAAGAAAGAGCAAAAAAAGAGAAGCGTTTTGCGACTTAGGAGTGTTGGGACAAATAAAACGTGGTGTGCGTGTGGTGATAAAATCAAAGCATTGCTGTCCAGGGGTCACGGCTGGTGGAGCACCAGCTATGGCTGTTATTAGACATGATTGATTACAGTGGGTCGACCCAGAAGTGTCTGAAACATGAGAAATTATTAAGCACATTATCTGTGTCATTCACAAAAGCAGTTTGGGGATATGATAGTAGTCAGATGTGGTGGTTTAATATGCAGATAAAACATCTACAACAAAGTGCAAAGGTTAACCTTTGTGACAAATGTAGGCCTAATCGGAGCGTCTGTAAATGTCAGATTATACGGCAGTTTGTGTCCCAACAAAAGTTCAGTTGTTTGTTGTGTACTGATGTTATGCAAAACTCAATGGATTTTTATCTTGATCATATACTAATACCTGTATTTTACGAAAGTCGATAAGTTATCATACTCCAGTTTATCAGTACATACGTTTAAAACGAATGCAATTTATCTGCATGTTTGGAACCACTATGTTTACATCCCAAATAACATGTGAACAGAATCACAACGCATCTTGTGCATAATGGTACATTTTGCTAAAATCTGGGGGGTGGGGGGTAAAAATAAACAAGTTTGATCAGTTTTTTTTCCAGCACAAAACTGCTATGATCCATTAAAAAAAAAAAAAACCTTTTTTTATAACACATTTAATATACACAGAATGTAAACATAACTCTTCGCCAATGGCTTTTGACATAATCATAGCTGCACAAGTAGCTTTGTAATCAAAGGCGTTTGTGTTTTCACATGTGGTCCCTCAAGGAGTAATAGGAAAATCAGCATGCACTGCTCAGTGGGGTGTACATTTACCTTTTTTCAGCATGATGGATGTGCGTTCTACTGCGGGGTGATAAGAGTCCTTACTTGATGATCAGCCATCCATTGTAAAGCAAACATTTAGTCATCCTCATGAATAGGGTTTTTGGAACTCAGAACACGAGCGAATGCTGCACAAGTATTTGCAGTTACTTTTGTGATGCTTTTGATTGTATTTAGCTTCAATCTTGCCATTTTTGGTGTGTTTATTTCTTGGTTTTCCACACTTTTAAACTCCATAAAGTCTACCTCTTAAAGTTATTTTCTTGAATATTTCTCCAAGCTCTACCCCCCCCCCCATGTGCCATGTGGAATTTATTTGCTGAAAGTTTTGGTCACACTTGAAAAGTTAAGCAGATGGTGGACCCACAGCACTGAGACTCCGCTGAGCCGATGGACACACACACTTAAACACACAGCAACATGAAAAGAGCTGGACAGACTGGGGGCCCCTTTGTATCCTCTGCTGCTCCCTTTTCAGCCCAAGCCCCTCCATCCACCCACAGCACACACCTTCCATGCACTGTTATATGCATTATCTTTATGCCTGCTCATCTCTGGACACGGACGCCTCTTGTTTCGCCATTTTAAACAGATCTAATCAGCGGTGTGTTAAACAAGAGTGGATCTTTTATGCATTGGGTGTTCGGACAAGCAAATCACTGCTGTAGATCAACCAAATAAACAACTCCACCCTGATTCAATTACAACAGCTGGGGTCTGTGCTTTTATCTGGCACGGACATCATTTCAATCAAAATGTAAAATAATCCAATCCAATAGATGCAATAGCCGAGATAGGATACAGACTGCTGAGCTTAGTTGTTTTATAAAAAAAAAAGAAAGAAATACAAGGCTTTCTCTATCCCGCGCTCTCTTTTTGACAGTTATCAGAAGTTCCCATTTCCAAACTCCATTACCTTGTGTAATAGCATTCAAAACTGAATTGCAAGAAAGAAGATTGAAAGATTGTTGGCTATAGTTTTATTACCCAATGCTGTTTTCCTAGACACAGCCTGGTGCACTTTTATTCAGTTAATTAACAGTGGTCTCATTTTTTTTTTTTTTTTTTTTCTGTTGCCCTCTTTGATCTCCTTGCCTATTGCCTCACAGCGGAAAACAACTATTGCATACGATTATGCTTAACGGAAATTGAAAAGTTGACACACGCAGTATTAATAGCAAATTAATGTAAACGTTTCCTTCTAAAGTTATGAATTTAATGTCAATAGGATACAGGCCACTGCACTTTAGCCCTCTTTAATTAACTGAGTAGAATGCACCATGACAGAAATTTGGTACAATCTTGAAAAGGAAAAGAGAAAGAGACAGCATGAAAAGGCGCGACTGATTTCTCTCAATAATAGTGTTCGAGGAAATTGAATGTAAGAGAACGTACAACCATGTTAATAATGTGGTTTGGCATATCTACTGTAATGCAGTCTAATGGAAAGCAATTATTTAGGACACAGGCCACTGCACTTTTTGCTCATTTAATTAATGCGTGCGATATTTGCAAGGAATTGGAATATGAAGCTTTATAACGCATTAAACTTCCCCAGTCACCAAAAGATGTGGATGCTAAACTCCCCGTAAGGTGACCTAAACCTTGCATTATATTCTTGTTACAATATTTTTCTCAGAATGTGCAAAAACAGTATTGGAGGCAAAGAGTGATCCAATCATCCACCAATGCCTGAACCACTTCAGTGCCTGTAATGTTTGACAAATCCAAACATTCCTCTAGCTTAATTGATACAGGACTCCAAATGTCAGTGGTTTCAGTGTTGCGACTGATAGATTTTAAGGTGAGAAAACATCAATACATGACATTTCAAAACCAAAACTCTTATCTCTATTGGTCTAGTATTAGTGCATGATATCAAAGGGGATACTACAGTATTTCTTAAAGTATTTTTGTTTGTGCAAATCAATTTTGTTAAACTTAAAACTGATTTAAATATTCCTTCATCTAGTTTGTTTTGTTCATCTTTTTGTATATTGCATCAGGGGTTGACATAGCAAATCAACTTGACTGATCTGCACAGGTGGTTTGGCAGAGGAGAGGAGAGGAGAGGAGAGGAGAGTTTTACGCTGGATGCCTTACCTGACACAACAGTGTTTTATGGGCTGGGGACTGGCACAGGGAGACTCAGACCCGGACCCTCTTGTAGCTGCATAGATAGGCAGGCAGTAGCGTGAAGGGTCTTGCCCAAAGAGCAACACTAGATTCAGCTTGAAAACACCCTGAAAAACGAAAGCTGGTTTCCCATGCCCCAGTTCTTGATGCATCCATCCACCAGCATAATCTAGTGAATCAAATAAAATAAAGTTCAAATAAATTATGGCACAATGTGACATAGAGACATTGATAAATCTGTTTTCTCCTCATGTCTGAGTGCGCTGAGATGTGAAAATAAAGAGAAAAAAATCTCTTTTAATGGAGAGAGCGCTGCACAAAAGTGGTCACCTTTGACATGTTTGGGCTTGTAAAAAGTTCAAACCAATCTTTTTTTGTGGAGCATTTTTTTAAACATTGCAACACAAAGTGATGTACAAAAGATAAACACAGAAACATTCCCATCTTGTACAAAACTGTGTTTAAAATTGATAATTTCCATAAGTTGGGGAATCTGGTTGATATGTTTTGTGCTTTTAACATTTTGCAAACAAATTGTATCAAGACATGGAAACAAATGCTACATAAATCTGACAACAGCTGATATAAGCTCCCCTGTTGTGCTATGTCTTTACCTTTCTTCCTTAACCCTTAAACTACACAGCCAAGACACAATCATAAAAAAAAAAGTTTTATCTACTGCTTATTGTCTTGAGGGAGTAGAGCAATACACACAATCAATGGTTTTTAGAATGTTTTCTTAATGTGCTTAACAGTTTGGTTGAGCAGGCAATTAGAGGGTTAACTCTTTCACACCAGAGCTTTGTCTTCTTTCGACTATACTTTAACTTTTCAAATTTTTCCACGGTTAATGTTGTTCAAGCGGATTCAGAGAAATAAAAAAACGTTAGTAGTGAAGGGCCTATACGCAATCGACTTAAATCAGCTGATTCTGTCAGGAAAACAGCGACTTAGGACAATTCACGGTCATAAAGTGATGCAAAGTCGATATAAACAGCTGCTTTTCTCAGCTGATTCATGTTGATCCTGCAAGCAGTCAAGGAGTTATGCTAAGTCAAAGAGTGTGTGTTATTTAGGTATCACCGGGAACATCTCCGGTGTCAAAGGGTCAAACAGATTTGACAGAGCAGCTGTGGGTGGAAGTGAGATTTATTTATTTGTGTCTTTTCTTATATCACAAAAATGTTTTCACTATTAACCTAATTCCAAGTCAGCTAACACAGCCAGATGTTTAAAATTGTACAGAGGCATTACTTCAGAAAGACTTCTGTAAGTCTGTGAACACTTACAGCTGATTCTGAAGCATGACTCGTGACTAAAGTACTTTAAAAGACATGCTGAATGACAGATGGTCACAAAATGTGTTGTCTTGTCATTTGCCAAAACTTAACTTAATTTAAGACGTGATTATGCAATATTGTTTTGTTTTAGTGCCAAGAAAATATGACAGCTGGTGTTTTAAATTTAAATAAATGAATTTCCTGATATTTTCCTGATAAATTTGTATATTTTTTCTCCTGGTTTGCAGTAGACAAAGATCCAGGAAGTGCTGCTTGTATCATCCGATCTTTCCCAAAAGTTGAAAGACTTTTATATAAGTGTGGAAACCAGTTCCCATACATTTAATTGCGATAATGAAAAAAAAGGAAAAGGAAAAAGCTGTTCCACCTCTTTAACACATAGCAAAAGCTTACAAAAGTAAGGAGAGGAGTCATGTTGCCACTTTTCCACCTCCCTCACACCCAAACAAGCATTTGATAATTCATCACCAGGCCATGACAGATGAGTCCTGCTGGAGAATATTAGAAAATGTCTCAAATCTCATATATATGCTAATGTTATGCTGAGACCAGTTGGGTAGTGTGGCAGACTTTGTAATCTGGTGTTGCTACTAGTATGACTACTGAGTGAAAGTGAAGGTGACAAGTCATTGCACTTTAACAATTTATGATCTAACAACTTTGGTTGTGGAAGCCGCACACACAGAGAAAGAGGAAAATGTCATGGAAGCGAATCTTGTAAAACCGTGAGTGTAGAGCCTGTTTTTGTAATTTGGCAAATGTATAATTTGAAATAGCTGAATTTCAGACCTTTGACCAGAAAAGATGTTTTCCCATTGCATCAGTGGCTGCGTACCTTCGTCATAATCCATTTCATTTTGATTTATGGCATTTTGTGTTCTGCCTGAATGTGTTATGCATTCCCGTTAAGAATATAACCTGCTAACAGAGATATAAAAGGCATGTATACTGTAATTATCTGCTGAGCTGCTTCTCTTTTTTTGTGCTGTGTCTTGAAATGTATTAATGACAATCCACCGTTATTTACATAGAGAAGTTTGCCAAAACATAAAAAAGCACACCAATATTATTTCACTGATAACTGCTGGCATTATTATATTGCACCACATGTTCACAGTGATAAAATAAATGGAATAATTGAAATAGACTTCACATCCCTATCTATCAATTTTGAATAAGTTATTTCCTCAATTAAATTGCCCTTTTTGAATGATTTGGTTTACGTTCCACATTCAACATTTTCTGCTATTTGTCAACAGTGCTAATACATCAGAGCCTCGAAGAAAAATGAGATGAGGCGAAAATGTAAAACAGATGAATGAAAAATGGGAATGTGCGTTTGAATTATGGTTTACCTCCTTGTTTTGTAATATATTGCATTGGTGTGTGTCTGTGATATACTCTTTCACATTTGCAAAAGTGTCCTTCCCCATCGCTCTGAGGCTCTGTCTTGAAAACCTGTGCACGTCTATGCAAAACATACACTAAAAGAGATAACATAATCACTCACAGCCCGTGATTCCCTGCTCTATTGGAGCTTGTGACGAGGTATTAATAACAGTAAGCCAGTGCTTTGGTTTTAATAAATTACACATGTCAAAAAGGAAATTCCTTTGTTGAGTGCTCATGGATGTTTGGACTTTATGAGTAAAAAACAGAATAAAACTCTGATGACAACCTTTCCACAAAGTATGTTTTTTTTTTAAACAAAACAATATAAACCTGATTAGTGCTCAAATGAGTTTGAAACAACCATGCATTGTAAAGAAAAAACAAATATTTTGTTGTGACAAGCAAAACAAAAGTTTGAAATAAAGACTCCAAAAATGTTTTTTTAGTTTAGATAAAAGTAACATCCTGTAAAATGATTACTAACATAAAAATCATGTTAATCAAATACCTTGTGCCCAAACTTAATACCTTGGACAAGGTATAAAAACCTTGAATATTTCATGAAAATTTCATCATACTATAAAGAGACGTGTGGCTGATTCAGAGCACATGAGTTGGTGCAGAAAAAGTCAGAATGAGGATGGTTTCTGTCAGACAAACACATTGGATTAAGAGAGAAGCTGCTAAAATATATTTACAATGGAGAAAGCACGTTTGAAGCTCCTGGTGTCTCTGAAATCCCACCAAGATCAAGTTGTAGGATCCACCAGAAGCTGCAGTTTTGCCTAAACCTTCTATTTGGCCCACCCCTAAACAAAACTCACAAGTAGAAATAGCTGCAGTGGGCCCAGACACACATGAAGACTCATTTTCAAACAATCTAGTTCACTGATGAGTGTCGTGCTACCCTGGATGGTCCAGATGGATGGAGTGGTGGCTGGTTGGTGGATGGCCACCATGTCCTAATAAGGCTGGGATGTCAGCAAGGAGGAAGTAGAGTTATGTTTTAGGCCGAAATCATGGAGACAGAGCTGGTCGGCCACTTTAGGGTCCCTGAAGGTGTGAAAATGACCTCTGAAAACTATGTGGAGTTTCTGACTGACTACTTTACTTTCTTCCACTGTACAAAAAGAAAAAAATTCCATGACAAAATCATCTTCATGCATGTAATCCTCCCCTGACCTCATCCCTTTTGAGAACCTTTGGAGCATCCTCAAGCAAAATATCTTTGAGGCTGGGAGGCAGTTCCCATCCAAACAGAAGCTCTAGGAGACTGTTCTGACGTCCTGCAAAGAAATTCAAGGAGAAACTCTCCAAAAACTCATAAGTTCAATGGGTGCAAGGGTGGAATCATGAGTTTTAAAAAAAAGTATTCACTTCTTGTTTGTCAGTGATCTTTCTTTTACTTACTGGAACAGCCACTAAAGATACTGGCTTTTTCTGAAATACCTTTAATTTGAAATTAAAAATAAAGCAAGTAAGTACATTTTCATTCACATAGCACTTTTCAGAGAAATGATACACGACAGCACAAACTGCTTAGAGCAGGTAAACCCCAATAAAACATACTTAGACATTTTAAGTAAAACACAAGTAAAAGAAAACATACAAATTGGTCTTTTGCTTCATAGGCACAACTCAACTCAGTTATCTTTAGTGTTTTAATCCATGGGGAGACTGATTTAATCGTAATTGTGCAATACTCTGCCTTCTGCTGTATGTGGTGAAATTTCTATTTTCAAAATGGTTTAATTTCAGAAGGGCGTGAATTTGTTTTTTTTCCCCCTTTTTTTCATGTGTTTATCATCATTATCCCTCCACTCACCCGCCTTTCTGCAAGAACATGTCTTGTTTGCTGACTGACGACATGTGACAGTAAATGATTACATGTCATTACATTTTCTAAATTACAATTTAGCCAACTTCATCAAAATACTCTCAATGGTGCTAGGGGTAATGGAAACTGTCTTCTCTGTTTCACATCTGGTTCCCCCTCCTACTACGATGGTACTGGAGCCAGCATTGGGCTCCAATGGAGAGATTCTTTTTCTTTGTCTGACAAATTCTCTCACTGTACTGGGTCTAAAATGATTTATTCAGTTGTTATCTTGTCATTTTATCCAATGTTCAATTATGTATTGCTTCACGCTTTATCAGTTAGTAACACTAGCACATTTGTTGGAAGTAACTTTTAAAGAGAAACTTTTGTCGCATTTTTTCGTGTGTAAATGATAGAATGCCAAGAGAAGCATACATAAAAAGGTGATGTCTTTCATTATTGATCTGCATTGACTGTGCCAGACATAGAACTATAACAAAGGATTGACTTGAAATATGTTTTTTTTTTAGTTACTGTGTCGTTTTCCAAGCACAGCAAATCTGCAACACCAAATTATGCACCATGGATTTTACTCATCATTGCATGTTTTTTTTTCGTTCACCGCACGTTTTGTCTTTCTGGACTGTAATGGCTTTGTAGATTAACTGATGGCTTCATGCTTTGTGTTGGCTTAGCTCCTAAGTGGAAGGACTTCCCTGGGGCCATCAGCCTCCGGTCCTGTGGTTTAGGGGCACTTCTCTCCTTTTCTTTTTTCCATCTTTCACTCACCATGTCTCTCACTGTGAGCTTGACTTTGATTTGTAAAATGCTTTATTCTTTCCTCTTCCAAACATTTTACAAGCTTCATTGACTTTTCATCTGTCTCATGGATTACTGGATGTTGTCTTGTGAGTTACCACTCCATGTGGTATTCACATCCCTCTCTATTTAACAGCTCTACCAGGCAGCGTTGTGTCTTTTCTTCCCTGCTATGGTCCAACCAGTCAAGAGGCCAAAGCTAGTCTAAAATTATGCCATATTAACAGCAGCAGGCACATTTTCCAGACATTTGTCTTGGGTTTTGTCTGAAATAATTTGTTGCTGTCTATTGCCCAGGATGAATGGGTCTGGCTGGAGTTAAGTACTCTAAAAGTGTCTTGGGATTTGACTGGAGGGAAAGAGTATAAGCTAGAGATTGAGTGAAGGGGGAAAAAATAATAGAAAGTGATGGAAGAGAGGAGTTAAAATTGAGCACTTTATTGTCTGTCTTCCTCCTTTACTCCCCATTCTTGCCTACCTCTCATAATCTATACCTTAGCTTAACATCCAGTCCTCCCTCTCTGCCTGTTCCATTACACTTGTGTGAAAGAATGATGATGAATCACCTTGGTGCAAGGAAGCAAAATATATCAAGTCCAGGTTGGTTTGGGAATTGGTTAAGTACTTCTGCAGAGCCCTGACCTCATAATCGCTTTGAGCCTGCAAGGATCTTCTGATTTATAAAGTAGCAATGATTAATGCTCTTTTAAGTGGACAAGGCAGGCCACAGACACAGAGGCCCAACCACTCAAACATGAATAGTGCTTGTAAATAAGGGTGTGTGCAACTGTTCGTGTGGATCGGGCAGCTATGGAAGCAGGAGACAGATTAACATGCAGTCACTGTGTGAGTTGAGCAGTAAAGGTGATAGTGGCAGTTGCACATTCTCACTAGTCAGATCTTCTTGGCTATAAATCATTGCTGTTTGGCCTCCTTTCAACACAAATTGCTACCTGTCCCCACACCCTGTGTAAAGCCTCTGTTGGTCATGTCTGACAGCAAGGTTGTTACTTCAGTGGAATACATTACATTTAAAGCATCAGTGTTTCTAAATTGGAACTTGTTCCAAGTTTTAAATGATATGTATTTTATATTATATTTAGCTAAACAAATCAAATGGCTTTTGCAACGATAATTTTTTTCTACGTTAAGCCTTAAATTCTCTGTGCCACCTACCTAACTCTATGTACCAGAAAAGCATACAATGATTTTTTTGCTTCATTGCGACTATTTTCTTTATGTTTTATCGTTTTTTTTTTTTTTTAAGAAAAAAATTACATTCTTCTTCTTCCCCTTTTATCTTTTTAACAGTGCATTGTTTTCTGCATCCTGATTGACTGTAGACTATTGTCAATCATTGTCCTCTGTGCCAGTTTCCTGTAAAGAATCTGTTTAGTTTGCAAAATGTACATGAGTATTCGATCACGAGCAGATGTTTGTTATTGTTCGAAAAGAAAGGACTTATTTTTATACGAATGTTTGTAATTTTGAGAGTTTGTTCAAGAGAGAAAACTTAAAAAATGTCTGAGAAAAGTGTATACATTGAGTAGTAAGGGGTGTTACTGCCTTAAACATTTCAGATTAATATAAAAAGGAAGAAGATAACTACTTTTATGGATTTTATCAGTTGCTGAATATTTTTAGAACATAACTATCACAGTAAACAAGAGGCCTTTACATAACAAAAGGCTAAAAAAAATGACCAGAACACTCAGTTTAGTTCTGCTTTTATTAACTTACCTTTTTTGTAATCAATGTATTTTTGCTTTATTTGGATTTTTGTTTTGTTTTGTTGGTTCTGTTTTTGTGAAACCTAGTTTTTCTTGACTTCTAAGGCTGTTGGCCAGTTTCATGCATTATTTTCATCAGTACTCTGTACACATTGGTTTACTGTAGTTTCTGCCACAATATTGCTGCACTTATTTATGGGTTAGGGCTAGGTTTTGAGCCGATTGAGGATAAAAACAAAGAATATGTGTGTGTGTATCAGGAGTCAACGCTCTGTCTCCTCCTCCGATCACTGGTGGGAGCCGTCTCCAGAGTACTGACGACACTCAATCTCCCAGCAATCCCAGCGCACTCTCCCCAGATGCCACTCAGCTGTCACTCATCAGCTAATCAGCTACAGGACACTTAAGCACTGCTTATGGCCTCGCTCAATGTGAAGTATTGTTTATGCCATCCAGCTCACATACTGAGCATTTCATTCTGATCTGACCACCTGTTTACCTGACCCTGCTTCATACCAGACTCAGCCTCTTTGCCGCCTGCCCTGACCTTTTGCCTGGATTCTGACTCTGATTAGCATTGTGGACTCCTGTCTGCCTGTCCCTATCAATAAACCTGCTTCAAGTGGAACCAGCTGTCTGCCTGTTTGTGACAATATGTATATGTATTTTTTGTTTTTTCTGGAAAAAAATACTGTTCTCATATGCTAAAATTAGTTTTAAATTTTGTTAGATAGGTGGGACTATAATTGCCATTTTTTGCGTTTTACTGTATCATGTTCAACTGTAGTTTAGAAAACCTAAAAATGTTATCTCCAGAAAAGTAGATGGCAATTTTTTTAATTGTTTTTTATTTGCTGGTAGCATGTATTCTATTTTGCCTTCTACTTTCTTCCTGGGTTCCCTCAAGCCCCAACCTCAATCAAATGGTAACAATTGTGCATTAAAATTTCACACTAAGCAATCAGACTCTGTTCCAGGTCAAAGTGGGTTGAAGTTCTAAGAGTCTCAGATTGATATGTGCATATTTTGGTGCTTTTTAGCATATTGTTCTAGTTATTATAAAATTCCAACATTCTCTGTATGTTTACAATAGACCCTTTTTACCTGACGTCAGATAAAATGGCAACATTGCTTACAGTGTGTTTCTTTGTTACTTCCAGTTTATGGGTTTAGACCGGCAAAGCTGACAACTAAACACAATTTTTAACACAATTTTACATAAATGGATAAAAGGTAACCACATCAACTATAACAGAAACTTGTACAATATTTAGTTTATAAATGTCCTACCTTACTGATTTTTTTTCTCTTTTAGATGTCTCAAAATACAAATACAATCCAAGTTTGATGAAAGTTAGAAGTACTTCATTGAATGCTACTTGTTTGATTATGAAGGTAATTTTATTTTTCATTATTCTAATCTATGCTAACGCTAGTGATAGCTTTCCACAATGGGTATGAGATGTAGAGCTGCAGAAGATCTTTTCTGCCTTGTTAAAGTTGCTTACATTGTTCATTACATGTTCACAAAAACACTGAAACAGAGCAAAAGTAAGACATTTCAGCATGTCATAAATTAAAGTAAACCTAATTACTTTGCAGTATTTTCTATCATTGCTCCCCTTTGCTTTTGCTTATAACTGTGTCTGATTTGCAGGAATTAAAGATAAAAAAAGGATAAAATGAATTGAAAACTGGAAAAAAGTTTTAGATACAAGGAAGTGACTATTTACAAATTATTTCTAAAACGTTTGGCCAGTGCTTAACTTTTTTCTTGGTTGCACTTTTTTTGAAAGCTGAAAATAAGTGGCTTAATGGCTGCACCAAAAATATTTGCTGTGCTGCTTGATAAATATTCCTGTTTTACAATTACCCTGTAAAACAACAAATACCCCCAAAACAACAGCTAAATTTACCATTAAGTGTAATAAAAATGTGTGCAGACGTGCAGCATGTGCATCTTGGCTGCACGTATTTCGTGCGGCCAATATGAATTTTCATCAGTTTTTGTGCTGGTCGCACTTAAAATGCGTGTGAATAACATCAGGCAAATATAAATATAGAATAATTTCTCCTCAAATGAAAGGTCAATATTTTCAGTAGAATATCAAATACTGGAGTATTATTCAAATGTATGTTTCGATTTGTGAGTGATCTAAGGGAGGAAAACGAATACAGTTAGGCAGGACATTTATAAAATAAATATTGCTCAAATTTCTGTTACAATTGGTAAGCTTGCCTTTTCTTATTTACGTAAAATTGTGTTAAACAGCATTCAGTTCTCAGCTTTGCCTATCTAGAATGGGGAATGATCAATGTCAAAATAACACCCACTTGGACAAAAGTTTTCTAATTTCCTCATATTCCCATTTATGAATAAGGTTTAAAGACCAGATATGCCTGAAAATCTGACATCTAAAGGTCAGGTCATGAGTTGTCTTTGGAGACACTGGAGAAGCAAGCCTGTGCCTGTTCGAGCAGACATCTGCAGACAGAGACACTCTTTGATCTCATTAGGTGACTCTAATTAGACAGTGCCATTTCCCATTTCAGAAACTCCATTGACTGATTCCTCTTGACTTTTTCCCCTCTTTTCTCAATATGAGCTGAGAGATGTTCCTAGTTAAAAAGTGAATGAAGAGCGACACATCTAAGGGGGTATTAATTGGTAAGTCTGAAGGTGGGAAGTGACACTTTTGCAGTAAGCACTAATCTGGAAGTGTAATAAATGTCTTGTAATCAAAAAGTATAAATATTTTGATAACAAAAACAGAAAAAACAAGAACACATTAAATTTAGTGACACTGATTTTTTTTTTATTATTTTAAAGTGTTCTTTGTCCAGTGAAAAAGCCTAACATTGTATGGCCATACGCATAACTAATAGAATTTCTTACTGTGTGTGTAGGCACAGCTGAATAAAACAGGTGTGGTATTTATTAATACACACGTTGTCAACCATGTTCCTCTTCAGTGAAGTATAGAACACCAATCTGATGAGGTGACAGTTTGAAATCTTTTATCACAACATAAAACTTTCTCCTCCTTGTCTCCTTCACAGCGCTGCTTCCCGAGATTGACAGCAGGCTCTCAGGTTTCTAGAGGAGGGTTTGAAAGGAAATTTGCACCGGTGAGTTTTTTTTTTTTTTTCTCCCCACGCTTCACCTGCGGCAAGCGAGATGGCCTGACGTACACGAGAGAAGTGTGAAGGGAGGGGACGAGACACTGCCTTGCAGTGGAAATGGCAGTGTCAATTAAATATCACTTTCAATTTCCTTGTTTTATGATCCCCAGGCTACTAAGCACCAATAATCCTCCCCCCCGGCAGGCCCTCCTACCTTGTCTTGAGGAAGATTGATTACACTTGTCGCCTCCTATAAAAAAGACATTTACATGAAAATAAGAAAACAACTTCTTTGTTTGCATGGAAGTGAATCAGGGAAAAAAGCAATTCCCAATTTGATTTTCATACAAAGGCAAGGCAAGATAACAATCTCATGGCGTCTCATCTCAGTGAGTTTTGGAGGTAGTGCAAAGAGGGGTACGGGGTGGGGGTAAGGATGAATTTAGATTGAATAAAATGAGCAAATTATTTTCATGCAACGTTGATGGATGTTGTCTTCACTCATACAATGAAGATGTCTCAGATTCTGCTGCAGAAATGGCTTTCGACAAGTGTGTTACAGGCAGTATGTTCAATTTATTTCGTCCCTGTAATCGAATTTAAGACATAATATATTTTTTAAAAAGTCTGGTAACATAACAATAACATAATTTTTTTTTCACACAGCAGAAACAGAATAACTATGCTATCAAGAACTATCAAAAGTTTTTAAGCAACAACATTTTTACATCATTTTAAGTCATAATTGAATAATAAAGACTGATTGACAGACAATATTAATGTTATACTTTTTTTCATTACGTTAAGCAGTAGACGCTCTTGTTAGCTAAAGTTTCAACATTTTCAACATTACATTTCCTCCTTTCTTCTGTTGTTGATTTTTTCCATCCATTTTCTAAACATAGTTAATCCCTTTTGTGATTGTGGGTTGCTGGAGCCTATCCCAGCCACTGTTGGGTGACGGCAGGGTACATCCTGGATGGTTCGCCTGTCCATTTCAGGGCCACACAACCCCACATTTAACACAACTTATATCCACTAATTGACCTCAATGATTTTTTTTTTTTAGCTAAAGAAAATCCACAAATGCACAGGGAGAGCATGCAAACTAATGAAATCCCAGCTGGGAACTTTCTGTATAGCTTTTTTAGGGTCCAAAATAGAAAGACAGCATTTAGTTTGCAAAATTGTTTTTTATTTGTTTTTACAATTACACAAAGTAAAATTTAAATGTGTTCCATGACTCATTTTTATAGCTTGTATTGAAGAAGAAGCCTGCAAGAATTTGATTTTCACTCGGCAACAAAAACATCAAGAAAGAACAAGAGATGTATACAAATATAATAATTCCAAATAAAGTTGATCCCCATAAACAAAAGTTGTTTATCCACATATACACCTCATAAGTCAGAAGATTTATACCCCCCTATTGTAAATAGTGTTTATTAACTGCATTGTGTATAACGCTTTAGGGGCTTCTAAGAAGGCGACGATTTTCTGGTGTTACCCTGACAACGGGGCACAGCATATATGAAATAGTCAGTTTTTTTGTGAAAAAAATAACAAGAACCAAGCACTGAAAATTGATTGAATATGTATTTCTTTTTGTATGTGACAATTGTATAAGTGGAATAATGCCTGACGTGAAGAGGAAGACAGTCTTCTGACACACTTCTGACGTGTAATTAATCTACGTTAATAAATAACACATACTTTTTAAATTTTCTTCATATATATATATATATATATATATATATATATATATATATATATATATGTATATAAATATATAACTTTATATGTTATATGTTGTATGCATGCATGTATATGGATTTCAAGGTACATCTATGCCAAATTTGGTGCTTGTACTACAAAATGGAGGATAATTTTAATAACCGGTTTCATCATACTCTAATTTTTTAATAAAAAGTTGCATAGATAAATTTTACCAATTTATCTTTTGGTTTCCTCTCGATTTAGATTAAGCTTGCAAAATAAAAATAAAACATAATAATAATGATTTGAAAGTAAATTTCAACAAAGGTATGGTAATATTTAATTAAATTATTTTTCACACAACACAGCCTTGCAGTGGCCGCTTTCAAGTGGATCAGCTGCACCAGCAGACTTTCCTGTTTTGGAGACATTTTTTACACTAATAATTTTTAAAAATAAAAAAATGCAAACTTGGGAAAAAAACTTTAAGATAAACAGTTAGGGGAAGACAATAGTAGATGTGACATTTTTTGCAAAAATACAAATCAGTGTCAAATTTTGAAACCACAGGTATTTCCAAATCGATGGCAGGCGATGTCTTCATGTATATACGAATAAACCATAACAGGAGACAAGTTTTTGACCAAAGCTAATGCACCTGCTGTTCTTTTGTCTGTGTCGCAAATAGTGTGCATTTTAAAATGGGTGTGTTGACATGTTTACACAACGCATAAGTGCATCAGTGTCTAATACTGTGTTTCACATGGTCTTTTACTATTTATACAATGTTAGAGCAGCAACATGCAGAAGTAAGCTTCTGCATACACTCATGCACACACACACTGTGCACACTTTAAACTGTGCTGTGTTGGTGGCTGTGTGTGTGTGTGTGTGCCGAGATAAGCTAGACCACTAATGCTGAGCATAAGACACTAATAAACAAACAGTGTTTAAATTGGCTTGAAAGGAGTCAGTGATGCGTTGCAAACACTCCCGCAGCCTCAATGGCTTAATCTGCCTCTTTCTCACCCTTTTTCACATTCTCACCACAGATTAGGTTGTAAAAGAACAGAATAGAGGAGATAGTGATCTACGGGACACTGGGGCTTTACAGATTTTCTATTATGAATTATTTTTGCAATTTAGAGAAACTTTTCATGACATTTTACTTGTATCATCTTTTACGAGTTAAAGTATATTTGATTAATTACATAGTGATCTCTTTTATTTTAAATAATTACAATACAAAATGTGAAAAAATTGTATTGCTTTTCTGGGTTTTGTTTAGAAAACTGCAAAAACTCTTAAAAAACAAAAAGACCATTTACAAAAAAGTCAAATTTTCTGTATTGCAAAAAAAAAAAAAACTTTAGTAAGTGTGTCAATAGAAAAATAGTCTTAGTTTCAGAGTGACAAGAATTTATTTTCTTAAAATGTGAATTCTTAGTAAAACAATTTTCTTGCTCTATTGGCATATGTTTTCTTTCCCATTTAAAGCAAATGTTTCAAATTTAAGATCTATTGAAATTATTTCTAGAGGGGCTGTTTTTGCAGTGTAACTCAAGTTTTATTTATTTATTTAGTTTCCACTGTTTGTTGTAACCTAAAAAAAGAACAAAAAAAAATGATTACAGCCAGTGGTTGCCTCATAGTGGACAGGGTGCGTCCACTTTTTTTCTTTATGTTACTAACTTGGTGACAACTAGAGGGCAGACACGATCAGATGTCTTCACTTTCTCTTCGCTGTGAAATCAACTTGTACAAAGATGTGTGTGTGTGAGAAGATGCAGCTTACTTCTGCATTCTGATTTTTGAACTTTCCCCCTAATATGTTCATTCAAAACACAAAAGCTTAAACAGATCACTCAAAGAAAAGTTAATTTTGTCAAACTTAATGTGATGCATTCATGTTAGCCTATAGTGTTCTTTGAACACCAGAAAAGGAAGATCTCATACTGTGATCATACATATTCCTGGTTACTGAGCATTTACCCCGCAACAAAAACCACCCTGACGTTGCCTGTGATGTGCTACCAGGATTCAAACAGAGCGTTGCAACAGGGCAGACCTTCCAAAAGTCATGTGATGAAATGTATTTGCCTTTGTGCTGATGGAGAACACGCATAGGGAGGAAAAAAAAAAAAAAACACGGCCCTTCCGGACAGCAATTCATCAGTTTTTTTCCCAGAGCCCTCCCAGGTCAAGTTTTCATGGTGCCTGTTTGGTTTTCAAATACTCTTTTCTCTCCCCCAAACTCAACCACACTATCGTGTCCAAACTTGTCTACATTTGCCTCTTGTGTTTTTGTGCACGGTAGATGTTCTTTTTAAAAGGCCTGATCTCAAATAAGTCTTTATTCTTGTTTTGTTGGCTCATATTCTGTGTTTTCATGAACTCTGGCCTCAACCATGGCAACAGCTAGAAAAATGTTAACATTGATTGACAGGATTAAAGAAGGCCCCCTTCCCTGGTACGCATTTCAAACACTTTGGGAACAATGATGCTTGGTGTGATTGAATTAATGAGGTATTGCTGATTGTCAAAAGAGCACACATACTTTACATAAACCTGATTATCTTTGCATGGCAGAAACAGATGAAAAAGCGGAAAGAAGGAGGATGACGAGAAACGAGAGAAGAAAGGGAAGAGCTGGGAGAGGAGGCTGAAATTCAAGAATTTCTGCTGTCGTGCTCGAATCCTTAAAGTGAGCAAGTGTGATGGGTGGTGAGGTTATGCTAACAAAGCGGTAATGTCCAAAACTTGGATTGTTTCCATCATCATATCTTAATGAAAGGCAAATGTGTGTGGAAGGAGCATTAAAAACCCACTCCAATAAAAATTGTGGTATTTTAACATGTTCTTGTAGCATTTGTCTCATGTTGGAGGACCTTTGTCAAGAAAATGAAGCTTAAAATTGAATTTTTGAGTCTTCATTCATATCATTGTAAGTGAGAAGCGGACAAAAAAAATGACGTTGGAATAAGCTTGCAGATGTATGCGATGTAGGACTTACTGTGGCAAGCCATACGTTCCATGCTCCACTCCATTCTGATGCATCACTTGCAGACAAGTAGGTCTACAAGTGGAGTTCAATGTCTCTTAAACACAATCCCTCCTGACAAAAAATAGCAGGACGTCTTTTATTGAACTGTGTAGAAACGCTCTGAGTGAGTGCTAAGAGTTTCACTAATTCTACTTACTAGTCTATTGAAAAGGGGGATAAGGAGTGGGGGAGTGATATGGATGGTGGAAAAGAGGCAGAGTGAAGGAAAGGAAAGAGGTTCTCTGACTGAAATGCTCACCAGATCAGCAAAGTGAACCCTCTGAAACGTGAGCTAATTCTCCACTTAATCCTTTTAGCTTCTTTTTCTCCCCCTCTCCATCCATGTCACTTCTGTCTTCACTCATCCCCCATTCCTCCATCCCTCTTTTTCCTCCACAGTCTCATTTTTTTTTAAAGCCGTCTTTTCTAAGGGAGCGCCAGCAAAAAGTTCTTGTTGAACAGGAAAATGAGGCAGGGAAGGACGAAGGAGTGATGTGGAGCTTGCGTTTGTCTTTTGGCTAGACTAAATGTGAAGAAAGCAGACTGCGTAGGCTGTTTATTTCACAGATTTCTTTTTCTTTTTCTGGGAAAAGCTCCGACAGCTGCAATTTGATTTCTCAGCTTGTCAAAAGTCATCTTTGTTAGTGCTTCCTCAAAAAATAGCAGCAGAAAATCTGAAAAAAAGAGGCGTGTTCACACATCAAGCTGTAGGTGGGCTTTGCTGCAAGTGGTTTACATAAAGAAAAGGGAAAATGTCGCATTACTCCAGGGGCCTTTGAAAGGAAAAGAATAATCACAGATTATTCCGGAGGCCCTTATTGTCTTACTTACCAAATCCAAGCATATCAAATGCCTATAGAGCCTTCCTTCTGCCTCTGAACCTATTATTGAGAGCCTGCAAATAAAGATTCAAATTGTTTCACATCCTGTGATGCTGCTAGAACACAAATTGAAAGGGGTGACATCATTGTCTCTGTGTAATATACTTAAGTCAATGCTCTTAAAGAAGAGAAAAGAGAAAAAAAAAAGCTTTTGTATTTAAAATAAAGAGGGAGGTGCTTTAAAGATGACACAGTGGTTACATATAAAAATATTTATTTTAAATGTATGCTATTGTCAATAAAACATATCCTCAGGGTTGGATCCTCCCTTCATGTTATACTGATATGAACAAATACAAATGACATGAATTACAAAATATTACCAGATTAGCCACTAGCTAATGTAGCAATAACTTCATCCCACATAGTTGCTATTGTTTTGAAAATCATATTTTTATAGGTTAATATTTTAGAGTTTAAAAAATGAGTCCTTTGTTAATGTTTGCATTTTCTTCTAATAGTAGAGGCAATTATGCTATGTCACAAATACAGCAATGGGGAAACATCAGCAGAATCTTTCAGATTTCATGCCGCCACCCGACTTTTTTTTTGTGGTTATGGATGTAGGACCATGCCACTGTAAAGCGGATGAGCCACAGGATACCAGAGCATCTCCTGTTTCCATTAGAGAAGGAGGTGGACTTCATGCTGTCTCTTGGAATCATCCAGCCTTCAAAAAGTGTGTAGTGTAATCCAGTCTTTTTGGTTCCCTAGAAGGATGGCTCAATTCAAATTTGCATTGATTTTAGATACTTAAAAGCAATGTTAAAATTTGGCTCATATCCACCTCCTCGAATTGATGACCTTATTGGGCGTCTGGGGAAAGCAAAGTATTTGACCACCATTGACCTCTGTAAAGGTTATTGGCAGGTGCTCCTTACTGCTCTTTCACAAGAGTGCACAGGTTTCCGGAAGCCCTGGGTCCTTAATGAGTTTAAAGTTCTTCCATTTGGATTCCATGGTGCCCCAGCAACTTTCCAGAGACTGTGGACTTGATGGCTTTGCATGTGTGTACCTGGATGATATTGTTATTTACAGCACAACATGGAATGAGCATTTGGAAAACGTGAAGAAAGTTCTGAAGTGTCTTCATTGAGTGGGACAGGCCATCAATCAAGCTAAGTGTGTTCTTGCTCCGACTGAGACAGAATACTTGGGTTTTACTATTGGAGGTGAGTTGATAATAGTAATTGCCATGCATCAATTCTGCTATAGAGTCAAGCATATACCGGGTGAGGACAACGCTACTGTTCGCTCTTTCGCTCTCCCAGCCAGAGTTTGAAAAGGGAGGGGAGTGTGATGGCAGCATACCCTGCCACACCCACAAAGTGGTGGAAAACACCCAAGCTCTATACAGTCTTTTTCCATTTTAATAAGCTTATCATTTCAGACTCTGTATTCTTAAATAAATTCACACATTTCATACATATATATATATATATATATATATATATATATATATATATATATATATATATATGTAACAATTTCGACAATGAATTATAGAGCTTACAATCTTGGGACAACAAACGACAGAGTTACGGCAACAAATTAAATAAAACTGCTTAACTGTCGCAATGTTGGCCACAAAGAGGAAACAACATAATGTTTGCGCATGTGGGGGCGGATCGGATAATTGTGACAGATTGGGTAGCGACAAGACAATGCGACAAAAATCCAAAGTGGCAGCAATTTGTAAAGATGGCGGCCATACACTCAAATGTGACAAAAGTATTCATTGTCTATTTGCCCCAATCTCAACGATATGGGCTGTTCATGCACAAAATGCAGTATTTTAATTTGAGGGCCACAGAATACTATTATATGAATATTATACTGTATATAAATGCACAGTTGTTTTAATAACCAGCTCCACTGTTAGGCAAAGCATACAGTTAAGAGCTTGTTTTCCCTTTTGTTTCAATTTATCTTTTGAAAAATTCTCAAGAACACTCTTTTGACCCTTCATCAAATTTCCACATAAATGGTAAATGGCGTTTACTTATATAGTGCTTTTCTACCTTAATTGAAGATCCAAAGCGCTTTACATTCATGGTCCCATTCACACACTGATGGTGGCTCCGCTGCCAAACACTGGCTCCAACCTTCCATCAGAGGCAATGTGGAGTTCAGTGTCTTGCCCAAGGACACTTTGACACATGGGTTGGCAAGGTGGGAATTGAACCTGCAATCTTCCGATCAGAGGCTGACGGCCCTTTCCACTGCACAATGGCCGTCCCATAGTGGTTCTCTTTGTTTCCTTCTTGCACCTTTACAAATGACAACAAAAAAAAAAATCTCAAATATGATGTGTCACTGCAAATAATTGCCGTTTTTTAAATTTTTTAAAACATCCTTTTTCTACTTTTTCACGTAAAAGCTCTAAAGACTGCCTCCCACTGAGTGCAACCTTTTCATTGGACTGTCATCAGAGTTATCGGATAACTAAACGAAAGGCTGAGCAACAGACCCTTGACTTTTATTGAGGCCGGACTCTAATTGTAATTCAACAGACCAGATCTTTTATGTCACTGAGAGCTTCATTTGCAGTTTGCATAAATCTAGGAGACATTAACTCACTCCCTTTCTCCATTCATTACAATGCTATTAGTCTCTGCGAATTGATCAATATATCATGTATAGAACATCTTGAATGTGTACGTCTGGCTCTTTTGTAAGCTCAGAGATAATGGTTTCCCCATTCAAACTGGCTTGTAGGAACATGTAGATAAAGCAGGGCAGGGAAGAGTTATACCGCTTACAGCTATGCAGAGGGAGCTATCTCATCCAGATTATAAGTGGGTGAAGTTAAAATGCATAAAAAGGGCCAGTTTATTGTGAGGAGGAGAGCAGTCTGGAGGAGGGCGTGAAGATCTGAGACTCAAACTGGCACCTTTTATTCTCCTCAGGCGTTCAGGAGGAAATCCACCCATTCTCCTTAGCCAGCCTTTACTGAGAGACAATGCCAAGCTTCTATTCAGGGACACTGAACGTTTAGAACATCAAAACTTAACTATGTTTTAATCTTTTATTTTTGTTTTCCAGTCTAATATTGCACTGTACAATATTTCCAAATCCACCATATAGTGAAACGTCACTTCCTTGAGTTTTATAGAAAACAAATGATTAACATTTGTATGATTTCATCAGAGGTCATGTGTTGCCTTTATTTCATTTCAGAAATGCACGATAATTTTTGCTTATATTTTTGTGTTTTTCTAAAAAGTCAAAACAGCAATAACTGACTCTAATCTGAATGGTTTCTATAGTCGAAACACCTTTGTGTTTTAAAATATTTTTTTTTGCCAATGTCTATAAAGAATATATATTTTTAAAATATTTGTATATATATAGGACAGAAAAATAAATTACCCCAAAGTTTCATCACCATTTTTTGCCCCGTCGCCATGGAAATATATTACTAGTGTTTGTGTCTGATTGCACACAGAGCTGAAGAGGCAGCAGCTCTCATTTTTTTTTTATTTTTAGTTTCGATAATGCAAACTGATTGGATTTGAAAAACACAAGTACTATTATATTGCAAACGTGATCTTAAATCTGCACACTGCAAGAATTCTTAAAATTTTCAAATTTTCTTGTAATAAGCCAAAAAAAAGCCAATGGAGTATAAAAAAATGGTCTTATTGGGAATTATTATTTTAAGAAAAGGACTCCTAGTCACTTAAACACGTTTTCTTGAGTTTATTGTGCTGTTGGAAAAAACAAAAAAACTTTCCTGATTAGATCATTTGACTCACAAGGCAGAAAACAAATTTTTTTTTTCTTTAAACAAAGGTCTTTTTCCTTTATAATATTCAGTTTTTTGCAGTGCGAGAAAAGCACATGGTTTAAAGCAATAATCCCAAATGCAAATTAAAAACATTTTAATTTAATTAAAAGTTTAGAGTCAAAGCGGACATAATCTAATATTTTTTAAGGGTTGAATTAGGTGGTTTTCCATTAAAGTAAATTGGAGCAGCCTTCATTTTGTTACCAAAAACCTAGTGGCTACATGCAGAAGTGTTGACATCCCTCCTTTGTCTAAATTACACTTCTGGTTTCACTGAAAGCGTGAACTTAAATAAGAACAATTAGGCAAAACAAGAAAAGCTAAAACTGATGTGAGTGTTAAACAGAAACAAGCAGAGGCCATCCATGGATAGATAAAAAATATATAAATAGGTAAAAATAACTGTGAGTCAAATACTTACTGTGAAAATTCCACTTTCCTTAAATAAGAGTGTCTTTATTGTCTATTAAAAAGTATATGAACTACTCATGAAAAATCACTTTAGTCAATTATTGCAAATCCCATATATTCGGTAGTGACAGTTTTGGAGTGGAATTACGGAAATTAAAAAATATGTATTTTGTTAATGATTGCAGTTTACTGATGACACAACTTTGCAGCTGAATCTCTGCTGCAATATTTTGTAGTTTTCAAATATTTTAATAAATGAAATTCTTCCAAACAATCCCAATACAATTGTCATAGATGTTAGACATGCCCACAAAGATTGAAATCATTTTATGAGCAAGGTAGTAGGCCTTTGTCAGTTTTTAATTTCTGAATCAGAAGCACAGAACAAAGTGCAATTAGGACCTAATTATAATAGGAACATTAAAGAGAAAACAAGGGGAAAAAAATCACAAAGAATTTACTTTATTGCAATTTAATACAGATTATGAGTAATGGAACCCAACTAATGAAGGCAGCAACTTAATCTTTTTAAAATAACTTACATTCTTGCTTCTGCTCTAAATCCTCACTTTTTAATTTAAGAATGAATGGAAATTAACCTTCACTTAGTCATTGATTTAATTTCCTTAAATCTCATCTCTTTTAACACAACTTTTCATCTTGAAATAAATGCTGAAACTTTCAAACGCACAACTGTCCAACACATCCTACATGTTCTTTCTTTACTTCCTCTTGTTGGGTTTTGACCTTTGCAAGGGTCAGCATGAGAAAAAGCTTTACGGACGACAACACAGGGACATGCAGGAATTTGAGGAGGACAGCGGGAGGCAAACTTTTCCTGACCTGACTGATGCTGTCAGAAAGAAACACATGCACACACCAGCAGGCATATCAGTGGCTAACAGCCATGGCGTCTAGGCTTGAATTTACTCTACAGTGGAGCCAGTTAAACAAGCCTTAATTTAGCATCCTGCTGACTAAAGTGGGATTGCAATAAAACACATTACACCTTGTCCTGCAGCAGAAACTCCCTCTCCCTGTTGCCCTATTTCTCTGGTGCTCTCTCTGTGTCCTGGGAGAATTGATTTTTCCGAACACACAAGAACAAATCAAAGGGCAGAATGATTGGGTGGCAAAAAGAAAAGGTAGACATGGCATTGCAATCAATTTGACTATTAACTGACCAATGTTTTGCTCTTCTCTTCAGGATTTTTATATCCATAGTATAATGACCTTGGAACAGATTACATGGGATTAATTACAACCTTGATAAACTAAGACAGAGATACTAAAACCTTTTAAAGTGAGCAAATGATGATTGTGAAAGCTAATCTAACCGTAAAACATGGCCTGCCACTGCATCTCAATGCCTTTATACAACTAAAGAAAAACACACACATTTAAAAATACATACCTTCATTAATCAATTTAGGTGTTAAGATAATTTTTGTAGATAAATTCATTGTTTAATGCTTTTATTTAGGAAATAACAATTGTGGTTTGTGTCTTTCTATTATTTATTTATTTTAATTAGCAAGTTTGAGCACATCTGCTTTCACAAACCAAACATGATAGCTTTACAAAAGCACATTTTCTGATAAAGATTAAAAACAAAAAAAAGACTATGGAGCTACTTTTTCTTAACTCATTAAAATTGGAGCTGGATGGCATGTTGAATACAAAGGCATGTATTCCTCCGATTATCTTTTGGTTTCTTATCGCTTAGGTTTCTATAGAGAATAAACAGTTATCATTGTCATTATTTTTGTCAGAATTACCATTCTTGCTCTGATAACTTTTTTCTTTTAACATTGTCTTTCTAATCTTTTTTTTTTTTCATTATATTTATTCTTTATTAAAGAAATAAACTGGCCAATCAGATACCTAAAAAAAAAAAAAGCATGTGGTGCCCGCTGGCCCCCACCTCGAATGTTCAAAATGTTTGACAGATTCTCCCGAGCCCACTTTCAGTGGAAGGGGTGTAGACTTCAAACAAGTTTTCTCCTTATTGGCGACTGTAGTTGCCATAGAAACATTGACTCAGAAAAACTTGGACCGATTACTGCTTACTAATCTCCTCAGGCTCAAAAGGGTAGCGTTCATATCACAGAAAAATGGCAACTGAATTGGCTTAATTTCGCTGGAGCCAGAAGTCAGGCATTTCTATGGATGATGTCACACCCGCTCATTCCAGTTCTCTTATGCAGTCAATGGTTTGAATTCTGGCTGGGATCTTTTTGTGTGGAGTTTGCTTATTCTTCTTGTGCATGCATGTTTTTTTTCCAGGCACTCCAGCTACTTCCAACAGTCCGAAACCATGCTTCATAGGCTGATTGATGATTCCAAACTGTCCATAGATGTGACTGTGAGTGTTTGTGATTGTGTGGCCCTTTGACCAGCAACCTGTCCCTCAGTACTCCATCTTTGCTACACCCTACAATGGCAGGAATAGGCTCCAGCAACCATGTGACTCCAAAAGGGATTCAATGTTTTTGAAAAATTGATGGAATGTCTGGAATCCAGGATTTCTAAAGAACCAAGACTGCTGGTTAAGTATTGTCAAATAATGAGACTGCATGTTTGTGATTGCATATGAAGACAAGTGCAACTATTAAATAAAATCTTAACATTCATAAAGCTTCGGTTACCAGATTTAAAAAAAAAAAATTGTTTTGAGGTAAATCAAACAATTTTGTTCATTTTGTGGTTAAACTGAACTGACAAAGAGTTGCTGGGAAATCCATCTAATACCTTTAATCTGTTTGAAAGTTATTGATTGAAAAATGTTCTGGTATTTTACATTAACTGATTCTACAGCATTTTATTACAGACAATCTTAAAATAACTCCAGTTTCATTTTTTGCTCACATGCCCAACTACCTCCATCAATAGTGCTCACCTTGCCAGCTTTCCCAGTCACCCTATTCTAAGTGGATGATTAAAAAGAAATGGAGGGGTTTTACTGGGGGCTCATATGCATGGCACCTCAAGAGTTCCAGACTCCAAGCTAGCCAAGCAGAGCAAGCTACAGCTGTCCTCCAAACAAGCCCAGCATCCTTTATTTATTTCTGCTGAAATATTGATGTGTGTTATGAAAGGTTTAAAATAATGTGTCTGCCTCCTTTCCTTTGAACCAGCACACTGTTTTCTAATGCATAAATAATTCCTCCCCTGGACACTGCACAGACAATAGGTCGCCCACATTAGGTTGGGGTGTATCCACTGTATCACATTCTTTCTGCCTGAGAGAAAATATCCATTCCTTGTAATTTCCTACACTTATACAATCGGCGATGACAGTAAATAATTGATGTATGAATTTAGGGCTGCAACTCCAACACAATATGACTTCATGTCAAGGGTTAGTCCCCAAAGATTTGAAGCCAAATCATCTTGCAGTATGGATAATTCCTTCCTAGAAAAAGAATACAGGTTTTGAGCTTTGGCCTTTTATTTTTCCTTCCAAGGATACGCCCAGATTGTTGTTGGTTTTTTTTTCCTTTCTGAACTGTAGTGTTATCCCATAGAAATAAAATAATGTCATGTGTGGGGTCTTGCTTTGATTAGCCTGTGATTGGATTCAAGTGTAAAAAATGCACTTTATATATTTCAATTAACATGTTGATTTCTTCACATTTTATTATCTTTTGGTGATTTAGTATGACGTCATATGCAGAAATCCTGTACAAAACTATTATTTGTTTATCTAGCAGAGTGCTTTACAGTACTGAACTTACATTTTGAGAGGCTCTTTTAAATGCAAAGTTCAAACGTGGATGTTTCACATTGTTAGAATAAAATGTTAAAAGTGCAATTAAGACATATAGGCATAATGGAGGTTCTACCAAATCAGAAACATGGATGACATTGAATCTGTTGGTTGTCCTCTGTTTCAGAAAATGTTGATATGCTGTATTTCAGCCCCCAAGAAATATAATCTCAAGATTAAACATTTAAATGTAGTTTTAAAGTAACTTTATAAAAATTGTGGAATAATTTTGTCTACACATGCATACAACTAAAACATTAATCCATTAATATAAACTAGGGCTGTCAATGATTAGTCGACTATAAAAAAATCATCTCCGCTAATTTGGCAAAATCGAAGTGTCTTTCTCTCTCTCTCTTTTTTTTTGGATCGCCAAGCACAACAGGAACGTTCTTTATTTCTCCCTCCCCGAGCTTTATATGTTCACATAAATGCTCAAACAAGTTCATCCCTCTAACTTCAGATGCAAATACCACAGGAGTTGAACACCCCATTCAAAAGTACCTCCATGAAAGAAGGAAAGAGTAGAAGAATCGGGCGTTCAGAATCGGGGCGGGGGAGAAGTGGGGGTGGAGGAGAAAAGGACAGCGCCCCTTTACGCGGGCAGTGGGGCGGATACGCTCAGTCCCTCTGCATTGTATAAAGTTTGAGTTCTGATTGTAAAATTGTTCTTTTGTTAAAATGTTTCACCAGAAGCCTTTGCATGGAGCTTCACAGAAGCCTGATAGTTAATTATTGTGTATCAATAATGGGTTTCTTGGTTACATTTTTTACGGTATTTAATATTATTTTTCTTAATGAGATGATCTTAGAATAGTAATATAAATTTGTTTTTAATCACTCCTGACATGACACAAAATTAAGAGGCCTTTCCTCCCAAATGCACTCATGTCAGATGATTGAGTAAAATGATTACATTTATTGTCACAAGTGTTTATGATTGGGTTAAGTTTGAAGCACATGTTCTTATCTTCTGCGGCACAGCAGTGCCTATAGTTTCTGTTCAAAAGCAAATTTCTTAAGTGAGAGAATTGCATTATAATAAGTGCAAGTAAATGTACTGCTTAAGGAGGATCTTTTTTTGACACTAAATTTTATTTTGAAAGGAGCTTGTAGGTGCTGTTGTTAGATTAAAATAAATCAATTTAAAATAATAATAAAAAAAATAATAAAATGAATCAGTTTTTTTCACTTGAGTTTTTATTTTTCTTTTTTAGTTTTGTATTTTCCTTTTGTTAAATTAGATTACTCTTAATGTCAGTGAGTGCATGTCTGGACATTCAGAGCGCTTATGTGGCTGGAGAAGCAATCCTGCAATAGAATTTCATTCAATCATTTTTCATGTATGTTTAACACTAAGTCAGCAAAATATTGTTGAATTAAAAAAAAGAACACCAGAAGAACAATACAAACACAGCAAATGTAAGTAATTGTTCTAATTCAATTTGTAATTCAAAAAAGTGAATGACAGGCATTCAAAATAACACTGGGTCAGTGACTAAGTAGTAAATCTATGTGATAGATTGCAACAACTCCTCCTGCTTGGCCTACACCTTCAGGAATGTTTAGGGTTAGACGAGTGGTTAACATTGACTAATCTAAGCTAACATAACCTCTTACAGCAGACAACATTCTATAATATAAATCAAAATATTGGTTCAATTAACAAACAATTTTAGTAAAAGCTTTGATATGATCCTTGTATTATTTAAACCTTAATAATAATTTGTATAATTTGATACATACATTTCTGAGATCCCTATCTTAATAGAATGTTCAAAACTTTCCTTAATAACTAATTGTATGTATCATGGTCCATGTTTTTGCCCTGTAGTCCCTCATCATTGCCCTAGGGGCAGTAGAATGACTTTTTCTGGTCATTTCGAAGTGGCTGCTTCAGTAAAAAATCAAAAATGATTTGGACAGCAGAAAGGTTTAGCTGCATTTCTAAAATTTACAGCGAGAATAACATCTGTAGTTAGTCACACATTTTAAGTGACTATTTGATGTATTGAAATAATGCAAAGATTTATTGTTAATTAGTTCTTTATTATATAGTTACAACATGTTAAAAATGTGTGGATCAAATTTGAGACCGTTAGTAAAACATGAACTTTTTTTTGCTGAACACTTATGTCAACATTTTAGTATCCTTAACCAACATTGTTGTGATGAAAACCTTACCAAATCACCCACATGATAAATGATACTATCTATATAAAAAAAAAAAAAAAAAACAGGAATTGGCAACATTTTTTATAGATTTAGCCATCAAATATTCTCTTTGATACAATGTATGAATTTGAATAATCCGGGAGCAGATGTAATTACAAGTGTTTTGAAGAAATATTACTTCGTGAGGAGCCACTTGTCTGCTTGATCCTAATCCTTATGGCTGTTTGTTGGAATGCCACTAAAATGGTTCCATTTCTTGTTTATAGAAGAGAGTTACCAGTCAAACTTGACATTTTATTACCAAAATCATGTTTTTTATAGAAAGTTTTTCATCATTTAAATATGCAGGAACATTTTCTTACAATTTCCAAAAAAAGAATTGGAGACCTAATGTCTATCTATTACTAATATAAAAGGAGAAAAATTAAATCAATTATTACAATTTTTCACAGTTTTTTTGTTTATCTTCAGTTGTTAAGAAAAAGACCTGGTCAAAAGGAACAAAAGAAAATGGTTGGATGGTTTAAAAAAGGATTCAGTGTTGCTAAAATTTTGATTCCCCTCCAAGTGTCCCATGTCTAACACACCTGTAGTACTGTGAGGTGTTGAGCAGTAGGTAAGCAGGAACTCCTGGAAAAAAAAGGTTTCCAAAGGTTTATCTCTAGTTCTGCAGTGAGGAATGTTTCTTTAAAAAATCTTTAAAAAAGTAAATTGAGTCCCACTGTCACTGATAAGTTCTGTGTGGTTTCCAAATCTGGTCAACACTGTAGACAGGAAGGCAGTGATGGTAGAGGTAGTCATTGAAGAAGTGAACACAACCTCTGGTCACTTTATTAGTCTATCAGCCATACCAGTCCATACTTGGCCACCAGTATAAGTCCTGAAATCTCTGTTTTGTACGGACATTGCCTTGGTGGGTTTCATGAGCCAAACTGACCAGCTGCTTTTTCAGGGATACAGGAGCTATGTGTCTCTGTGGTCCTCTGTAGACAACGGTGTTCTGAACAAAGAGTTCATTCTTAACTACAAAGTAAGACTTACGTGCTGACGTTGCTGTTTTGGGACAGCCTTTTTGAATCTGCTCCGTCAAAACAGCAAGCTCTGGACATCCTTCAGAAGCTATCAAAAAAAAAAAAATCACTGAGAGGCCCTTCAGTTCTGTGTCTAACAGGGCCACCAATTCAGGCTCCATCACTGGCTCTCTGTTCTCTGATGATGCAAGAGGTAATCTGGAAAGGCAGTCAGCCACATGATTTTGAGCCCCAGCACGGTAGACCGGTACCGTAGACATGGTAGTCATAGGAAAAACAGAAGAGTCTAGCTGACCACCGTGTAATGTGCATTCCTGCGCGTCCCAGTCCTTTTGTAGCCAACAGTGTCGTCAGGGCTTGATGATCAGTGTGCAGAGTAAACTGTGTTCCTCAGAGGAAGGTCCTACACTTTTCCATGGCCTAGACGTAGGCCAACGCCTCCTTTTCCACCACTGAATATTTTCTCTCTGCCGGGGACAGGGAATGTGAAACAACGCAACTGTTCTTTTAATCTTGTCTGTGTGTATTTGGGTTAAGACTGCTCCCTCTATAATCTGAAGCATCTGTGGACACTAAGGTTGGGAGGCTGGGATCAAAAACAGCCAGTGCAGTGCTGTTTACAATCAGATTTTTGATCTGATCAAAACTCTCCTGTGCAGACGGAGTCCACTTAAACGCTCCATCTTTAGGTTGGCATACCATGCCGTGAGCCCTAAAAATGAACGCAAGGTGGTGGCGTCACAGGGTGCTGGTGCTTCAGTGATAGCTTTAAGGTGCTCCTAATTAGGCAACAGACCTTGTGCAGATATGACATGCCCCAAGAACTGTAAACTTTCTTGGTTGAAATGACATTTGTCAGGGTTCAGCTGAATGCCTGTCTTCTCAAGAGCATCTAGCACTGCCTTCAGGTTGTTGTCATTCTCCTGTTGGATTTTCCAATAGATGATCACGTGATCCAAGTAATTCTAAACTCCTTGGAGACCCTTCAGCACCAGAGACATGAGCCTGGAGAAAGCACTTGGTGCTGAGAACAACCTATATGGAACTCTCCAGAACCTGAAAAGGCCTTCATGAGATATGAATGCTGGAATGTCACAGCTTTCTTCAGTGAGTAACACCTGATGATTGTAATTTGCCATGTCTATAGTGGAGAAAACAGTAGCTCAATGCATATTTGAAAAAAATGTCATCCGTTTGTGTGAGTGGGTGACTTTCCATTAAAATCACTTTGTTTGGATGCCAGTAGTCCACACACATTCTCACTTTTCCATTTTTCTTTAGTGTGACCACAATGGGTTGGAGGGATAGGGATGGATGTCCAATGAATAGGTAAAACTGGCGCTCTAATTCGAGCATGCTATGTAGCTTATAAGCAGCCTAACACCAGGACTTTGGATTTAGTGTAGGTCACTAAGCTTGATGATGGTTCAGCCAGTGGTATCTCCTTAAAGTGTCTTTGGTAGACATGTTCAGGAATGGTTGGCACAGCAGAGCCACTATCCACCACTAAATCAACTTTGCAGGTAGAAGAATTTGCACTTATGTTAACTGCACATGTAATCTTGTGGTGTAATTGTTTATTTTGTTGCATCAGCACTGTGTTCATTTCAAGAACAACCCCTTCTTCTACCTTGATTGCAGACTTAGACTTACAAATCTGAGCAAAGTGTTTTGATTTGTTGCAGTTTCAGCAGGTTACTTTACTTGTGGGGCAGTCTGGGGCATCTTTTAGGTGAACTGAAGAGCCACATCTGAAACAACATCTGTCCCGTTTGGAGGGTAACTCAGGTGGATTGTTACTCCTTGCTTTGAGTTTGAACTGGTGTTTGGGCCTTTGCTTTATTACGTGCACTGATGGCACCGGTGGTGATGAACCTGTGTGGACTTTACCGATCGCAGCCATCTTTACCGCCATGTCTAGTGTGAGATTGCCCTCCGTTTGCACCAACAGTTTTTCTCGTATCCTCTGGCAGCTTGCATGTTCAATGACGTGATCTTGTATCATCTCATCTGTAATTCCGCTAATGTTACCGCCAGCTGTCGCAGTGCGGCCACGTACTCCCCCAGCTTCTCATGCAGTCTCTGTAATCTCTGTCTGAACTTATGTAGTTCTATGATGAGATTTATAGCTGGCTTGAAATGCGCCTACAATGCAGTCACAGCTGAATCAAAAGTCATACCTCCCTCCATAACATAAATATACGTTGTCCTTTGGAACCCAGACAGTGAAGAAGTAATGCCTGCTTCCGTTTGTTGAGCCAGTCATCCCCCTCTGCGTGAATGGTTTGTAGGTAATTTGCAAACATTTTCATCCACATGTCAAATGGAATAGTGGGTTGTCAGACAAACTGCAAAAATAAAGGAGGTATAGGCACAACATTCGCCATCCTCGCCGACAATTTGTGGTAGCACAGGTGTAAGTAAGGGTTCATTGGAAGAAAAACCATGATTTCAACTTCACTCGTTCAGCCGTTCTAGGGCTCCTTTTTATTTTCTTCTTTTCTTTCCTTTTCAACACTACAAACATACACAGCAGTCTTCAGCAACACCTAGTGCCGTGGCATGGTATTGAATATACAACACACGCCTTGCCAGAATCCCTGATTGTGAGCCGCCTGTGTCTCTCAAAATGTGCACAACGCGCTCATCCGTACGCTCGCTGCTTCTGTGTCAGCAAGAAACTGCCCGACAGTCAATCGAGTGGAGGACTTCCCAAAGGCGCACAGGAACATTTTTTTTTACAGATTTTAGAACTTGGTGCACACAAAAAATGCACTGGATTATTTGAAGCGTGGTCGATTTTTGAAAAAAGTTTAGGTTTTTAATTGCACCTTATAGTGCAGAAAATAAGGTGTCTCTTCAATGATTTTTATGGGAACCAAAAATAACAAAAATGTGATCAAATTGTCAGTATTGTAAATAGGAGAACTTTTCAGCAGGACATCAGCAACTTGTAGCACTTTAATTGATTGTACGCACTAATTTATTTTAGCATATTTCTAGTGCTTCAAGTATTATATGAGAACTGTAAAAGAAATACAGGAAATATTTCAACAAAAGTTTTGGGAATGTTTTTTCAAACAATAATTATTTGATTTGCATGGCAATGTGAGCTAGGCTCACATTCATCGATACATTCAAGAAATAACAAACTACTTGATAGATGTAATTTTTGGGGGGAGGGTAATGGAAAGAATGAAAGTGACAGATATTGTTTTGATATGATGATGATTTTATATGAATAGTGGTCTCTACATCCTCAGGGGAATTTCTCGACACATTTATCATGAACAGAAATGACCTCAAGAGCTGCCCTGACCTCTATAAAGCTCTTGGATCAATTGCATCGTTGCTCTCCCCCCCATCGTCCTCCTCTCTGCTGCACTGGCTTTGGATACAAGAAGAGCTCGGGGCTACACAGACGTCCTGGCTGCCAGCCCCTCTGTAGATGCTGGTAATGTGGATGCGTATGGCTGTTTGTGCATGTGTGTGTGTGTCCAAGCCTTCATGTGTACTCTTGACCACCCTGCACTGTAATCACAGCACACAGCTGGCACCTGTCTCCTTTCTCCCAGACCCTCCTATGCTATTACTGGTATGATCTCAACAGTGGATCCTTATGTCTCTAGCCATGATTAATCTGATAAATAATAAATATATCAATCTAGCCTCTCGACAAGGACTAATTCAAAGCAGCAGGGACGCAGAAGTCTCCTTTAACTGCTCCCTGTCGTGGACAAATGAATGATTTAATGATGAATTATTTAGGAAACATGGAAGTTTTGATCAAATAGTGTCCACACATCTGTCTTCAGTTGTTTGATAAATGTCAGATAATTCCAGCTTGCTATCACTGTTCATCTAACATGATGTGCACACACAGAACATGCACAAACATTTATAAACCACACAAACACTCAGAATACAAAAAAAGAGACATTTTAGCTCTTTTGAAGGATGCCACAGGCTACTGTCACTGACATCAGACATTGAATATCACACAATAAATTACAGCTGGATCTCAGAGCCACCTCCTCCTTGAACTTTGATCATGACAGCTTAGGATAACACCCCCTCTTCAGCAGCTCTTCTATGTCTGAGCAGGTGTACAAACTTATTTACTAATGGAGACCTCCAAGGCTCTCAAGTCTTTATACGTTTTGAACGATCTCAAATTGGGATTTTAACTTAGCTTTTTTTGTTTTTCCAATGAAAATGATGCTCGACCAGAAAGCAAACTTAACAAGTTGTGTTTAGGCATAATAAGGAAATGAAAAATGTACTTTGGAATTTTTTTGAGAGCCTGTCTTGGTGAATCAGAATGCATAGCAAAAAATTTATATTTTGTTGAATCATATATTACTTATGGGGTAATTAGTTTTTACGCTGTCAAACATTTACATTACAAGCAAATTATTAAAACTCTGTCTGACTACTTCTTTGTACAGCATTCAAACTGTTTAAAGTTAAAAGGCAAAACAATACATTTTTGTTTAAAACCAGAAAAAACAGTTTTATTTGTCCATCTTCATCTGCTCATCTGGCACCGGGTCGCTGGGACAGCAGTCTGATCAAAGATACCCAGACCTCCCTCTCCCCTGCCACTTCCTCCAGGTCCTCTGGAGGGACCCCAGGGCGTTCCCAGGCCAGCCAAGAGGCAAAGTCTCTCCAGCGTGTCCTGGGTCTTCCCCGGGGCCTCTGCCCAGTGGAATGTCTCCCCAGGAAGACTTTCAAGAGGCATTTGGACCAGATGCCTGAGCCACCTCAACTGGCTCCTCTCGATGTGGAGGAGCAGCAGCTCTGGTTCAAGCTTTCTCCAGGTGACCGGTTGGTCATCCAGTTTTGATTAAGATATAAATTGGTAACATAAAAGTTTTGATCACAAAGTTCAAGATTATTTATCAAAAATCCTAATAAATTGCTCTTCTTCTTTTTAAATATTGAGAAACTGAGGAAACCTGTTGTAACATAGTTTTCACAAAAATGGGCCACATAAATAAGTCAAAAAGTCTTTCCGCACTGGCAGATTTTCTTTAAATAAGCAATATAAATACATAATATGGTGCCTATGGAGTACAAAAATGGTCCTATCAAGAACTCTTATTTTAAGTAGAAATTGTAGTCACTAAGACATGTTTCCTCAAACTAATAGTTTTTTGCTATTGAAGAAACTTTCTTTATAAGGTTATCTTTTCTTACAAAACAGAAAATAAGAGATTTTTTTTTAAACAAAGGTAATCTTTATTCCTTAAGATTCTGTTGCAATGACTTCACCCTAGATTTATAAATATGCATATATAATCTTAATTTGTATCTTAAAAATGAAAATAGGATTTAGTTCCTTTGTGAAAGGTGTGTCAGGATTTAAGAGCCTGGTGGAATTCTCATTTTTGAATTATACTGCTTACCTTCAGTGATGAGACATAAATAAAGAATGTTAAACAAGGGACATCTAAGTATGAAAAGCTACATTTATCTGCACAAGTCAACGTCAGCAAAAACAAATCAAATAAATTTGACGATGATTTAGTTGTTTAGCCTAAATATTTATATATTGTTATCACATTTTAATATTATGCATAACCAATAAAATTAAATCTTATATGACAAAATATTTTTTCTTTTTTTTTGCAATGTTTTTTTTTTTAATCTTTAAAAGCCCCCCCACTCCCTCTGCATTTTATTATATATATATATATATATATATATATATATATATATATATATATATACATATATATGCCCTCTGGGTATGCAGGGAATGGCCAGTTTAATAGGGCCAAGAACTTGACAAATCCCTTCCATGCCCTCCAAAATTTCCATCAGATGAAGAGACATCCATACCTTAATGCACATACACACATCTATATGCACACTGACACACGTACATTGTAGTGTGTTTCTTGGTGAGAAAAACCAGATCCTGGAAACTCACCGTCAGGTTGACAGACTGCATTGTCCAACCAAGCTTTGGTGATTGTAACAAGCATCAGTACATTACAGCAAACAAAAGCAGGATTGGGAGTGTCATCAATCAGTTGCCTGACAGTTGACTTCAGTTTGTTTGTCCTGCACTCTGCATAATAAGTGATTGGATCTCAGCTAATTAGATATTGGGTAATCAATCATTGCCAACAAGGCACTTGGCTTGCTGAAGGGACTCTCCCTTTGCGTGCGTCTGTTGTCATGAAATAAATTAGAAATAAAAACTATTTGGTGCCAGCCACAAGGTAATTCCCACTAGTCAGCTGTCCAACCATTGCCTTTGTGCAAAAGAGACACATGGACAAGAGAGGGGGAGGCGGGGTCTCATGTCCTAACCAATTACTGAAATATTCAGTTGAGGAATTTACATAATAAATTAATCACTGAAATATTGATGTCTTTGCCTGAAATTATGTTTTCCTTTGCATAAATGTCCATCTAACAGTGAATCTACATGATAAACAAATAGTTTGCACATATAACATAGTATTTGCGCATGTAAATGACAAGGTTTTATTTGTTTGAAGCTAATATATGTGCACATATATTAGCTTCAAACAAATATATATATACATATATAATGGTAGATCATGTGCAAACAACACTTTATAAATCACATTAGATTATTTAAAAACTTTGTTTTGTTCTATTGACACATTAGAAAATAACTACTCGTCGGATATTAGCTCGTTGATATTAAAATTTGAAATCCTACTTAGACTAATCCTTATCAATGCTTTTGTTGCATACATTTTTAGTTCCATACTTTATCTTTACTCCTTCAAAATCACTCATGATGGTCTGTCATGAGGACTCACAAAAACTAGGTTTGTTGATCTTGCCACAGAATTGCATTTTTTTTTTCATTTTCTAATAAATATGTATTTAATAAATGGAACAAAAAGTTTAAGAGAAACATGAGACAGTAAAGAAACAAACTACGAATAAAAGAAAAGAAATGATGATGGAGATGAGGGATGTGAAGGTAACCATTTGAGAAAAAAAACGATAGAGAAACCAGGGCTCGAGGTGAAAGGAAACACTATTTTATTCATTTTTACACAAAGCCAGACTGTAAGTAAGAGAAGCAGCTAGCTGGGCCTCAGTCTCTCAGCAGTGTGTCAGAGCCTGTCACCGCCGCTGCCACAGAGACAGTTACAAGTTTACAACAGCTGCCGACTAATGTTTGATCAGTGATAAAATATGCCGAGGTGACAACACCATGCTGCCCATGCATTTGTGGGGCCCTTTTGCATTAAAGTTTCAGTGCCTGGCAAGTAAAGGATGGCCCTGATGGTCTTGGTGCTGCTGCAGCTCTTCATTCTCGTTCACTCCCTGAAGGTACACCCAGAGACAGGCACAACTTCACAAGATGTCAGAAACTATATCTGTTGTTGTGTTCATTCAGTGAGCCTTCTGCAGAGTACACTGGTCCTTGCATTAGCTTTGTTAGAAGAACACCACTGAGAGTTACAGGAAACAGTTAGCCCTGTAAAGCCAATGACATCACTAAATTGACAGAAAAGTCTTTTTTTTAGATGTTCTCTAAATTTGTTGATGAAATCCACACAAAGGAAAATGATATATATATATATATATATGTGTGTGTGTGTGTGTGTGTGTGTGTTTTCTAGGAGATATACCGTAGATGATATGTTGGGTCATTTAGAAAGTTTTTGATCACGGGCAGTTTAAGATGGAAAAGAAAAACTGAATTACAAAGAATTAATTATCAGCACATTTTGCATTCTTTCAACACAGCAAGTAGTCATTTAAAATAATGAATAACATTAGATGAGTTATTCTCACCATTAAGTTTTCCAAACTAGCAAAACTTTTTCCCGGCAAAAATATTTTTGAGATTTCATGGAAGCAGCCATTTGAGCAGAATAAGCTCTTCTACTGCCCCTAGTGTAAGGATGATGAACTACAGGGCAGAAGACGTGTACTACGTTCTATACAATAGGTTTTTCAGGAAAATTTTGATGAGATAGGAATTTCAGCAATGTGTATATCAAATGTGATACGAATGCTGATGCTGAGAAGAAAGAGCTAAACCATAATAATATCCTCTCTGCTATTTTTTTTCTTCAAAACATAATTGTTGTTTTTTTTTACAATAAAAATGAAAAAGATGGTGTCATGATTTTTAGAATTTAAAAGTGATTTTACACCATCAAATAAAATTGCAACTTTATTTGTTTTTCCCCTCATTTTTTCTTTTTGCTGTATCATTAGTTGGAGCACTATTATTAACCAGGATATTTTCTATCTTCTCTGAGGCCTTTCCAGCTGTCTAGTCGTCTGTTTGTTCATGGTGAAGCCAACAACATGGGGATGCCAAACAGAGTCTCCTGGTAAATGTCATCTGTCAGAGGATTGAAGCCCACTCATCAATCGCCCTGCCATGGAGCCATGGGCAATGAAGCCCCTCCGGAGAGATGGAGAGAAGAAAAGAAACGGAAGAAAATGGCACTGAATGAACCAAAGGAACTTATGGTCAAAAAATGAGAGAGGGATAGAGGGAAAAAGAGATCATTTTGGACGAATCACATTTCTCATCCCCTGTGACAACGTCCTCTGACAGTTTTGTTGCTGGCAGTCTGTGCTGTGGGGTATTATTGCCAGAGTGCATTAGAGGAGTGTGTAATTTGACATCTCAATATTGAAATTGTAATGCATCCTTACACAGTATAAATTGCTGCCTAGTAATTGGATTCCAGATGAGCAGTACAGAGAAGCGAGATGTCCTTGCAGGCTTGATAATGCTGTGTCATGGTGGCTGATGAGGGAGCTGAAACAGAAAGAAAAAATGTGAATAAAAAAAAGTTGAAATGTGATTTGAAATGTAAACATATTTTAAAAAATCCCCAAACTTTTCACTGTGGTCATCAAATCAAGTTTAGCGTTCAGTGTGTCTCACAGTGAGACACACCTTCCTTACCCACACTGGATTCATCGCTGTTTCTATCCTCCCTGTGCTAGAGTGGCTAAATAATTCAACCTGGTGAGAACCAGTGTATCTTACAGCATACTTAACATGCCAAAAAAGATCAACAGACATGGACCAGGGGCTCCAGATTCAATTAGGTCTTTTGTTACAGACAATGGGGCTACAAATTCTATTTGTTACAATGTTCACTGTATCGTGAGCCATCAACTTTGTACCTGGCTCCTTCTGTCACCCTGTCTTCCTTCCACTCGTGTTTTTGTTTCACTAATGCTGTTGACGTTAGTACCCACTCCTTTTACCTGCCTCTTTTTATCATTACACCCTGATCAGCAGGTATCCTATGATTGTGTGAGCCTTCGAATGTGTACTTGTGTCTGCGTGTGCGCATGTCGTCGGGTCAAGTGTCACCTGGGATCAAGTGACGATGGAGCCTCAGACAGAGCCAGCTATTCTTCAGGGTCGCTCAGATACTGCAGACTAATTGGATGAAGTGTAAGTCAAGCCAACAGGCTTTGGACTTTGATGTGATACTCTGAGAAAGAGAGAGGGGACAGACAAATGTTCTGTACACACGCCAGGGTTTCTTCTGAACGCAACTTCTGTGTAACCGGTATCACCTCCTTTTTGTAGAAGCACAAATACATGGAAGATAAAATAATCTCAATCCAGGAGTTTGGGTGTTTATATTAAAGCAAAAAACTAGACTAAACACAGATGACTTAAGATTTATAGCCCAACTGCAAAGTCTCACTTTCTTCAAAGGGAACTCTTTAAAACTCCAGATAAACGGTTTTGAGAAGTTATTTATAATATATATATATATATATATATTATTGGATCCATTCGTTTGTGAAAAACCAAGTTAAAGAAAAAAAAAACTCTTGTAAAGGAAAATAACAAAAAAATGAGTTGACGGTTCAAAAAAAAAAGAGATTCAAAGGTTAATAATGGTACAGGCACATTAGTTGTATGACATCGTCCTGGCCAGCATTTTCCCTCCCTATCAATTTTTGTTGCTTACTGTCCCTTGTCGCTACTTCTACATTCTTTGTATCTTACTAATGTACATTTTTATCTGACTTGTCCCTTGCTTCTTTTCTACATTTTTGCTGTTTTTTAATCTATGAGATACAGTAAGACAAAGATACCATCTGGTAGAGGTTTTACCTGCTGCCTTTTAAAGATGTGTCCACAGCATAAACATTTTTTCTTTCTTATTTTCTTGCTAAACATATTTTTCTGTTTAATGTTGCAAAAGATAGATGGGCAAAGCAACATATAAGGATGTTATAGAACTGCTAGATAAATGGTAAATCCCTGCCTTGCCCTCCCATGTGTCGAAGTGTCCTTGAGCAAGACACGGAACCCCACATTGCCCCCGGTGGTTAGAAGTTGGCGCCAGTGTTCGGCAGCGGAGCCACCATCAGTGTGTGAATGTATGAATGGCACTGTGAATGTAAAGCGCTTTGGGCTTTGTAAGAAGGTAGAAAAGCACTATACAAGTATATGCCATTTACCATGTTACAGCTCAGAAAAAAACAATTAAATAAAGACCTACTTGTTTTTAATCTATGCATCACAAGCGAAACTCCTGTCTCTTCATCTGCATGATCACATCTTTTTAGCAAATTTTTTACTTTTTACACAGTTGCAATATATTATTTCTGCAGTGCTGAAGTCACTTCTTTTTTTTATTTCATTATTGTTTTTGAGCAAAGAAATATCATTTCTAAATAATCTAATTTTAAAAAATAGTGCCCATGTAAATTCTGAAAATTCTCCAAAACAAACTCCAGATCTCTTCTTTGTCTGCCACGTTAATCTTAAAATTTTGAATAATTTCCACTCAAATAACAAGAAAACACATAAAGATTAAATCAACACATTAACGCCAAAACAAACAAATTAAAAACCCACTTTGATGAAAATCGTGTTTTTGCTGTTTTTAACATATTTTTTGACATGTTTTTTTATATTGATAGACATATTTTAAAAAAATTAAGCTTGAAATTGCATTTGTGGGAGCTTCTTTATTCAAATAATTGTATTGTGAATCAGGAGCAGACAAAACAAAACAAAAAATAAGTTTAAAAAAGCTTGTAGCTTGTACAGTTGTACAGCTGAATAGATCCAATATTGTTTGCTGTTTTTGTTGCACCGGTAAAGCTAGCTTGGTGGAAGAGCGAGTAAACAGATGGGTGATGAGAAGTAGGGACAGGCTTACAACAGTCCCGCCCAAATTCAGAGATGAATTTCCTATGAACTGTCGCGCTGCAGAAACTATATCCAAGACTACTGGAGACACTTTTCAACAAGTGATGGGAGAATTGAACTGAAGCTGCAAAAGTTTTGTCAAGTGTACAGGTTAAGAAAAACCCACATGCAAAAAAAACAAAAAAAAAACAACGTTTTTTAAGAGCAGTTTCTCAGCAGCTTTTACAATTGCACCTTGTATCTATATCTTGCAAAACACACTAAACTGATCATGAAAATTTCCTACAAGTGCAAATATTTATATATATATATATATATATATATATATATATATGCTAATTGTCACAACACATTTCTTTTATGAGTCACAAGGATGTGACAAAAGAGGAACAGCTTTTAACAATTATTGTTTGGCCTTGCAAACTACTACATATTAAACATTATAGAAACATGTTCTTCAACATAAACTGGATTTTTTGTGTGTTCCACACTTTAATTCAGCATTGTGCTTAAATGTAAAAGGATAGGATGTGTGATTCTGAACATCATTCTTGCATGCATTGTATTACTATTCAATTATCAATCTTTGGCTTTTGTTTTTGAAATGGCAAAATCACAGAGAGGCCATTGTGAGCTGCATGGTAGACTGACACGTCACACATTGTGAAAATAATCCTTTTAAAATGTGTGAAACAATTTTGTACCCATAATCCCTAAAATCCCCAGTAAGTATTATTGCATAAGAAATGAATGCCAATGACTATTTACACAGAGAAAGGGGGGAATCATTAAGGGTAATTCCTCGCAAGGGTAATTTGACATGCAATTTGTAGTGAAATGCTTAAAAGGTTTAACAAAAACGCAGCCTCTCATCTCCCTCAAAATAACTCATCATCCTTCTCTGCATTGTTAAAAGCGCTACTCACCCTTTCTTTATTCACAGTGGGCTTTAATCTTTCGCGAGTGGTACGATCATTCGAGTGGATGTACCAGAGCAGGGACTTCTTGATTCAGACTCCTGTTTATTAGCTTGAAGCATCTGGGCAGGAATCTTGTGATTAATTGGGGTGAAGTACCCTCCATATAACAAGGTCAGCCCTCACCAAGCCTCTTCTGCTCTTTCCATTTACATGAGTTGGAGTGTTGGAGTGTTGTAGTGTTGGAGTGTTACTTCAGATAGGGGGCGGCCTTGTGTCAGCTACCTCTCTTTCTTTTTAATCCCTGTAGTGTGATAAAAAAAAAGTAGCTGTGCAGGTTCACTGAAAGCAGATATGATTACATTACGAAGAAGGTATTTCCATTCAGAGTTTGTATTTATTTTAATTAAACAAAATAACTGAAGCACGCTTAAACAAGTGTATGCAAATATTATTTTTTCATTATTATTACTTTTAGCAAAGAGGGCCATATTTGGTGAAGTGAAAATGTGTGAAGGCCTGCATTCTGTGAACCCTATTAATAAATAAATGCAAATATACTATTTAATAAAAATGTTTGCAATGTGATACTTTTCATTTAGTCACATAAAACAGAAATATGTCTGCTTTTTTTTTTTTTAACCAAAATTACTGCAAACTTCATATGTTAAGACCAGAAATCCTATCTAAAAAAATCTGTCTGAAAAAAAAAGAATCTTTTGACAAAATAAATCTGGGTTCATGTGAAATGTTACATATTAATCAGTTTCACTGTAAATGTCTAAATTTAAATCATGTGACCAGGAAAATAACACAAATAGTTACCTTATTCAGAAGTACAAACCACTGTGGTTTTGATCACCGAAACAAATAAACCAGTTCTCTTCATTTGGCCCTTAGGACTTGGAGGGTCAAGTTGCCACAGGTTGTTACTGCAGGTTTACCATGGCTTAGTACATAATTCAGCCAATCACAATCAAGAAATTGTAGTTCTTAGAAAATGCAGGTGGGATCATATTATTGATTTTATGACAGCAACCTGCTAGCCAGTAGAAATTAGAATGTGGGCCGCGCTTGGCCAGAAGTCCAGACTTTGGACATGATTTGTGTATATCATTTATACTGAAACAATTTGACCAATTTGATCTGATTTTTATGTTTAATCATTTTTATATTGATTTATATACCGTAAAGACATATATATATATATAACTATCATATTTATCCTAAACACTAGAACTCAGAGTATCAGTGTTTTACACCATTTTTAATAACAAACCCAAAACTCTTCTTTTCAAAACCACTTTTTACGTCTCTAGTTTTTCCCTATTGTTATTTGTTTTTTTTCCATTGTTTATTTAATTGTGTACGGTGTCCTTGAGTGTTCTGAAACCTGGAAAAGTTAGACCATGATTCATTTAGTCTTGATCATCCAGTTTTATCCCCATACAACTTCATAAAAATAATGCCTTCATTTTTTTTTATTTTATTTTTAAAGGTACAACTTTTTTAGAAGGTAAAAGACTCAAATTTTCCCTAGATATTTTTACTCAATATATTATAGTTTATTCATTTACATCAGTCTATAACAAAATAAATTGCTAGAGACCAAATTCCTACAATCCTAAAGGGGTTTTGGTTTGTTTGATTCCATTAAACAAAACTGGTCATGTGGTCAGGATATGCCATTAAATCAATCTGCATGACTTGGAGCCTAAAAAGTGTCAATTTTCCCACTTCATCATGTGACAGGTTAATTTACAAGTTTCTTTAACTTCATTTTAATTGTACTCATTTATTGAAACCGAGTGATGGCTGAAGGATAAATGTTGTTTTTGTGTTAATCAGTTACAGTTATCCAGAATTGTTGGTGACCTGAACACCTCATTTGTTCAACATTTTATTTAAAGAATTAATTTTTAACTGTGATGTGACTTTAAGGTGCACGTGAACTTGCCTGTTTCTTTGAATTGATTTATGAACTGATACATTGAAAGTAAACATTGGAACCTTATCAGCTTTTAACTGTGTCAGGACACTGGTCAGGTCATGTATTCAGTCAGCAAACCTTCCAAAACAGTGTTTTGTACCACTTGGGCCTGTTCTACCACATGGATGCTCTCCTTTAATGGCTAAAGAGTAATTTAGTCTTTCGTTTTATGCAGGATTGTCACATAGACATATTTTGTTTGAAGCTATAAAGACATTTTAACATTTGCTGTAGGCTCTGAAAGATCTTGCAGTGCCTAAGATTAAATAATTCATGAGAATTGACACAAACGCATATTTCAGGGATCGCTGTAATGTCACTCCTTCAAATGGGCGCAAATTAGGTCACATGGTATAGTTGTGACTTTGTTTGAACTTGAGGATAAGTTAAAGAAAAAAAGGCCTACCTCTTTTTGATTCCAAAGGTGTTTTCAAACTGGACTCATTGTCTGGACACTAGTTTGTTTCCCCAGATAATCCGGAAAACATTTTCAGGCTGAATACAGACTAAATTAAGCAGACTCAGTCCGGACCAGTGGACTTTTCCAGTCTGAATACATTACTGGAAGAAAAATTGTAGAATAATAATAAAATAATCTGAATTACAGTTAAACAAGTAAACAAAGCAGCATAAAGCAAAGCAATACAGAATAATCTATTATTATAAAGAGTTTCTACGTTTACCATTAAGAAAATCTAATTACCTAATAAAAAACAGATCATATATGAAGATTTCTGCAGTAGATAGGAAACTCTGACTAACTACCATAACAAATCCTGATTGGTTGCATGTTAAAAAAAGTCAAAAACAACAGAGAGATGGAAAAAAAAAACGGAAGACAAAAAGACGACTGACCACAATGCATTCAGTAACATCAGATAAAGGCACAATATGTGGGTGAACACATGTTTTCAACTGTAGATTATGACAGAGCACTGTTATTTCCTGCACGAATACCCTTTCAATTTCCTGCCCGGCACTTTAGTTTTATTACAATGATAATGAGATAGCATCGGCTGTAGCCATGGGGACAAAAATGACAGTGCTTACAAAAGAGGACAATGATAAGGAAAATGTTGTGAAACAGAAAAAGAAAACAGAGGATACATTCCTGAGTGTTATTTTGCTTCCAGTGTCAAAAGACCAAATCTGAAAAGAGTTTTTGATCATTAATTAGATTTTTTTCTAGCGTACATTGATTTTTTAAAATGCAAATAATGCGTATTTAAGTCTCTTAAACAATTTGGCCATTTGCATTTGTTCATTTATTTTAACATGAATATAGGTAATGCTGCATAGACTGTAGGTGTTGCTTGATCACACTTGTGTCTAAAAAAAAAAAGCATTTTTATGTCTATTTACCTAGGTCTTCATCTTGGCATGTTTTTCCTCTTCCTCTCCTTTGCCCTTGGGTACACTCAGGTGACAAGTGGTGGCAGCTATTTCAAAAAGGTCCACAACTGATTTCCTTGTACCTCCACAAATTTCTAGCCAGGTCCTGATCCCTACTTAGACCATTTGGAGTCAATTTGTTATTGCAAATATTAGCGTGTTAACTTGTAATATCCAGTGAGCCAGGCAGGGTAGGCCACTGACAAAGGGCAATGCTATTTTCACTTGTGACTCACTGAGAAACGCCTTTGTCAGCTTAAGTATTCGGCTGCCAGTCACTGGGGAGTTTTTCATTAAAACTGCTGGAAGCTAACGAAAGACTCATTGAAACACAAGGGATTCTATGAGAAATAAAAAAAGGAAAAATAAGATGAGAACTTTGCTTTTTGTTTAACACCTCTAATCCAGTTGAATTGATAAACTTTTAAACACCATAGCAACAAATAAAACATAAAACAATAAAACACTGCCTTTTCTTCCTTTCATTATATTTAGTTTCATGCTGATATCTGTTAAAGGTGTTTGCCACATACATGATGCCAAAAAGAAGCTTTCAGTTGTTTATCTGTTTAAAACCCACTCCATTGTAAATTGTGTTTTTAAAATATTCTTGTGGCATTTTTTGTACAATGAGAACATCAACAGCTCAGTATTACATGTTTTATTATTTCTTTATTAAAATTATTGTAAATCAGGAGCAAATGAAAAACAACAGTTTGAAAAAGCTTGTAGTCATGTGAAATCCAAAGGCAAGCCAGAAATTCCCTGCTCTGTGACATTATAATGCATCCACTTGCAGATGGCTAGGTCGACGGACGTCTTTGTTTTCCTCATATGAGCTGGCATTTGGCTAACAACTGTACTGCTGGATAGCTCCAATATTGCTCGCCATTTTTGTTGTTGTTTTGTTTGTTAGGTTGGGGTTGTGAGGAGCTGTAAGCTAGTGGGAGAGAGAGTAAACAGATGGATGATGGGAAATGGGGGTAGGCTTACTCCATGCCAACAGTTCCGCCCACTACTCTGAGGCAAACTTTGAATGAACTACTGCCAATCTGCAGAAACTATGTCTTAAAAATTGACACTTTTTTTTTTTTTTGGCTAAAAGCAGCAAAAACATAATTAAAAGACCACTGGAAATTGTTTTAAAATAGCTCAAAAGATGATTGGAGTGGGACTTTAAATGTTACTGTAATTTCAGCTGTTTATTATGTAAACTATATAAGCTATCATTAATTTGCATGTGATGAATACTGTGGAACGTGTCCATCATTAAAGATAAGAGAACCTCTGAATTGTCAATATGTGCCTGACCCTTTGGCCTTTGAAAGCACACACTCATACACACTCTTTCAGTGAAGTCCTCTTGAAGCAATGGCATTTCCCCCCAAAAGGATAATTGAGGAATAACATTTGTGTTACAATTTAACGTGACCCCTTGCCTTTGGAAGCCCTTTCATTTTACATTTCTAAAGATGGCTGCTGACAACCTATTTAAAGTCAGGGAGTGCATATGTGTTTATGCATTTCTATATTTTTGCATTTCATCAACTTGATAATTATACTGCTACTAATGTCTGGGCATTTTATAATGTTTATTGTGTTTGTGTGGCTGTCACATGAGAAGTGGACGGATGTCTTTAGGCCCATTGCTAGGGCATTGTTAGATCTGAGGAAAAGGAGCTCATTATTACAATGACTGAGTCAATGTCAAGAGGAGCTGCAATGACCTTTTCAAAGTCTTTGCATAGCAACTATTAATAAAAATGTATAAAACTGGGGGGTGGTATATGTGTGTTCATGAGGCACGCATTGATATGTGTGTTCAAGACTTAGAGGTAGTGACATGAAGCAGCAGCTAAAAGCTGAGGTTAATGGATTGACGGTTACCCGTTCTTAAGGCTTAACATTGGCTAATACACAAGGGGAATCATCCTTGGCTGCTTAAAGAGCCTTGCTGCTTCAGATGGAAGGCTGAATTTGCAGTGCTGTGGCCTGTTTGTTTCAAGAGTTTTGGAGGGTTTATTTCACTTCAGATACAAGGTCAAGATCTAGCCTTTAATTACCGTGCCTCAAAGGGATGGCTTCACCCAGACATGTTGTGTAAAACCTTTATTTTTTTTTTTCTTAATTGTAAAAACCAAAGAGGATTTGGTAACATTTGCCTCTTCTTTCTTAAACTTTCAGTTGTGCGCTTATAAAAGTTTAGTGTGTGGCACAGATGACAGTTGATTACATCCTTACAATTAAATCCATCATAAAGCAAATGCTGATTATTTTTTTACATGTAACAAAAAAAAAAGAAAAAAAAAATATATATATATATATATATTTTTTAAATACGTTTATATGGTACAGAGCCCCTAAAAGGGACATGGAATCAAAGAAATTTAAAAAAAAAAAATTTCAGCAAATGTTCTTGCGTAAAAGGTAATGTGTATTCATTGCTTTACCAGTCTTTGAACTGGGAAGAAATTGGATTACGTAGTATTGCTATAATAAGCAAATCCGACAGAAATTTAAAAACAAGCTCTAACATCCGGGCAAAAAACAGAAACAATGGGGTGGCCATTTCAATGGTTCTAGCTCCAGGATTTCATTTTTAAAATACGTTATCAGTGATGTTTTAATGGATTACAAAATTAACCTCTACCCAATGAAATTCTACATTTGAAAGTTGCACTTGTACTTTGTAGTAATGCTGCTATTCCCATTCCTCTTCATGATAGCAGCGAGGCTATCCGTTTCACATGAGCTTCCTCCATACCAACTGCCTCCCACTGATAAATGAGAGGATTAGTGACTGGTACACTTTATTAAAAAGTAATAACAATTTTTGTTGGCACCCTTCATGTGGTAAGGAGTGCCATGAATCACAGGATATTGGCTGTCTGTATCTGATGAATGCATCGTTTACCAGCCAAGGAGTTATTTAGTAGCAGCTATTAATTTAAATCACATTTATCTCCCCCTTTTAGCTTGGGATGGGGGAAACACATGACATGCCGTGGAATGACTACTGAGAGCAAAGATTAATACTTCACTGAAGTGATCCTGAGGTACCGCTTGAGTGACTTTTCCTTTATCACGCCTAAATCAGGACTCTAGTCTTTGACAAAGCAAGTAGATAGTTATATAGACTTTAATCTCTGATGGATATGCAACGACTAAAGTTGTCTACATTAATATGTAAGAGCAGCTTTGCTTGAAAGAATTATAACAATTATGCTCATCATATTGGGTGGTTGGTGGGAGACTTAAGTACAGGAAACTAAAGAGAAGTAAACTGAAAAAAAGTCAAATAACTGAAACAAATGACCAAAGAACAGAATATCAACGTGTAAAAGTCAACAATAAGAAGACACAATTCATGAAGTTGCAGCAGAAAATAGCTAAAAAGACAGACAGCCATGGAAACACATTGTTTGTGATGATTACAAACTGAAACCAGGTGTAAATGGTAGATGGTGTATATTTATATAGCTCTTTACTACCTTCTCAGAAGGCAAAAAGCACTTTACATGCAAACACATTCACACACTGATGGCGGCTCTGCTGCCAAACACTGGCACAAACCTTTTACCACCAGGAGAAATGAGGGACACTTTGACACATGGGCGTGCAGAGCGGAAATCGAACCTGCAATCTTCCAGAGGTTGACCGCCCTATATTTGCACCATGCCCATCCTTTGTGTGTGGCCAGAATCAAGAAACCAAGCAAGAGGGGTGTGGACTTCAAACAAGCTCACTCAGGATTGGCGACTGTAGTTCACCTAAAAGTGTGACTCAGACAGACTCGAACCAATCACAGTCGACTGGTTTCAAAATGGTGGCACAGGTATCAGGAAGCAACGGTGAGAGATTAGACCTTTGTTTCATGAGAGACAGAGGTAATGCATTTTCTATGGTTGACGTAAGATCTCGATTTGTCTATTTTTCATTTACAGTCTATGATAGCTACTGTTGAGTGAAGGCAGGGCACACCGTGAAAAGATCGCCAGTCCATTGCAGGGTCACACACATTGCATTCACATTCACATATAGAGACAATTTAGAATCATTAATTAACATATAAAATTTGTTTTTGGATTGTGGGAGGAAGCCAGAGAGCTCTGAGAAAACCCATGCTTGCATATGGAGAACATTCAAACTCCACAAAGTAAAGCCCCCAGAACCAGTGCCTTCTCACTGTGACCACTACACTGTCCAGGCCCACTTGTAAAGATCATATTTTATTTCACATATTTCCTTCATACAATTAAAAAAAAAACACAGTAATAAAACTTTAATGAGCTACATTTCTAGGTCATGGCCTCACATAGATATCTCTCACACAAAAAAGCCATGCATGAATTGTTGGTGGTCCTTTATTTCCAATTTCCTGTAATAGGGTTTTTAGTTTTTTTTAGGTTATGCAAACATAAAATGAGAGCTTGTGTTGGGTAGAAACGTTGAGTGAAGGGGTCATACTCTGAACACACAACGATTCTTACTAGAATTATTTTCAAACAAAAATAAATGATAGAAAAATAAATACATATATTTCCTGCAATAATAAATTAAAAAAATACAAAAAGGCACTGAAAATAGCAAATGCACATGTGAAAGAAGTTTGTAGATATTATTTTATTTTATACTCTAATCTTAACAAATATTTTGTAGCTTTCACAAATTAAAGAAGTACAGGTATGTAGTGGATGAAGAGCTAATAGGGGCCAGTGACATGTGCAAAGATGTAACTGGAATCATGTAAAACCTATAGAAAACACAACTTTTGCATTACTTTAAAGATGAAGTCACACAAGCTTTCATAATCACTAATAATTAAGAGGCATGCAAAGCCAGGAACTAAACTTAATCAAATTGGGCACATAGAGGCATTGAAGCTGGAAAGGTGTGCGCTCACAGCTTAACTTCGTGCAACACCATGTTTGCATAACCTTCCTATGGACTCCAAAGGTGCGTCTGGTACTTGAAACATAACAGATTTAGGTTACAAATGTCTAACACAGCCCAGTGTGTACAGTTCAAGCCCAAACACTACAGAGCTTAGCACATGTTTTCATTTAATTAGTTTTTCATTTGGAGCTGAATGCCTTCAGATTATGTGGCCAAAATATGTCTGCATCCTAGAGTTTTTGTGTGCACATGCAAGTTGGGGTGTTTAGGGGGATATTCTGGAGCTTTCGCTTTGGTAAAAAAAAAGGCTAGAAGTAGTACAAAACAACATGTTTTGTTGTCTTTTTGTTTTTGTGTATAATGTTCAAATTTGATATTAAAACTACTACCACTTCCTTAAAGCAATCATTTATGTTTTTACATATTAATCTTCCAAAATGCCTTTTTGTCTATAATAATGTTAGGTTAAAACGATGTTATAGTTTTATCAAGTTTCTGCAATTTTGCAGTTTTAGGTGCACTTCTTATGATTATTCGAATTTATGAAAGCCAAAAAAACATACTTTTCACAATTACACCAAACTACAAATACAGAGGATGCAGAGAAAGAGGGCGAAGTGCTGCAATTACCTCCTTTTCACCTGAACTTTGTTGTTTGAAACATGTTCCTTTTTTTGTACTGTGACCATTTAGAGGCGCACCAGTGACATACTTTGTACTTTTTGGTCACTGTCACTCTGTCCTGATGATTAATGTAATAGAATTTGACTGAATTGAAGACTACGCATCCCTTTTGGCTGAGAAGTAAAACTATGTTTGCTTCAGGCAACTCTCAAGCCGGAGCACAAGCAACGCTGGGTCTCCTGTCCCAGGTGCAGAGCCACAGGGGCTGAGGTGTAGAGCCTGGAGGTTGCCCAGGTGCTCATTGTTATTACTGCCTAGCTGTCTCAACTGGGAATAGAAAACAGCACAAAATGACTGGATATGATGTTTGCACTTACTGACAAACTCTGGTCTTGGTCTGTCGAGTTTGTCTGACTGATTCTTTGAATCCTGTTCACCCAGAAAACACACATCCACTCACACATTTAAGGCTCCTAAATGTTGTGTTCCAGGCAATTGTCAAAAACTTTCACCCGAGCTCATCAGAGTCCTACTTATTTTGCATACTATTCACAGCTCTATGCAGACTTTAGGGGTAAGCAATACGTATGAAACATTTTTTTATGACATAAATGTATCCCTATTTATGGGGAAAATTTTGCTGAGATGAAGTGCAGCAACAACAAAAACAAATAGAAAAGAAATGTTCCTGCACGATGTTTGTGTTGTGAAAAACTAAACAGAGATAGAATAATATCTAGGGCACAAAGTCAACACTAGATGGCTGCAGATAATGGAGAAAAGGGGCTAATGATACACTGAAGGCAGGGTGACAGAAAAAGGAGGGAAAACAAAAAGGCAATATGAGACTAAGTGAAGGAAGACATTATAAATGTCTTTTTCTAAGGATGAATAAAAGTACTGTGTTGTCACATCAATATTTAAACAAGGCCAAAGAATGGATCCTCTTAGTCTTAAAAACTATGGGCATTTAAGAAGTTGACCAGGCATTAAAAAAAAAAAAAAAAAAAAAAAAAAAAGAATATTCTAAAATGTATTATTTGCAGTGTATAGCAAAATGACAAACAACTAAACAAAATACTCAAAAATGGAGGTAGTATGCCAAAATATGAAACATATACATGGCTTTTGACACCTACATAATATAATGTTTGTTTTGGCAACATTTCAATTTTTCATCAAATATAAGTTCATGGGGTCAAATTAGGATTGCGGGGTGGGGCTTTGAGCCCATTCCCACTAGGCACAGGATGACTATGGGATACCCAACATACATCTACTGTAGATGTCTACAGGACATCTCTGACAACTCTAGTCTGTTACTCTATTAGATGTATACCAATACAAATCTTCATATAGAAGTCTGCATCTACTTGTGATCTTGGGATATTTTGAGATGCTTACCAGAGTACTTTTTTTTTAAAAACATTTACTGGTTAAAAAAATGAATACTGCAATTTTACATCCCAGAACCCACTGAATCTTGGGTCACAGGTTTGCTAGTTTGCAGACAGCAGTTAACCTATGAAACCCGTTATTGATCTGTGATAGGAAGCAGGAGAAAATCCACACCTGTGGCGAGAGAACAGGCAAACTTCACACAGAAAAGTCCCAGTCAGGATTTTGAACTAGTTTTTTTTTTTTGCTGTGAGGTGAAAGAGCAAACAACTATGTCGCCATACAGTCTCATTGTTCACAGATAACTAGTGATCACAAAGTTCTACATTCAAAGTAGTAGCAAACATTTCTAATAAAACGTACCTGGTGTTAAATGTCTCAGAAACTTGTTTTAAAACAACAATCCAACATATTTATTTCTATTAATTTTTTTTAACTAGTCATATATCTGAAGAAAATGATGGTAAAAGATGTATTCTAATGTCATATTGGATTACTAGTAGAATGAGCTTAAAGCCCATTTTCTTATCTTCTGCTGCACAGCGATATGTAGGTTCTGTTCAGAGGTAAAGTGCTAAAAGAATAGACTTGCTTTCACATGAATAGATTAGAAAAAAGGTGGACTCTAAACCAATGTTGTAGTTTTTAATATTTGACAGTAAAAACAAAAAAAAAAAAAAAGATGACGGCACATCACAATGATTCAAATATGTTTGACTTGGCTTTTCTATTTTATATCTAGTAAATGTTTAAAAAAAGGACTCTAATAAACATCTAAAAATACCCAACGATTCAATGTCTACAGGAAAATGTGTAGGAGACCTCTATATGCAGTACTGTTGGTAGACAGTTAATAGAAAAGAAAAATAAAGCAAAATAGAGATGTCCAGTAGACACCTACAATAGATGTCTTATAGATAACTAACATACATCTCCAGAGATATTTTAGCTTTCTATTAGATAACTAATAGATACCATGTGTCCAGTGGGAAGAAACTACCCCAATGGCCTGGTTTTACAATGCCCATGGTATGATGGGACCGCAATGCAGTTAACTGCGGGAAAATCATCTGCTAGAGATGTAAACCGCAATATGCAACAGACCTCATGAACTAATGTCTATCAGATGCATAATGCATATCTATAGCTGTGAGTTTTGAAATAGCCATGATTTCGATATCTTATAAATATGTCAGTGTCTAGTGGGTTGACTACCGGGACCGGGATTGCCATTGGGTGAAAGAGGTCATTGTGACATCATTTCTGCTCCAGGTGTCTGTTTATGGTGTCACCTGTGTCATTCCTACTCTGATGTACTAAACTTTGGGCGAGCATTATCGCTACTGTACGCCGCATTAAAGACGGGATGAAATAGGCTGCGCCAACATCAAATGCTGTTCTGGAACAAAAATGACGTCACCCGAACCTCTTTCACTCTATGGCAATCATGTACTGGTAGCCAATGGGCTCAAAGCCCCACCCCCACTTAAAATTAGGGTCAGCAGCAAAAATGAAAAATTGGAATTGAAACTGTAAATTGAGGACTGAAAGTGAAGAGGAAAAGAAACAAAAAAAAAAAAAAACAAGAATTGAAAACACAAAACAGCATGTGTTGCGAATTTAGATTTTTTATTTTGTAACAGCTTTAGTTGGGCTGCACGGTGGCGCAGCGGCCAGTGTCCTTCATGTTTTCCATCCAACCTGCTGTTGAAGCTTCTTTTTGGCTAAACACATCTGATCCAGGTAATCAGCAGCAAATAAGGCAGGGTTTCTGGAAAACCAGCTGGAGGTTGGCTCTTGAGGACTTGAGTTTGACACCCCTGCTCTAAATTGTCCCAAGCTGTGAATTCAAGTGTGCATGGGTGTGTACAATGACTTTGCCCACAAGTGGCCAGGTTAGGCCCCTGCAGCCCCGTGACCCAGAAAAGAACAAAACGGCTTACAAAAATGGATGGTAGCAGTTTTAGGGTTTATAGTTTGTTTTTTATTCCAGTTTCAAATTAACAATATTGTTTTTCAAATTTCTAATTCTTCTTTAAAGTTTACAATACTTTTCTTTTTTTTACTTTAAGTTACTACTTGAAGTTACTACTACTTCAAGTTTACAATGTGTACTTTTGAGCCTAAGCTGTTTTTATTTTTCAAACTTTACATACAAATATTTTACATGTTTTTAAATGTCTAGTTTTCAAATTTACAGTCTGGCTTTTGATTCCCTTTCAGCTGACCCTGATTTGAGCCCATATAGGTTGGTTTGTTGGTTGGTTGGTTGGTTTGTTTGTTTGTTTAATCATTAATTTATTTATTTTAACTATAGATGTTACCAGTTCCTATTGAACTTTCAATTAAAAGTTATAAACAACCAAAGTTAAATAATACATGTCAATTTCATGAGAGTATATGATCATATTTCTGCATGCAGATTAGGTGGTATATATCTTTTGCCTGTGAAAAGCTATTTCACAATCAGTGGAGCAGCTAGAATAATTTTTATTGGGTGCGTTACATTGCAAATGAATTGTGGAGCTTGGAGAAAGCCGTTTGGATTGGTGATGGAATATCTGTAAGCATCTCTCTGACAATTGGTTACATTTCCAGAACATGGAGATTAATGGTGTTCACAGCTTGCTACATCTTAGGCATTCATTTTACACACAGACGTCCAGGCTCTCAAACACACATGCACTCACACAGTCCCAGACTAATTTTATACCATGCAACGTTCAAAGATGGCTGTAGCGAGAGGGATAACAGGAGTCATTGATTATCTCTAAAAGGCAAGAGGGGGATAATCATCTCAGAAGAAAATAAAATCTCATATGTACTTAAAATACATCCTCGCTGCTTCTGAAATATTTATCACCTTTAAAATGCAATTGGAACATTTGCTTGGAGTTTATAGCATTTTGCTTCACTGTGGCTGGGGAAATACATGGGAAAGATGATAGTATAAAAGATGTTTCTTTATCAGGATTGGCTCAGACAAGCTTATTAGACTGCCAGGGTATGTACAGTGGTGCAGTCTTCTGTCCAGATCACAGAACGAACACTGCTAATGACATTGTTCCAATAAACTGTGTACTATAAGTAATATATGTGTTTATATGTTTTTCGAAATTGAAACATAAGTCACCAATTTCACAGCATATAGTAGACACCTTATGCCTTATTTTAGTTCCTTTGAAAGTCCACATTCTGCCAGTGTTTTAGCAGAAAGAACTTCTGATTCTTCTTTTTGATTTCGTTCTGCATATTTTGTGTTATATTTTTGTCAGAAATTTAGCTCTATCAAATTAAGAAATTCAAGCAAACTTTTTAAGAGTTCTGCTTGCACTTTACTTAAAACGTATTTGAAAGTATTCACTGAAATGATCCCAACATGCAAACAAATTTGATCATGATTACAAACTAGATTTTTGAAAAATATTTTGGCGTTGAAATCCTTGTTATCCTTGTTGCTTAAATGAGCAGGGACTGCATATGATTTTTATCACTCTTAAACTGGGTTTGGTTATTTTTTACACACAGCAGGGGTTTGAAGTGAATGAAAGACTAAAACAACAGAAACTGCCAGAAAAGGTCTGCTAGTTTCTACAGCTACTCACCAAGGACCAAGAACAAGCTCAGACCAGGAAAAAAAATGGTAAGAAGAAAGCCAGCTGGTCCCTTTGGCCCTCTTTCTGTCATAAATTAATAAGCAATAGCCTCTTTTCACTACAACACTGCATTTTAAATGTTTTCAAACTTTGGTGATTTTTTTTTTTTTTTTACATTAGAACAGTGCCCTTTTTTTTTTTTTTACTGAGACCCTTATTCTCAAACAAATCAAGGTTCACTGATTTGATCATCAGAAATAGGTGAACTCTTGGTTTATATGTATATATATATATATATTTTTCATTAGAAAGATCAATTTCCCTTCCAGGTACATTGGATTGTTGTTATTTCATTCTACATGCCACTCATCAGTTAAGCCTTCATCCTGCCCCAAAAGACAAACTGCCCGCCTTTACTTCTCAGTCAAACACCATCATGCTTTCACCTTTCATTTTATGGATTGTCTTGCTGTGTTTCAGATGGTTTTGCTGGCCCTCCACTACCCTATTATACACTAGGAACACCAGACAAACTCATTTTATTCAAAGAATGACAACATTAATTATGAGTCTTGAGTTATTTTTTTCTTTATTCAGAAAGCAAACCTTTTAAGAAAACTTTTTTACATGTACTTGCAGGGGCGAGGCTACGAGGGGGCAAGGGGGGGCAACTGCCCTCCCAGCAAAAAGCTTTGCCCCCACAATTTTTGAGTCAATATTAATCACATTATTGACAAAGATTAAGAAATCATCAATGCACGCTTCTTTAAGAACTGCAAAAATGACAAAATTAAATAAAAATAATAATAATAATTAAAGTTTAAGAAACACATATTTTTAATCCTTCAATTTGTTATGGCCTTCCACTCTGGTGTTCTCATTTGCCACCCTTTCAAAGTCTCCCCCCCCCCCCCATATTAAATATTCTAGGTCCACTATTGTGTGTGAAAGAGTTCTCTACACTGCATGTTACTGCAAACAGTTTCCAGGATTCATCTGAATTCTTTACAGTACCTGTTATTGCTGTTTTTGACATGTCCTGTCCTTTGTTTAGAACATAGATGCCAGATCTTTTTTTTTTCTTTTTTGGCGCTTTAGCAATTTTCTCCCATATTATCTCTACTTGCATATGACTGTTTAACAGATACCAGTGGGACTTTCAGCCATCTGGAAACCCAACAAAGGAAGTCTTATAAAGTCTGACAATTGTAAAATACATTTCTTTTTAAGTTTCTAAACTGTCATGTGATGTGATGGAGATCCTTTATTTTCTATGTGTATGTGCACAGGTTGTCCTCCTGTCGACAGAAAGAGATTGGACAAGAAACATCATAATGTGAAAATCTCTTAGCTTTTGATTTACTCTATCTTCAATAAAAAAAAGGCTACAGACTTTCCTAAAACAATGCTTCTGTGTTCACATCAAATATGTTAAATAAACTAGATCCACAAGGGCACCCTAGACGTGTGCATCGAAGAGTTCTCCACTAGTTAAAACTGAATCTCCCTAAAGGGGAATTTGATTCTTATTTCAGAACTTCAGAGGCATGTTCATTACATTGCCAAACAGTATCTAGCAATGAGTGATCTGACATCGACAGTCTTTGTTGTTATGAAAATGCAAATACTCACAATGCAAGATGGATGAGAGTACATAGACAACACACATTCTGCCTTTCGGTTCAAATTAAGGAAGGCGCACAGAAAAGTGGTTCCACTGGGACGGGCTATGAGTATGTCTGAGTAGAAGGAGAGAAGTATTGAAAGAGCTGTTTTTAGCACAAAATTGTATTTGAGGTGATACATCAGTGCATCATTAAACTTCAAAAAGAAACTTCTTGAGATTAATTACTGTAGTTTACTCCAAATAAATTATTTCTTTTTACCATGACAACTTTTAATCAGTGAACAATGGGAGCAAAAATATTCTTCAAAATCATACAGTGGCTGAAGGAAATAGTAAAGCTTTTACGTGACCACAAACCATCCCTTAGGTTGACGCACAGACACACCATTGATTGTATTGGCCGAGTGATCCTTCCCCCCTTGCGTTCCAAATAGGAAGTTCCCCACTGGTTCCAATAAGCTAAAATCCCACAGACTTCAACTGATAAATGTACAGCTATTACTTAGTCATATTATTTGTCAGAATAACCATTTTTGCTCTACTACTTTTTGTAGTATGTTCTTGCTTATTGCATTTTTTTTCTGTAGTGTAAGTTATTCAAGTTATAAACTGGCCAATCAAATGCCTCAATAAAAGTATGAAGTGTTAAGCTGAATGTTCAGAACGTTTGATTGACAGATTCTTCTGTGGTAGGGGGGGGGTTGCCTTCCAACAAGCTCATAGTAGTTGCCATAGAAATTTTGAGTCAGACCGACTCAGACCAATCACTGCCTACTGGCGATTTCTAGTTCCAATATGGCACTGTCAATTTTGTGAAAAAAATGTAGACTGAAATTACTTCACTTCAATGGAAACAACTCATTTTCAATGGATGATATCACACACACTAGATCCAGTTCTTATATACTGTCAATGAGACACACCTACCTTAAGAAACACATGCACATGTGACAATTTGACATTTTTGTCCAACTTAAACATTAAAAGGCCACTTAACTGTTTTGACAATAGGTGGAATTCACAAACACTTTCATGTGTAAGCATTTATCTCTTATGTGGATCAGTGATAAAAAAAAAAAAAAAGCCTGAATATGGTGTGTTTTTTTTTTTTCACATGCAGTGCCATATCTTTTATTGTTTTGCTGTTCACAGAAGTCAGATTTGACAATTGTTGGGAAGAGTTTTATTTAGGAGTTTCCACTGAGGAATGTAACAAGAAAGTCTTTAGGCATCAGCCTGTTTTGGGAAAACAAAATGGCTACTGGCATCAACACATAAAAGCAGAACAACAATTTCCCTTTAACCGTAGAAAGAAGAAAACAACGAAAGCAATTATCAAAGTCTCCAAGCAATACTTTAAGGATAACATTTTTTTTTTTTCATATATGTTTGCCTTTACATTGTATCTGTGTCAATTGAGTGAAGACTTTTTTGTCTTTATTTTGTATTCAAGCAGAAGTAATGCTACAGGAAAGAATATTCTAGTCCTATTCAAGTCCCAGGGCTTGCCTGGAGCTTAAATATAAAATATCAGTACAGACTTCCTTAAAGTGACAATAGCACATTCAGAAGCCAGAAAAAAAGACTGAAATAAAGAGTTACTTGCACACAAAGTCAAACTTTTAGCTTTAATCCAATATTTAAACCATTAATTTATAATCATATACAGAGATTAAAAAAAAAAAAAAAAAAAAGATAAAATATCATGAAAAAGTGTATTCATTTAAAAAATTTCATTAAAAAAATTTAAATTTCATAGAGTAGAGATTTAGGGCCCACTTTTTAATTATTTTCTATTTCTTCTTAATTTTTTACATAAATTGGGTTTCCAGCCTACAAAAGCCACAAAAACAGAATTTGAAAAAAAAAAAGAATACTAAAGAGAAATCTGCCCAAATTCTGCAGGGCATAAATGTTTAAAACTGATTTTCACAGTTCTTCTCAGTTCAAATGTCTCAGTTCATCAGGACCTGACCCCTGCCCATACTACTCAAGTACTGAAGATGGACTTATTATTTTGAAAAAAACAAACAAAACAATTTGATATGATCATAATCTTTCTCTTTATCCTTTTGCAAAATCAGAGAAGTAATTATTGATTTCTCCACAGTATTCTTCCTGTTTTTGCAGATTTTGTGACCTGGAACACCAATTTGAATAAAAGCTTGGAATCATTTAAACAGTTGGCCTTGAATTTATACATTTTTAATTTGATGAATGTAATTTTGGAAAAAATACACTTTTCCATGATTTTGCAAAGGATCTTTACAAGAGCTGTCAACGTTAACGCGTTAACATATACAATTAATAAAAATAAATAAATAAACGTTAATAAATATTAATGCTAATTACACTCTGCAAAGCAACCATCTTCTGCCAGTTCAGGCTTCCGCGGCATGTGTCAAATTCTGAATGCACACTTCATCGGGCAAAATCCTGCTTATAATATGGTCACCTACAAAATAAAATAAATATTAAATTGATTTTTAGTGCTTTATTCTTATTTTTTTGGTTAAGATCACATTTTCTCAAAAAAGCAGACAATTTCATACGTAATGCGGCCCGTTGTCATGGTAACATCACAATGGACTTTTGGGCCAGCAGACCTTGACAGGAGCAAAGGAAAGCGATACATTTGATGATTGTCATGATAGGTTTAATAAAGCATCAGTTAAGAGAGAAAGTTCACCCCTCATTGCTTGTTTTTGTCCAGAAGATGAAGCAAAAAGTGTGTTTCCAAGAAGCCTGCTCAAATGGAACATTGTGACTGGAACTTCTGATGAACCACCCAGCAGCCAATGAGAATAGAGTATTCACTCAGACACTTTAAAGTGCAGAAACACAATGCTTGTTTCTTATGGCTTTACGGTTCTGTTTATCTTACTGTTGATAATTGTGTTTTGTGCACACAAATTAAACTTCTGAGTTAACACTCTAAACTTTTTAGTTAACACTTTAACTCAGTCTCTGAGTTAACACTAAATTTAAACATTTCAGACAATAAAAATGAAGGGGAAATATTTTCCTTCTGGCCTTTACTTTTTTGTTCAAAAGCCACATTTTGCCATAAAAAAATAACTCATAAAACATTGTGATTAATCGTAATTAATCACAACTCAAAAGTGTGATTAATTTAATTATTTTTTTAATTGATTGACAGCACTAATCTGTATATATAGTAAGTATGCTGATTAACTTTATGTTCAATATTTATCTCTTAAATCACATGACAGGAGAAGTCTGCAATATTTCATTAAATTCTTTCATGAAAACAGTTCATAAAGTAATATTTAGTCAACATTTCTTGGCATGGCGTTAAGGTTGTGCATGCTTTTTTCTTATTATTTTTCTAATTTTTGTCAGTAAATATTTACATTTGACAAAACTACAAAACATTTCCTGTTTTATGCATGAGTAGCTCGAGAGATAAACATAAAAAGGCCTACTGGGAAACTATATAGGTTACAGACTTAATCTCACGTAAAAAAAAAAAAAATCACCTAATCAACCAAGAATGTACCTGTTTTTGCTTTTTGAGCATATTTACTTTTTTTCTTTCTGTTTTTCTGACACCTAACTGTTAGCCAGTCAGGTTCCTGTCAGGAAGTTATATGAATGAGCCTTTAAGCTAGGTCAGGAGAAAGAAGGACAACTGCCATATTACGATACAGGCTTTAGTTTCCAAGCCATCTCATGTTTTCCCTATGTCATATTAATACAGCTATTTGATCCATCAAGAATAGTAGACATATTCATTACAAACAACTGGTGCAGCTTCTAACACCCAGGTACAGATCCAGGCTGTGATAAGGAGGTGGAAGGGGCAGAGGATGCCTTTTTGTCTTTTTAAACATGTCTATCACAAAAGGGAAATGACAACACAAGACAACTCATTTTGTTCAGACCTGCAGAAGGATTACAGTAGGAGAAGCAGTTTTCAGAAAGAGGTTTAAAAGTCCAATGTTTACAATTTTGACCATTGTACTGTTTTCAGTTTTTTTAAATTCTTTTTATTTATGTATTGGCAACCATGAATTAAGGATTAGTCTCTCTTAAGCTACATTATTACAACCTTTGCAAAGGTGCGTTTAAGCAACCACTTTTAACAAAAAGTCTATAAAAACATGTATTGACATGTTATTATAGACTTACGCATTCATAACTTTGGCATGGCCACGCAAGTTTCTACGACCACTTTCAGGCTCTACGTACAAAAAGCGTGTCCATTGAACGCGTATTGTAAGATAAACCAGCTTCAACTTTGACCAATCAGGGATTCTGATTTGATAGTGACATATGGTTAATATCCCTTTAAATTCATGGAAGTTCCAACAGTTTGAACATTGATTATGATAATAATTGTGGTTTGTGTCTGTCCGGAATTTTATGACAAGTTTTCTCATATATTTGAATGGAGCTGTGAAAGAAAACCCCTGGAGCAAGATTTGCAAGATTTGCACTGCTTCAACATTTTGCACCAAGCTTCTTTCACGTGGTGGAATGCACTAGTATTGACTAGTGTGAACACCATGTGTTAAATGAAGAATGCACTTTTAGTGGGTTCTTGAACACATACTAATACTTATTCTCGGTGTGAACCCTAAATGAGAAAAATAAAACTAGAAGATCTTCCTGAGTATTGATAAAGCAGAGGTGGGATCAAGTCAATGTTTTGCAAGTTACAAGTAAGTCTCAAGTCTTTCTCCTCAAGTCTGGGTCAAGTCCCAAGTTGAGTCACAAGTCAACACCAACAAGTCTCAAGTCGAGTTCAACTCTTACCGTTGAATGTTTCAAGTCCTTTAAAGTCATTTCAACAACAGAGTAATATTATTTGGAAAAATAAAAATAAAAATTTTGAAACTGTATTATATATATTCAAATGTCGCAAGCAAATGAAGTAAATTGCCTCTGAGCTCATGCATCTCCACTTAAATAATCCAAAAGGATTTCTCTTTAACAAAAACCCAGTTTACCTTGTTTGCAATTGTGGTAACCTGGATATGGAAGGGAACCAGGGTAGTCTGTATGTTAAATACCCTCATTAAAGACAAGTGATCTGCAGTTAAGTTTGTGGCTAATGAGGCACTGACTCTTCCAGAGACATTCTTACAAACATATGAACCCAATATATTACGGACTGTGTTTCATATCTTATATCGGCATCTTTTTATAAGACTCAAACCTATTGGACAGAGGAAGATTGTAAAATGTATAGCAGTTCACTATGACTGCAAAAAAAAGAAGACCACATTTAGTTTTATGTTGAACAAGACAAAGAAAAGTAGGATTTAAACATAAATGTTAAATGAATGACTAAATGTATTTATATTTCTTTGCAAAGTTGTGCACAAAGTATTACTTTGTTCACGCTGTAATTGAACAGGAAATATGGAGAATAGAGAGATTTTGAGTATATTAATGATTAATATGATTAGAATCAAATAATTTTCATTGATTGTGTACACATTTTTATCTTACCTGTAAGTACACATCTCATGATGGCAGGTGAAACACTAAAATACAGACACATATGCGCTCACACAAGCATACTACAAACCCTTAAAGTGGTAAATGTAAAAGAAAAAAAAGGCATGAAAGAAGCAAATATTAAAGAAATACTGTGACCCCCAGAGAAAATTGGCCTCGTTACCAAAACACAACTCCTCAAAGCACAGCAGAATGAGAAAATCTGAAAAAAAGAACAACTCATACAGCAGCTCCATGTATAATGTTTGCTGGATTTCTATCAGGAAACAATCGAGCCAGGGGCGCCAGCTGCCCCCACTGCTCCTCCGATGATGGCTCGCGTCCCGCCCAGATTTTTCCTGCTGCAGGTAAAGATCTGAACGGTGGAAATGTCAAAAATCACCTGTGGCCACTCTGAGCTGGCTGCATGCTCACACATTGCAACTGAGAGGTTATGTCTCAGCGATTTAATTCCAGCTAGCAGTTAGCCAATAACCTAGCAGCAGTTTTTACAGAACTTACCGGTCTCTTTGTAGCTTCAAGAGTCAGATCAATTTGGTCATTGTTGAGATTTTCTCTGTAATCCTTTTATCCGCATGTTCTGCAAAATGAAAACCGTACCGTATTTTGTTCACAACTTATATACTATTATACCAGAACATAGAAACACAGGCAAACAGAAACTCACTCTTCATTCGACAGAGAAATGTTTTTTCTGCAATTTGATTGGTTGGATTGTCGGCTCGAACCAATGTCAACCTAATTTGATTGGATGTTGTGCCGACATCACACACGGATGTGAACAAATAAAGAAACTGCAATGCTGGCTTTGTTAATGTACTTTTTAACCCTTTAATTTTGGGGAAAATAGAAACTCTTTCCGAGTCAGAGGGCTAAAGTCCAAGTCAAGTCACGAGTTACTGCTGTTGAAGTCCAAGTCGAGTCTAAAGTTGTCAAATTCATGACTCGAGTCCAAGTCATGTGACTTGAGTCCACACCTCTGTTGCAAAGTGAAGAAAGCTTCTTGTATCCCAGCTTAGAATTGTGACATTTGATTATAACAGATTACATTTACACAGGCTTTGTTCTTTTCTGCCCTACAAACAAGAGAAACATTTACTCATGTTCATTGAAAGAAGGTGATAAAGCAGCACATTTTCTCTGTGTCGCTTCCTCAGCGAAAACTGCATTTGTGCATATCTATGCATGGTTGGTCAGCCATATAGATGCTCATCTGTGTCTTTCATCAAGTTGACAGCTTTTTTTCTCCTCAGAAAGATAACATTTATTATAAGCGTAAGCAATACATATTGGCCCAGAGTAAGTTTGTGGCACATTCCCGCACCTCATAATCACAGCTGTCTGCATTTAAGTGTTCCCCATGATCTCTTGACTCCATTTTTTATTTACTGCTTTTCTACTCCAGTAGGTAGAGGGAATAAGTCAGCTTTAGAAAGTTGTGCACCTAAAAAAAAAAAAAAAACAGAAGGAAATTTATTTATACAAGAAGTGTTGTGTATCTGCAGGTGTGCACACATCTATGGCAAATACATTCAGAGTTAGGTTTAAAACATTCCTCTTTGGAATAATTTACTGTATTGCCAGGCTCGCTAGCACTCAGAGAATATCTTACTTGCTGCTGCCTCACTTACCGTAGGGAAGTTTTGGGAATGGTAATAATTTTCATTACATCAATCATACATACTTCTTCTCTGTGGAGCTAAGCAAAGGAAAGATTGTTTGATAAAATGGGCCATGGTGGCCTATTCCTTCTGCTTAGTGGGCTTACGTGTGCTTAGATTAGAATAATAATATATTTATATTGACATGTTAAAACTGCAGAATTTCTATTATTATTGTTATTATTATTATTATTATTAGTAGTAGTATTATTAGCTGCTATTTAAGCCATATTACATGCAACTTACCTTTAACATGTTCGATTTAAATTTCAATACCAATTAGTTGCTAGCAGGCTACTAGAAGTTAGAAGCTGGGTAAAGTATGGTGTACTGTAGTTCTCTCCAGTGTAAAGAAGTTCCTCTATAACTTCTTTCCTCTATTATTTATTATTTACCCAGTACTAAATTTTATTTAGTTCATCTCTTTGAGGCAGTGCAATTTATTTGTTGTCCCTCTTTCCCACTGCCCTCCGGTAGAACGGGAGAGATTCCCGGTGGATCGTCTGTGCCTCTGTCTTTGGCTGTGGACCTCGTCTCGCACCCTCAGATGCTTTACAGTTCCAACTGGATGAAACTCATCTGCTACACTATTTAAACATGTAGTTGTTAAAATGTAGTTATTCAAACTTGTAGTCGTAGAGTTCGATAAGCTCATTCTTCTTTAAGCAGTTGTAGCACATCGTCTGTCCATCCTGGGAGAGGATCTCTCCTTCATGTGGGCATCCCTGAGGTTTCTTATTTTTTTCCCCAAGACAGGGTATTTTTATGAGTTTTTTTTCTCACAGAGAAGGAGGGTCTAAAGACAGGGATGCCAGTTTAGTTAGTCTGTTTAGTTTAGCAACCAGCTATTGTTTATATTTTTATGATTGACTTTATGTTCGTTGCATAAATACAAGTGAGAAGCCCATTGAGATGGCTATGGTTGTTATTATGGGATTTATAAGTACAACTGAATTGAATAAGAAGAAAATTCATAAATTAACGCAAAAAATGAAGAAATACTTTAAAATTACTTATATATCATATTCAGAAAAATATCGAATTAAGCAATTTTTTGCCTTTTATATTTACTAAAGTTTAAGAGAAGACATAAAATAAATACAGACAGAAATTGATAACTATATGTTGAAAGAAATGTATCTTGCTTAATGTGCATTTTTTTTTCTTCAATCATGTTCCCAGGACCAATAATGTACTGCGATTAGGTCAATTGTCATTACATTAGGTTTATGTTATGTATAAGTCTTTTAACACAGTAAAATAAAAGAATAAAATTGTATAAAATACATTTACTAGGAAATTAATGTTTTATTAATTCTGTTTGACATAACATATCAGAAAGCTAATTTTAGTCTATGTCATAAAATAAATAAGTAAATTGTGTCTCTTGAGAGAAATTGTATTGTTCTTTAATTTATCATGAAATTAGCTTTTCTACACTAAGCGCCATTATGCCATGGGACTTCCTATTGTACTGTGTTGTGTTTTCATATTTTAATCATTCTATGTGAAAAGCACTCCCTTGCCCCCAGCATTATGCTAATATTTATTTTGGTTTGTATTACCCCAGTGTTTACAGCTAATGTGCCTGGGTCAAATGAGAGTCAGCATAACTAAGCTCGATCAGATTTAACTGAATTTCCCTCCTCTTTTCTGTTTCTGAACCACATTTGTCACTGCCTGCATTCTTTCACACACTGAAAGCTCAATAGTCCCCCTAAACAATGTGAAGAGCTTTAGTAATAACTACTTTCCTAACAAGATAAAACAAGATAATCTCACTTTGTCAGACTATCTCTCAAAACAACAGAGCATAATTGTCCTTTGGGCTTGCAGCATCTGTTTGGATATGGAGTGGAGAGTTGCCAGTTTTTTCCAAGCCGGTATGCCATATGGCTTGTGGTGGTGGGTCTCACAAGTGCCCCTTGCCGTATCCCAGACTAGCAGCTTTCGATTTCCTCGCCGAAGCTACTAGTTTCCCAAGCTGCCACTACTTCTGTCAGATTATAATAAAGATGACTCTTTCACAGTGTGAACTGCACCTTAGCAGGCAGAAAACCAGACACATGGAGAGCACAGAGACACAACGCTTGCAACAAAAACCCAAATGTGGGCTCCTGACACAGAATACACACACCGCACCGTGCTAACAGAGTGGCAACAGCTGGCTTATTCAGTCACACAATAGTCCTATTTATTTTATTTTGGTCACCTGGTCATATAATAGCAGATCAAACTTTAGCAGATACACCAGAAATGCTAGTCTAATTTAGATGTATTGATGACAATTTAACCCCGTTTTTTTCAAAAACACACTGCTGATAGCTTTTAAAAAAAAAATACATGACTGTAAAAGTTTGTTTGTGTTTCTTTAGGGATAAAAAAGGAGTGTTAAATACTATACATTAGTATATAACAGCCTTGTATGTAAGGTATGTAAACCTTAGTGTTTGTTGAAAACTGACAGTGCCTAATGACCTGGAGTGCCTAAAATATGGATTAATTTTGGTTGTGCTTACTGATGTTGAATTTTGAGAGGTATCCTATACAAAGCTCTGTCAAAATGTTTGCTTGGGTGTTGTTGTGAATACGCTAATGTGGCTCATTTGTAGCAGTGTCGGACAGTTTCCATTTACGTTACAAACAAGATTGGGAGTTAGCGTAGTCACTGTAACACTGGTTTTAGTAGTCAGCTTTTTAAAATGTTGCAAAAAAGGTAGGGAGTTACAGGTATTGTGAATATGTCAATGTGGTTAACACGTTGCGGTGTCGAACTGTGATTTTTTTGACACTTTGAAAAGGTTGAGAGTTTGCATAGTCACAGTAACGTTTGTTTTAGTGGTATCGCTGTTTTTTGAAGTATGTTGCAGACAAAGTTGGGAGTTTGAGGTATTGTGAATACGCATGAGCTAATGCTTCTAATGTGGCTAATGTGTGCTGTGCTACAAACAGGTTCTAGAGTTATTGTGAACGCAGTTAAAGTCTGATTGACTGACAGACGGAAATCTTTGACTCTTGTCTCGCTTGATGCCCCTTACAGTTCAGTGTGCCTTGTATATGACAAAAGTTCAAAATTAGACCATTCATTGACAATACGCTTTATGAACTGATGCGTCTTATTGTGCAGAAAATACAGTAATGTTTTACCAAAGTACTTAATCTAGCTTTGTGGGAAAAAAAAATCAAACAATCGAAGATTATCATTCATATCTGCAGATGTTCTTTTTGTTCACCTTTAAACATTTTTTTATCTTTCCTATTTCGAATAGAAAACATTAGAGACACAAAGTAAAAGAATCTGTTTCCATCTTCCCAAAAGGGCCTCTACCAGGTAATGACCCATAAACAAAAACACTTCACATTAAACTGCCTTCCACTTCCTGACCTGTCACCCTCCTTTTCAAAAGAGCATCTCAACAGCAGTGACAATGGCTATTCTGCAGCCATGACCTGTTTGTTAATATGTGTGTCAATGCGTGTGTGTGTGTGTGTTTGCGCTGCTGGTTTTGTCCACCTCGTCACACTACACTTGGCTTCTGGTGTTGCTAGTAATCAATACAAGTTCACAATCACCTAATGTTACCTGCCTTCCATATTGCCTGTTTTGTCCCTTATTTAATAATGAATTAGATCCCCTTTCAAAAGCAGTGTTGGCTCTTTGTGAAGCCTTTAATGACACCCATAAGCCTTCTTAAACTGTAAATGCTAAGCCTTTAATATATAGATCAAGTTGAAGTGACACACATAACATTTGGATTCCTAAATGTTTCATGCATGTCAAAATGTTTACTTTTCAAAAGGCTCATCATACAATGAGTAAGTGATGAAAAGGCACACGACTCTGCCAGACAACATCAAGGCTAACATTTCTATTGCACTGGTTAATCATTGATCAATAATGCATAGCCTCCATCTCATCTTGAAGGGTTCCTGGCTTCCTGAAACATATGGCAGCTGCATGTGTGTCTTTTGTGTGAGTGCGCTGTCTGACATCTTTTTTTTTTTTAAATCTATTGCTTAGATCCTACTTATCACTGAAGCTGATGTGGCATTAACCAGAAAAAGAAACAACAGTTCAAACTGTTTTTTTCCAGAACTTGTTTCCCTTCTTCTTTGAACTTACATGTGAGGATGCACCATCCCCAGCCGGTTATAGCAGCCAGCCAGTAATTTACAGCGTAAGGCGACACGATGGTTATCTCTGTACAGGGCAGCTTTCATTTCCTTCTTACCACGCTTAGCGTCAACTCTTGCCATTGTTATCTTTTGCTCTGGGTCTTCCAGTAATTTGTCCAGCAGGTTTAGACTCACTAAAGGTCTCCTACATCACCTTCATCAACTCAATTTTAGTAAAAATATTTTCCATGTTTTACTATAATTTTGTGTCCCAAAACTCTAATCTGAGTCTTTCTTTTGATGTTTGCTTTATGGGTTTCTGAAGGGCCTTCTGAAGGGGCAGAGATTGTCCTGACAAATAACTCCCAACAATCTGCAGCAAGATTGAACTGAGTAGAAGGAATTCAGATGTGTTCATTTTCAACATTTTAAATTCATGGTCAGTCGTGAAATTTTAGCAGAGGATTTTCTATGAAGAATTACGAACCTTCGGTGATCTCGGTGCCTAAAACCACTGAAGAAAAGATGAGGATTAGATAAAAGGCAAAGGGAGATATACAGATTCAAGATTATTAGATTCCATTCTTTATTTATCATTGTGTTCCTCACCTTGTTTCTCCCTGACTTCTTGAAGTAACTAATTAAGAGGTCTCAAATGACTCCATTTAGCAGGAAGTTAATTGGTTCGCCGCTACACAGCTGAACTTCCTGCTGAAAATGTGCCATGCTCCCCCTCAGATTTCAGCACAGAAGGAAGTAGAGAACCCCCCCCCCCCCACCACCACCCACCCCCCCAAAAAAAAACAAAAAAAAAAACAGAAAGACATAGAATGAGAGACATTAATAATAATATTAATGATAGTAAACAAAATATTGAAACATAAAAGGATAAGCTTAAAGTGGACAAGAGAGGAAGGACAAACACAGACATGTGTAAGGGGCTGGGGGCACTTATATCAGGACCGTCACCCCGTTAGCTCATGACTGTAATTAGATTTGGCAGCCACCCCATAATGATAAATGCCGGGATGATGAATGGAAATGCAAATGTGTGTGAAGTAGCCCCAGCCATAAAGGGGGGGAATATCATTAACACTGTCCTCTTGTCAAATTCATCATTGTCAGTGGTGCTTCTACGCATCCACCATGTCTCACCATTTCTTTTTGTTTTTTATGTTTTTTTTTTAGGGGGGGCTCAGAGATGAGGAAGAGTCAGTTGTTAAATAAATAAAACAATACCTGGAATAACAAGATAATTATTGCTTTCTAAAACTTAATAAAACCTTTCAGCTTTGGGCTAAACTGATAAAAAGAAGTAAACAAAGACATGGAGAAAATTAAGTTCAGATCATTTGTGATTAAGCATCAGAAAGAAGCTATCTTTAAAGAAGGACGTCTTGCTTTTGACATTGCTCTTTCAGAGTTCAAAAATGTAAAGAACTTGCAATGTAGCAACAGAAAGCTGTTTATTTTAATTCAGTTGAATTGAATTGAAGCTGCTGTTTTATGCTAATTAAGAAAAATAACGTTTTAAACATCTTTTCTAAGCTACAAACTTGCTAAAAAGTAAGTTGACAGTTAAGGGTACAACATCGACTGACAAACCCTGTAATTTCTGATGAAACAAGGGAAATATGACAGATTCAAATAAAATAAAAGGTTTGTACAACAAGTGATTGGCTTACATAAATATATTTATATATTTTCTTTCTTGAGTTTTTAAGCTCCACTTAAGGAAACACACTGATCATCTTTTGTGCTATTCTGAAAGTGTGCAGTGGTCTTTTAATAATGATTATTACATTTTAGCCCAAATCAACCAACCTGTTTTATATTTAGGATATTGTATCTTAAACTTGGGTGTTTTCCTTAAATATGATTGTGTTTAAAGTCTAAAGCCCAAATGTCAAGCTAAATCTATAGCTGTCTTGATCACTGTTTTCATGCAATCACTTCCAAATTCTGGTGCAAATGTTCAATTGAAACAAGAAGGTGGAGGTGAAAATGTAAATCACTGAAGCAAACAGAAGTGTCCTTTACATGTGCTGCATGAGCCAGAGCAGCTTTGTCTGACACCTTGAAATAAATTATTAAGTGAAGGGAGAAAGAAGCAAAGAGGGGGACACTATGTCATCTCTAAGGTGCTACATACTCTATATCTAAACTTTGTATGTTTGTGAAGACATAGCAGTGATATGAACATAAAAACATTGAGGATCTGCCTTTAGAAAACTTCCATAAGAAGTTTTGGGTAAAAACTAAATGTTTTTTTTTACTACAACATTTTAGCCCACATTATAATTTGATATTTTTAGTAAAGGTATGGATCATATTGCAAATTGATGCTTTTCAAAACATTAAGCCTCATTTACTGCCATTCATTCTATTATTTAAATTTAACATGATAGCACCCCATTACCATGAGCACTTGGAAAAATCAAGAATGAGCTTGTTGCACTTTGAGATGCTGTAAAAGTACAGCTTACTGTCAGTCATTATAGTATCCATTTTCTTCTTTGACTCAGACACTGATCTCATAGGCAGTAAAAAGGGACCTCTTGGTCCTAATCAAATCGCTCATTAACTATTTAGTTTACCAAAAGTTTGGTTGGCCATTGATGCCTCATCAAGCATCTTTACCAGCTGAGAGGCATGAATTAAACACACACTCAATTGTGCAAATACCATCTTGCTCAAGCAAACACGTGTAGTTTGGAGCCAGAGACGCATATAAAATATTTCCTCTCACACACAGAGACACACACAGCCTCAGATGAAGCCAAACTGGAGTACAAGCGTGGGCTGGATGGACAGTGAGCTGCTTATAAATAATTTGGTGTTCAGGCGACTCCACTTACAGCCGTCTGTCAACAACTGAAAGGTCATCCGGGCAACCTGCATCAAGGCAGCTCTCCAAAATACAAGCTAAACCTTCACCTGAAAATGAAACTAAATTGCTGTCTACTGTGAAAACGTATTAAATGATACATCAAATGTGATAATTCTGGTTTACAAAAGATTTACAAGGTAAATACAAAATTTATATTTTCTTTTTATTAGGTCTTTTATACGTTTACTATTACAGCTCTCATTGGAAATATTTTGTTTTATCGTCACAATTGTTATTTTAATTGCACCTGCCCATATCAAAAATAGAAACTGGCTAAAAACAGATAAATCTATGTCCTTCACTGGCTCTGATAGAGTGTAGCGAATTGTCTCTGGACACTGGGCTGTATGTATCTCACTGTCAGGTATAATATGAACCAAACTGACAGGGACCAGAGTACAGTCCCTCACTCACCTGTCGAGTTTAATGCATGTTTGTAGTGCGTTTCTGCATGTCCCAAGTGCAAGGTGAAACATTTCTGACACAGCAGAGGATTAAGAAAACATTTGCACACTCAGTTCTTTTTATCCTACATTTTTTCTCCTAGTCTTCCAAGACATCTTGGGAAGAGTTTTTGATGGAACTATACTCTGTTTAAATCTTTTATGGACAAACGTCCACTGAGGTTTGATGCACTGTGTCCTAAGGACATAGCCTGCAGCTAAACACTCTCTTACTGTCGGTGGCCAGAGCTGCATTACAATGCTTTTCCTTGTTAGTCCACCCCATCAGCCCCAGAAGAATGTCCTGTAATGGAAAGGACTCACACCTGAAAGACTCCAGAGCAAAAGTGAACAAGCATCAAAGGAAGTTAAGAAGACATGAAAGACCATTTGTCATTTCCAGTAACAGACCATGTAGCAACAACAATGACTAGTGTTTTTTGTCTTTACTTATCTATTATTCAAAGGTGTTGCTATGTGCTTCTGACCCTTAAAGGAAATTTTACCTAAGACTTCCAAACTTTCTAAGGCTATGTTGATCACAGTCGCATAAAAGTCACATTTGGCATTATTTTGCCAACTCAAAACCGTGTTATGTAATTTAACACACACGATGCTATTATAAAAGCACTTTTTATGCTAAAATATTTTGTCCCTCAGCAGTGAAGGTGATTTTAAAGTTTTATATATATAGATTGTAGTGGTGGTCACAGGCACATATGGCCTGCTGTTAGATTTAGTAGCACAAGGAATTATGGGACACCATTTCCTTTACCTGTCTGATCAAATTTGGACTTAAGTGTTGTTTTTTCCTGTTTTTTGTTGTCTGGTTGTTTTACACTGTTTGCATTCATTTGTTTTATCCTTTTATGTTTATTCTGTACGACCCCATGAGTTAGAGGGAGGGGAGGATGATGACCCCCCCACCTTTGACGTTAGTCGTTCTGTGGTTGCAAAATAAAAGCCATTTTCCACCAATTGCACGCTCAACCTCTTTCATTGTTTCATTTCTACAATAAATTAACCTGAATTGAGCACAAAAGTCACTACATCTTTAATAAAATGTTTTAAAGTAACATATTAGCTACTGTGTCGACCACTACAACTACCACTACTACTAATAATAATGATAATAATAATAATGCATTTAAACTTTTAGATGCCAATATGCATTGAACCAGTTCTGCTCTAAACTTGTTTTAATTTAGCATCTACTTAAAAGGAAAAAGACACATTATTTATTTATTTATTTGGGTTGTTTGTTTGTTTTTTCATAGCTGTAAAACAAATTCAGGCATCGTCATGTAATTCCTCCAGGGAGAAATATTTTGACTTACATCAGCTCTCATTTTATTTCTCTGTGCACAAACAACCAGATTCAGATTGTAATCTAATTCATTAAAATAGGATTTTTTTAAAGCAACCTTTAGACAGTTCTAAATTATTAGGCAGTTATCCAGTAATAAGATGTCAGATTAAAACACGTATTTATTCCTGAAAAACCGATACTTCCCTTTTATGTATCCATCTATATTTGATTTTTTTGTTTTACATCTGCGCATGTGTAAATGAAACAAGTCACAAACAAGAAATGCCAAACTGGACAACAAGAGAATAAGGAACATGGTCCATTAAAAAAAAGAAGAAAATTCTGTCTTTAAGGCAAGATGACATAACTGTGCTGGTTCAAAAATAAACAAATAAGATCATTGTTTGTTTACACCTGCCAGGTGAGCAGAATGACAGCAGGGTTGTCAAAGCTCCAGCACAGCCACAAGACAAAACGGACTCCTACAGTGGAATCCAAGGTAACCACAGTTTCTTGCTGCTGTTTCATTTTCATTTCACTGCATACAAAAGACTTGTGGCTGCAATTAAGCAATAGCAACTATTCTTTTTTTTTTTTTTTATGTTTAGAAATATGTTTTCTGGTCCTTGTGGTCAAGGGGCCTCCGGAGCCTAACCTGACAACTACTACTTTAACAACTGTGTTTCTTCATTTATTAAAACTCCAAACTATTATTCCATAGCAAGAGGTCTTATGCACTAGTGACAGTTAAAATAGCAACTCAAAAGTTGTGAATTATAGAGTTATTAGAGAAAAGAGTGACAGCTTCTTTCAGTCTGTGTCTTTATAGATGGACAGTGAGAAAGGTTACGTGAAAAAAGGAAGATAACGTGAATACATAAGAAAAAAGACATTGATAAGGAGGAAAGGATGATGGTTTGGAAAGCTGATGGCTTAGTTTAGTTCATCAAAACTTTTTCTTACATGATAACCTTGTATTATGTTGTTCAAGATCTTAAATCATTCTTAATCTCATCACAGACAAACCCATTTATGAATGCACATTCCTGTGGGGGCCTCGGTGGATTCATTTTGTGTGGATTCAACACAGACAGTAGGGACAAGATTGGTCAGTAAGATCAACACAACTCAGCATGTTTACTGAAAATCCAATTATTGCAACCCACCTTTAAATTCTAGAGCAGATCCAGTGAGTGCAAAGCAATTGTAAGATTTGGTGAAGGAAAACACAAACACAAGGACGCTAGACTTTTTTTTTTCCCAAATGAATGGCATGAACTGCTTTTTTTACTTTCAAAGTGACATAAATACATACAAAAACTGCAATTAGCCTAGCCTGTTTCTTGTATTTTTTTATTGTTGTTTTTGCCCTTGTTCTTGAGATAATGACACCTACCACATAATGACTAGAAAACAAATTATTTTCTTTTGATAACAAGATAGTATATGTCATTATCACAAGATAGCAAATGTCGTGATAACACAGAATGTACTTTTTCATTTTACTATAATTATCAGCAAAGCCAAAAATATTTTTCAGAGAAAACGTTAAACACCAGAAGGACTGATCAGTTTATAACTGATTACTTTAATAGTGGTCTAGCTCAGGTGGAGATTGTGCCAAGATTGCTGTCAGACAAAAAAAACATCTAAAACAGTCATTGTCATTTGAGGAGAAAGTTGGCCCAGCTGCAGCTGCGCAGGCATATTGTTTTTCCCGTGTCTACGAGCAGATATCCGGTGATCACCCATGGAAATCCTATTTCCTATATTCTCGTAATAATGAGAAAAACTATCTCATGGTCTCATTGTCACCATAATAAAACCTGATTTCTCATGGTAATTATATATATGATGTCATTGTCACGAGAACACAACATAAAAATAGTAAAGTTATCTATTAGTTTGCTGTCATGAATGTATTGGTTTTAATTATTATTATTATTTTTTTAAATAACTAACCACTTTAGTAGCATTTTTTTTTTTTTTTTTTTTTTTTTACCGGCTATAAAAAACCTTTTTTAAAAAAAAAAAAAAAAAACCTCTTAAAATCAGGGGAGCTTAGCCGTGACCCAATCCATGGAACAACAGAAACAGAATAATGAATGGAAGGACAGATGTATGGCTTAAAAAAATCATATCAGCATTTAAATCAGATTATGGACTAAATTCAAATTTCGACAAACATTAAAAGGAAGCCCAAAATGATTCAAAGGCTTAGGTGTCTGGGTGAAATTCTGGGTGTTTTGTTTAACTTAATTTGATGCCTTAAGCACAGAACAAAGGGAATATTGAATCAGTGATGATTCAGTGTTAAGACAAAGTAAAGTTATTAATACCAAAAGCAAACAGATCCCTTTTTTAAAATGTGTAATACCACACAGACTAAAAATGGCAACTGGAGGCCTTTCCTGAATCCAAACTGAAAACAAAAGCAGCAATTTTTGTCTGTTAAATAATCCTAACAAGCCATCTTTTGCTGAAAATAAAATTAACAACCCTGCAAGCTTCGAAGAATCTCCCAGTGCCTCGAATGAAAATATTTAACTTGGGATGTTTTCTTCAGTCTGACTCCTTGCTTCATTTGCATATCAGTAGGAAAGTAGTTGAGAAAGAAAACATCTGACAAGATTTAAGGCAGCTCAGGTACATTAGGTGATCAATCGAACTGTCGAGGCAAGAATAAAAAGAGACTGATGACATGGCAGACTGCTTCCGAGTGCAGGTATTTCTCAGCCTGATGTTTATCACCTTAATTTGTCACAGCTTTCTTATTCATCCTTTTCACCTTTGTGTGTCTCTTTCATGTTTGTGTCTTGCTTCATGCCATATATGCTGTTTGAAACAGAACTCAGGAAACATTCCCTCTCAGGTTAGACAGCTGTATCACAAGTTGAAAGACTATAAATTGATTGCTTCATCTTTTACAAAAAGGTATTTTGATCAGAATCAACAGATACGGCTTGATTATTTGAAACATTTTTGTGTTTTGAACTAAGACACATATGTAAAACAGTTATATATGGTGGATCTACACTCACCAGCCTCTTCATTAAGTACACCTGGATAGTATTATTATTAGATAGTAGTAGTCGGGCTGGACCCCCTTTTGCCTTCAGAACTGCCTTAATCCTTGGTGGCATAGATTCAACAAGGTACTGGAATCATCCTCAGAGAGTTTGGTCCATATTGACATGACAGCATCACACAGTTGCTGCAGATTTGTCAGCTGCACATCCATGATGCCGATCTCCTGTTTCACCAAATCCCAAAGGTGATCTGTTGGGTTGAGATCTGGTGACTGTGGAGACCATTTGAGTCATGTTCCAGAAGCCAGTCAGAGATGTTTCCAGCTTTATGATATAACGCCTTATCTTGCTGGAAGTATTCATCAGAAGATGGGTACACTGTGGTCATTAAGGGGTGGACATGGTCAGCAACAAAACTCAAGTAGGCTGTGGTGTTGTAATGATGTTTAAACTGCAGCAGATTGTCTTGACTATGTCTACATGCCTAAACGCTCTAAGTTGCAGTCATGTGATTGGCTGATTAGAAATTTGCATTAATGAGAAGTTGGACAGGTGTACCTAATAAAGTCACCAATGAGCGTATATTTAGATCATTATTATTATTATCCACAAAGAGACAATAACTTCTGAGGCAATAAACAGCTCATTGATGTATTAACCAAAGATAAATTTAAAAGTTACTTTTCAATTTAAAAAAAATATTGCATGGTTCATGAAATATACATAAACTTTTTTTTTGTGTGTGTTCGTAATTAAGCAAATACACTTTTTTTAAAAGTATCACTCCATAAACCGTTCCATTATGAATATTCCAAAAAAGTGAGACATCTCAGAAAACAGATTTTATCTTTCTTTTTGTGATTAAAAGTGTCAAAGGCAAGTAAACAAACCCTCTCCAGCATTCCCCTTTGCGTTTTCACGCTCCAGCAGGTTTCCTGCATAGGTTATTGCAAAGGCAGAGCAGTTCACTCTACACTGTGTTCTGACTGCAGGCAGCTGCATGTGTGTGCAAGAACAAGATGGTTGCAAGGAAGGAAGGAAAACAGGTTGTGAATGCACATGCATTGGCATGTCTGAGGTGTGTGTGTGAGAGCGCGCCTTACCCGCACCACACTCAGTTGGGCTGGCTGACTGCTGGGAGTCTCATAAAGCTCTCAGTTTGATGACCAACTGAGCAGTAAATTAATTAATCATCATTTTATGCCTCATCAAGCGCTTTGCCCGCACTTCGCCACAGGAACCAGTCCCAATTAGCCAACAGTGGAGCCAATTGTTTTGTTAAGCTTATTGTAGATGGAAGTGGGAAAATACATGGGGGTACAGATCAAAAAGAAAACGCAAGCATCGGTGAATAAAGAGTTACTGTTGAAAGGTTTCAGCTGTAACGATGAGCACAAAATTTGTTGCACCTTTCACCTGTGAATGTGCACACACGTTTGCGTGCAAAAAGAGACAGATCCTGTGTTTGTGTGTGGAAGAGAGTGGGAGGAAGGCGATCTGACAAGCTAATAAATATGTCATCTGTCTGTGTCAGGAGACTGCAGGCCCACTGAGGGGTGAGCAACAAAGATTCGCTGGTCCAGACACCTAAAGAGGAAATGTGCTTCTGCAGCAACATCCTCTGTGACCTACCCCCTACATCACAGAAGTTTCTTTACCAACCATGGCTGTATATGTGTAAAAAAAAAAAAGATTGTCACTACACATTTCAGTAAAGGGTAACAGGGAGCAGACAAGATGACATTGTGGTAGCGCAGCCAGAAGCAAGCCAACAGCCACGCCAGGGGCAGGGACAGAGGGACGGATAAGCAGATGTTGTTCATCACCCGGGGATGGTGGGGGTGAAATGTGTGTGGGCCTGCGTGGATGAAGCGTTGGTGTGTGTGCGTGAACTGGCGTGCAGCCACGTGTTTGTGCACACGTGATCTGTGTGCATCCCTATCATGTGTATGCATCCGCACGCGCATCTGTGTTTCAGCGCCCACAAAGTGCTGGAGGGGAGAAGCACCTACAAAAGGCATCTGGCAAGGAGAGCCAAAACAACAAAGGTAACCTTGCCTCTAGTGATGTAGGGAGTATACAGCCATTGTAGTGGTGATAAGTACATTGCCCTGTGTGCAGATGTGAGAATTTCGAGGTAGGTACAGTAGTTCTTTCAGCTTTTGTTGTTCCGCAGCTCATAAAATGATGCACAGATGTATAGATAAAGATGAAAGCTACTGCATTCACTTAACATGTTTATGAACAAAATCCCATATGGCACTTCTGCTCGGGTCAAAGAAGGTTCCATTTCTGCAGATTTCTGATTGTTTTGTGTCCTTGTTTGTAACAGATTTGAAGTTAAGGAGCCATATAAATAGTAATGGTGAATACTTATATAGTGCTTTATTGTCCTCCTTGAAGGCCCAAAATGCTTTACAGTTGGGGTGGACAAACTTTTTGACTTTGAATTGGTTCTAAAATTTGATAGAAGGGCAGGACCAGGAGCAGATGAGTAGCATCTAGATGAAAACATGGTTTAATATATTAAAACCGAACCTTTTGAAGTTTTTATTTCAAAAGTGTGGCTTTTATTCTCTTAGTGCCAGTTGTACCAATGGGTTGACGTTCCTTAGGAAAAATGAAAATGAAAGAAATGCTGCATTCATGTGGTTTGGGGAAAATGGAAAAAATGCTATTCCAACTCAGAAAACATGTATAAACATCAGGAAAAATAACAAATCTTCCAACACCACATTAATGTAAATAACTTTCTGCTCCTAAACTAAGGTCAATGTATTTGTAGAGTACAATCTATGGGGAGACAGCAAGATTACAGGGAAAACAACACATTAATAATGGTTATCAATATAATTTATTCCAGTTTGGATGGCCAGATTAAATAGTTTCAGGGCCTGTATTGCCCCTGGACTGCAGTTTGACCATCCCTGCTTTACAGTCACATTCCCATTTACACTGATTGTGGCTCTGCTGCCAAACACTGTCGCAAACCTATAACCACCAGGAGCAAAGTGGGGGTCAGGGTTTTACCCAAGGACACTTCAACACATGGACGGGCAAGACAGGGACCGAACTAGCAATCTTTCCAATTAGAGGTCAAATGCTCCATCGCTTAACGAAGGCTGCCCCATACGGGATTTGTTGAGTTAAATAGATGGACTCATAGTGTCTTCTTCTCTGTTACTTCAGCTGGAGAAAATTTTAAATAGATTTTTAATGAAAGACTGGCAAAAATCAGACTTTCATTGCATGAAGTGAAGTCATAAAATAAATCTGCTTTACTCCAGGTCTGTCTTCTGGAATCATCTAATGTAAAGGGGGGAAAAGTTCCATAGATTGTTAATAAATAATTGTACAAAAAAAAAAAACAGGAAAAGGAGATGCAAAAACATCTACACTTATTTTGGTCCTTGTGTTTTTTTTAAATAAATCATTCATGCTCTTTGACTATGATTCAAATAGACACGCCCCTTTTTTTGGCGTGAAATCAAACACTTTGATCATACAAATGAATCATTCATTGATGTTGGCAACCTTTGAATTGATAAGTTCAACATTGATTAGGGCCATATTTTTTTTTTTTTTTCGTTATCATCACCTAGTAGCAAAAAGATCACACTTTTTGTTTCTATTGAGCCCAATGACTAAACACTTGTGTGTAAAAATGGACGTCTTGGAGGTTTCTCGTAGTGAATTTCAATGACATTCATCACTGATGATGGGGGAATATGGAATTGTTTAAAAAGAAATTACATATTTTCAATTTGTTGGTTCTCAAAGTCACCCAGAAAAGAACACTTTAAAGGCTCTCAACTTAAATGCAGAGCTAGACTTGAAATAAATGAAAAAAAGTTACTGAATGATCAATCTGCAAGTTCAAAATCATGACTCTTCTTCGTCAATCAGTTGAGGAAACCGTTTCAACTAAATTTTGTGTTTTCCTTTTCCTGTACATTCTGGTGGCAGAAGAATGGCAATATATCTCCACCATCTGAGCATTTCTTTTCAAATATCCTGAAGGAGGAGAGCTTGTGTTTACTGTAGCAGGTGAAGAGGTTATCAAAATGTTCCCATGTGGGTAAGTCTGATACAGACTACTCTGATGCCCTCTATAGCGATTTGTCCAACTGAACTGTGGTCAGGAGTCTTGTTAACAACTTTAAATAGAAGAAAGAAGTCAACAAGGTGTCCCTGCTCTGTTCCTTCTTTCAAATGTTTTACATCAGTTGTTTTCCCTGGTGTGTGAGCAAAGTGTGAAAACTTGGAGCCAGTTTAAAAATGAAGCTTTCATCTTTAACCACAGTCATTCTTATTCATGTCAAAACTGTATGCTACACTTTGCCTTTCAGCTCTTTAGCCCGTTAAACACTTTTAAAAAAATATTCAGTCCATAAATCACATCTGTCCCACTGGTTTCCTCTTCCTTTGTTTCTGTGTCCCTCTTTTCTTCAGTCACTAGGCTTCTGTAGAGATTTTAAAAAACCCATCATTGAAATGTATTGAAATGTGTTCCCTCACAGGCAAAAAAAACCCACCTCAGCTGCGGGGCTTTGATAAATCGCTGTCCAGGTGCTGCTCCAATTTGTCTTCATCATTAATTTTTACTGGGCTGTAACCTATCTGTCATTGAGCAGAACCCCTAAGCAGAGGTTTTGATGTGTTCACATATCTGAATGCTCAAACAGCTTGGACTTGCTTAAACCCTCCATTAATGGAAAAGGCCCGGGGCAGTAAGAAGAAAAGTGAACTAAAAACAAATTTTTTCTATTTAACTTCCCTTTGTGAGCAATTTTAGTGTTAATCATTGAGGCTTACACCTGTACTACAGGATTTAGTCACCTTGAGTGCTGTCATTTTCAGAGGACAACGGAGGAAAGCCTCAGTGCTTTTATGGTCATGCTTGATCATCTGTGAAGATACTTATCAGAGTTGATTTACTTGAATGGAGAATTTTTGGCAGATATATTTTTTTTTTTTCAAACTTGAAATTTTGATTATTTTGAAACAATGTGAACCTGGATTCAAGTGGTAAGTGTATAAAAGAGAAAAGAAAGGACTTGGTGTCAAAAACATCTGGCCGAGCGCAAATAGCAAATATTGGTTTCTCCTTCATGATCAATTTTCAAATGGTTGGCACTTCTGTGAATTAAAAGGGATGCCACCCATACGTAACTAATCAAAGTGCCTCATTGGTCAAACTTCCACCTAGTTTAACTTCCAACATACGTTTCATGACTGAACATAGAACCCATAGAAGGTCCTAAGAATGTGCATAGCTAAGCGTGAATGCATTAATTTTGAACGCAGAATTCCGAAATTCACGTTTACGTACGTTTACATAGAATTTTCATTGAAAGTGGTCACTTGCCAATGGAGGTGTGAACACAGCTTTATAAAGTATGGGTGCAAAATAAAATTTTCTTCAAGACTTCAAGAAATTATTAGGAAAACTGTTTGTAGCAGTAAAGTCCGCCATGAATGTGTTTGCTGAGGTTGTAAAGGTATAATTGTATACATTTAAGTGTATACATTATTTACAAATTAGTGTAACATACATTTATTCTAGTGGTTGTGTTTAGAACAGAGTTTAAGTCCCACTCCAATCATCTATTGATATATTGCAAAAAGCATTTCTAGTGCTCTTTTAATTATGATAATGCTGTTTTTAGTCAAAATTAAAAAAAAAAAAAAAAAACCTGTGATGTTTCTGCACAGCAGCCGTAGTTGATTAGAAATTCACCTATGAGTTGTGGGCAGGACCACTGGCATGGAGCAATCCCCCCACACTTTCTCTCCCCTTTACTGAGAGATCTCTGTTAACACTCTTGCCCACTAGTTTACAGCCCCTCACAACCCCAACCTACCATTACCAGGCTATCCATCTGTATAGTTTGGAGCTAGTTAGAGCTCAGACGAGGAAAATGAAGATGTATGAATTAAGTCATCTTTCAGGTGGATGCATCAAAATGGAGAGGAGCATAGAGCCTGTGGCTGCTGCGTGATAGCTACAATCTTTTTCAAATGACATTTTTGCTGATTCACAATGATCTGAATAAAGAAATACTCAGACATGCAATTTTAACCTCAATTTTCCTAATATATGTCCTCCATCATGAGAAAAAAAAAAATGCTACAAGAACATGTTAAAAACACCAAAAACACAAATTTCATCTAAGCGGGTCTCTAATGCTCTGTGCTGCATTATCAAATGCTTAAGCTATCAGGTTTAAAGAGCTATCAGAAAATCTTGCTGTCTGTGTGCTTTTCAAAAAACTATGAAAGATAACAAGGTAAAAACGCAGGACCACAATAGGGTGGTAAACAATTAATGTGTTTTTCCCTAAATGCACACAAACAGCTCTGCACAAAGGCATTTACTCCACTTAATCCGTGCCTGCAGACACACTTCTGGGTAGCTGGGGACTCTGTGTTATCTGCCCCAGACTGAAGATTCTTAGAAAAACATAATTCTCTGGCTTGCATATCATGATACTCGCATGTATGTGTGTGCGTTCACGCTCATTTGTGCCAAGTAAAGAGCAGGAGGATTTACAGAACATCCAGCTCCATCTGCACTGCAAAAGCACATATGCAGTAAATAACAGTTGGGAAGCAGCAGGGGGGGAAGAAAGGGTTTGAAGGGAATTGGGATGCTCTTTTGAACACACAATGGATGCTTCATTGTTTAAGTCTTTAGATTCCCCATGAACTTACCATTTCTCTCTGCTCTCCTGCAGACTAATCACTCGGCGAAAGGAGGAGTGTACTCTGAAAGACCTTCTAGCATCACAGTTTTGTACATGCGGAAACATGCTTTTTAGGGGTTTCAGTGAGACTTCATATGTACATGGATCTATTTGTCTGTAAGTGGATGTATAGGAATGGAGCAGAGCAGGGAAGGTGGCCCACCGACTGTAGCACCTATGGCGCATCTACAAGCTTTTTTCCAACAGTATTTTTTGTCTGCTCCTGATTCACAGTGATTTGAACAAATTAATACTCAGAAATGCAATTTGAACCTCAATTTTCTTGACATGAGAAAAATGCCACAAGAGCGTGATAAAAACACCAAAAACACAATTTTTATCTGAGAGGGCCTTTAGCTTCCTGGATGTGTTTTATTTCTGTAAACTAAATGCATTTGAAAGGAAACCCACAACAATGCAGAGTTGATGATCAAAGCTGAATGCAAAAGACAAATGCGAGCTACTTTTATGTATTATACATGCAACCATTATCATAGAAGAGACCTCATAATGTATAATGAACTTGAACAAAAGCGTTCTTCCACCATTCTGTTAATCAGTCCTGACAGTTAATGAAGTTTTAATTTCAAACTAATCAGATCTTGTAAGGCATGCCCAGTTGCCTGGGACTGCACTGGGAGACACAGGAGCCAAAGCACTGACTCCTCAGAGAATAGCACTCCACTCTCATTAATGTTTAGAGATCGCTCTTCCTGGTTGTTGGCATGAAGACTTTCAAGACGTATGCTCTGAGCAAGTCAGCGTGTATTATCTTTCTGTCAGATGGTCTTTGTTAGATGGTTAATGAATGAGTTTGATGCACTAAATTAGAAAAAGAGACATCATCCAGTCCACAATGAAACTGGAGTATGTTCCACACTTAACTTTTCCAACTCAAATTGCTGCATTAGAATCAAAAGTTTTTTCAAATCAGACTGAAGTTTGAGCAAAACGTAGGTTCACTAACCTGTAGAAGATTTTTGTCAACAACTTTTAAACAGCTAAAATCCTTTGAGATAGACACTTTTCAGTTTTAAAAATAAATATCTACCAACTTTAAAAATGTTAATGGAATATATTTTAGTAAAAAAGAAAAGTATACACTGTTCTGTACTGTATTACAAAGACATCAATTCAACTTTTCGACCTTTTGGTTCATATTTCAAATCTTGGAACATGAATTATCAAGTCATATTTTAAATATTCCCCCAGAAGCTTTTTGCTCACTTGAAAAGTTGCACCATAGTAGAAAACTTTCTTCTCTACAACAAAGCAAGTCAGACTTGTTTTCTTTACAAACTCCTAATAGCAGTAGTTCTGTCTTACTGTCAAATGGCAACCTAAAAACAAAGACGGAGTGTGAAGACTGATGTCAAATGAAAGTATTTTACTTAAAGGGGTTGAGTGGCAATCTTTTAATTAAAGCATCTGCAACATATCTGTGTTCCAAAAGCCCTTAAGGTGAGAGAAATCATTAAAACTCACGTTCCTCTGAATGCCCGAAAAGGTGCAAGTGCCCCGGGGATTTTCACATGTTAAAAAAAAAAAGTGAAAGTACCAAAGATTTACTTAAAAAGCGTTTCAAATTCCTAAGTGAACATTTGTTTAAAAAGTATGTCATTTCCTAAAAGAAGAAATCTGGAATGCAAACAAGACGTTGTGTTAACATATTAAAGAATCACATCTTGGTAAAATTTGTAATCCAAAGGTTTTGCTTGTATTTGCTGTTCTCATGTGCACATGAGTAAATAAATCTGTTTCTAAAAATTTGGACTGGACAGAGAACTGTGGAGATCATGCAGCTGATTTAATGAGTCATTCTGCATTGCTAAACAAGAAGCTTCAGAAAACACAGATGGATTACACCACATCTGTCTGGATTTTTGACTACCTGACAGAAAGGCCACAGATGGCAAGGCTGTGTTTCTGAGCAGGTGGTCAGCACCAGAAGAACACTGTGGGAAATTAAACTTTCACTCTTTATCTTTTTTAAGACAACTGGTGATTCTACAGTTGTGGGGTTTAGTGGTGCACAGGAGATTGAGCACATGGGACTGAGGAAAACACTTTGTCTCGTGATGTAGCAATGGTCACCATAAATCACATGTCAACAAGACAAAAAAGAAAAGCTGTAAAATTTGCCTAAATTGTTTGCAGACCATTGGAAAAACCAGATACTTCTGAATGTCTCCTAGATTTCAAACATTGAAGAAGCACTGCCCTCCTTAAGAAAATGTGATTTTGTGATAAGATTTGTGATAGTTTTTTTCATAAAAACCTTATATTTTATGAAATAATGTATTTTCACACATCGTAGAAGCATATGCAGCCTACATTGTGATCAATGAGATTACATTTTATTACTCAAACAGAACCATTTTTTTTTCCATTTTATTCCATGCTATGTTTGAGATCTGCTATGAAAAATAACTCACCTATAGCCATTTCTCTGACCTTTATTTTCATTCATTCATTCATTTTCCAATCCGCTTTATCCCTTTCGGGGTCATGGGGTTGCCGGAGCCTAACCCGGCTACTCATGGGCGAAGGCAGGGTACACCCCCGGACTGGTCGCCAGTCTGTCGCAGGGGCCACAATCACACACCAATGCACACTCACACCTAGGGACAATTTAGAGTAACCAATTAACCTGTGAAGCATGTTTTTGGATGGTGGGAGGAGGCCAGAGTACCCGGAGAAAACCCACGCATGCACGGGGAGAACATGCAAACTCCACACAGAAAGGTCCCCCAGCCAGGACTTGAACCGGGAACCTTCTTGCTGTGAGGCAGGAGCGCTAACCACTGCGCCACCGTGCAGCCCTGACCTTTAATTTGGAGGTCTAAATGTTTATGTTTCAACTTCAGCAGGCCAGTCTCTGATGATTATCTTCTGATTTGGCAGAACAGAAGGAGAGCTTGATCATTCAGTTAGGAAAAATCTATGGCATATTTTTGCAGGGAGTTTGCACGTTCTCCCCGTGCATGCGTGGGTTTTCTCCGGGTACTCTGGCCTCCTCCCACCATCCAAAAACATGCTTCACAGGTTAATTGGTTACTCTAAATTGTCCCTAGGTGTGCATGTGAGTGTGCATGGGTGTGTGATTGTGGCCCCTGCGACAGACTGGCGACCAGTCCAGGGGTGTACCCTGCCTTCGCCCATGAGTAGCCGGGTTAGGCTCCGGCAACCCCGTGACCCCGAAAGGGATAAAGCGGATTGGAAAATGAATGAATGAATGAATGAATATTTTCGCAGTTCTGTCAGTTGGGCTATTTAGTTACATACTGTATTGTCAATCTCTAAAGATGAAACACGGAGATGTCCTTTCAGTCCTTTTAAAATGTATGATTGCCTTGAATTATTACATCTGGACTTAAAGTTTTCTTTCTTTGAAACATATCACCACTCATCCAAGTGGTTGATGATGCCTCTTGAATGATTGGTAAAATGCAATGACTCAACTCCTAGACGTCACCTGAATAAAAACCTTCTTCAACTTTTAGGGGTGTTTGTATTGTATTGAAGATATTCTGTTTTTATATACATGCCTTTTACTAAACATTTATAGTTTATGCTTTTATTTTTGCTTCACACTAAGTAGGGTGATGTTGGATACATCTTTGAGTATTATGTCAATGTCTGTCATGTGGCTGCATGGCTTAGTTGGCTGCATGCAGGATTGGTGCATGGGACACCAGGGTTCATCTCCCTGGTGGCACAATAAGCTTATTCCAGTGTGTGTCCCTATAGGAAAGGCCCTTCATGCTGCTACTATTGACTAGCTATGTAGCCATAGGGGGACCGTAGTCTAGATCTTCCTGTGCCAGTCCCAAGCTGAATAAAATACAGGCTTGTGCCAGGAAGGGCATCTGGCATAAAGCTCCCTGTAAAACCAAATACGCAGATCAGTGAAAGCTGATTGGTTGTGGTGACCCTTGACAGTATATACTGAAAAGTGAACAACATTTTGATGTCTGCCATACAGGTGGGCTCAAAGCAAAGATTTTTTCTCATTTCTTGAACAGAATAACATTTATGATTTTTACTGTTAAAAGGTAAATTTTAATTGCCAACATACAGTTATTTTTAGTTTTTGCTTTTTAACAACATTGCATTTTAACTTCAGTCATGGAATTTAGTCAATACCATTTCTCTGGTACTTAAGTAAATAAGTTTGCAAATATATAGAAAGTGTTTATTATTCTACACAATTGAGTTTTCAACAACTAGCGGTATGTTGGTGTTCTATTTGCAGAACTGTATGACAACCAATGAGCCAGAAGCTGCTGCGGATTCAGTTCTGAATCACTTCTTTTTTTTTTTTTTTTCAAAGGATTCAGTGCTTTGTGAAGCCTTGATTGTCCATCAAGTTGATCTTCACCACTCTTAACAAAACTGATTTACATATTTAAGTCATCTTTGTCTACTATTACAACACACTGTTTATGTTTTTTTTGTCTTCTTTTTAATCAAAATAATTAGGTGTGTGTCAATGTCTTGCTTTCTATCACAGATGATAATTGTATATTTTTGAGACATTAAATGAAACATTTAACTATTGCCGTTACAATGTTCCAGACAAAATTAAATAAATAAAAGAAGATAATTTATTTGAAGTTTCAGCCATATCAGAGCTATGCGTGGATCCATTTGTCTCCAAGCGGATGCATCAGAATGAGTGGAGCAGGGAGATTTTGACCATCCATTTCAATTTCTGCATCACAAAATAGAGCTTTTTTAATTGGCAATTTTAATGTGTTCCTGATTAATCCCAGTTTGAATAAAGAAATACTCAGAAATGCAATTTTAATCATATTTTTTTCTTATATGTCCTCCATCACGATAAAAAAAAGGCTACAAGAACATAGGAAGAACAACAAAAACAATTTTCATTGAAGTGGGTATTTAACCCTTTTTATAACACAACTAAGGTCAGTCAGCTAAAGACTCTACAGAAAAGGTGAAAAAGAACAAAACATCAGTCCAAGATGGATTTATTACAATTGTCCTGATCCAACTGAGTGCAGATTATTTCAGGCCAAATTTTCTTAACAATTTTGTTGTTGCTAGTTTAATTATTTTTTTCTAGAAATTAGTTGGTCAATGACATTAAAAACTAGCTGTAATTCAAATAATCACTGGTGAGAAGCAAAAAAATGAGTTTATGATTTTTAATTACAAGGTCAAGTTGGACAGTTTTTAATAATTACAAAAAAATTTATTATCTGACAAACATAAATCTCAGTGCTGGAGGGTAAACCTTTGAAATCCTAAAGAATAAGAGTTTAGCCTTTTGATCCTTAGCCATACTATAATAGAAAAAAAAATGCTGCTTAAAGGAAAATGTGACAAAGTGGAGCAGCATTGAGTTTAGCATAAGCTCCAGATCAGTCAAGTACAGTTATGCTCTCTCTTTTTGTGAGACTCTTTCTTTTTTTTTTTTCCCTCTCTCGGCTTTCTCTCAATTTCTGCTCATTCAAACAGAAGTAACCGCAACTGCCAGCAACACATTTTGACATCTGCTGTTGGTGGCAGTATTTCATGACAAATATCCCCACTGCCTGTCGTTTAACACAAATGCGTTGCCGTCATCACTGCTTCGACAAAACAGATGCAGGTCTGTAAGCCGCAAATCCTATTTTTGACCACAGTCGATAACTCGCAAAAAACAGAGTGTCAATATTTTATCACGGGAAGAGCAAACACATGCAGATGCTTTGTTGGGATGTTTTCTCCTTAAATATTGATTTCTAAGCCACTCTGAAGCCATCTGGTTTGTGGGACATTTGTTTTTATAAAAATAAATTAATAAATAAAATAACACACTCACAGATCCACATTTACTTTTTTTGGGAAGCCCTCTCCCACACAAAACCCTCAGTTGTGTAGCCATGATGCTCAGTATGCATGCATAGTCTCAAATGTGTCCTTGCATGGGGTGAAATGGCAAATTAGCAATGCAAAAAGACAAAAGAATATATTTTTTTTCACTCCAAACTCCAAATGGAATTCATATTTATGCTCTCACCCGCACAACAAGAATCCACTCATTTCTCTCTTCCTCTGTGAAATTAATTTGGACAGCATCAACCAGTCCAATGCTGCTCCAGCACCTCCTTTCCTCTTATACAAACATTGTATTCGTCAGCGTAATTGTATTAGAATGCACCTTCCAATCCTGTGTAACCGAAAGATGTAAGCTGCTTCGCTTGCTCGTAGAGGGATCAACAGTCTGTCCTTTGAAAGGCCTGCAAAGCCGCATGTCTGCAAATGCATGTGTGTGCATATACACAGTTGTACAGATATATCTGCACCTTGCACGCACGTAGTTACACGGCATAAGCAGAACCACCTCTGTGTGCTTTGATTAGGTATAGCTGTCGCTGAATTGTGCTGACCACAGCCAGGGCATTGCTCAGGATTGGGTTGCCATGTCTCCACAGACAGAGCGAGAACACACACAGACACACACACTCAGACTCTGTCTGTCTCCACCTCGTCTTTAGCCAGTTGCCAGGAAGCAGCTGGCCAGAATATCTGAGTGCCTTTAATGAATTGAAATCTTCGGGGTGCGAGAATTTGGTGATTAAATGCGATAAGACTAATATTCCTGGGTGAGTTGGGAGTCAAAAGAGGATTGCCCTTTGAGATCCAGAAAGATGGAGGAAAGCAGAAAGACCTGTGTGCTTTGGCAAAGTGCAGACCCCCCACCAACCCTATCCAACCATACCTCACCTCATGGGGAATAACCCTATTTAGAGCAGAGGAGGAGAAGAGTCTGAGCTTCTTTGAGAAGGGAGGGGAAGTGGGAAGAGCTGCTGGGGGGCATTAATGCATGCGACTTGGATATTTGGTTTCATGTAGATCTCAATGGAGAAACTGTCAATTTTGAAAAAAACACTTTGAAAAAAAAAATATTTAAGAAACTATAACACTGGCAATATTTCCAGCTTTTCACAAAAAGTTATTTTTAAAAATAATTTCAACTTTTAAAATTTACATGAATGAGATGTAAATAGATAGTGAACATGGGCATTGCTTTAAAAGAAAAAAAAAAAAAAAACAATTGTCAGACCATCTTATACTTGTCTTGATTGCTAGGTAATAATTTAAAACTAGCAGCACTGGAAGCAGACTTTTGCCTACATAGCAAAATAAGGGGCTGTGTAAGACCTCAGACTTTGGGATTTTATTTATTTTAACCAAAGAAAGAGAAAAAATAAAAATAATAATGACGGTAAATTCCTTGAATCTTGAAATGAAAGGGTCCAAATGACATCCTTTCTCAACATAGAGACTTAAGAAGATGATTTGTTCTTTGTCAACAGTAGCACTACTGATGCACAGTCTTAATTATGTAAAAGAAGAGGAAAAAAGCAGACTCACTACACACTGCAAAAACAGGCCTCCTTCAAAACAAGTCAAAATTTCTTAAAATGAAATAAATAATAAAATAAAAATATTTCAATACCGTACGTAAATATATTCTTATTTTCAGAGAGAAAATTCTAGTCACTATGACATGTTTGCTTAGATTAAGATTATTTTGTCATTGAAAAACTATCAGAATAGAAATTAAGATATTGTTTCTTGAAATAATAGCCTTGTTATTTTCTTTAGATTCAGGTTCTGCAGTACAAATGAACAAGATAGATTTCAGAAAAAAACAAAACTTGTTATAATATACCACTATTCTTCCTCAGCATTGCTGCACATCTTGGAAAATCACTGTTTAGGAAAAAGCTATGTACTGTAGGTTTAAAACAGCTTATGAAGGGAAAAAGACTGGATCAGTCTGACAGCTGAGAGAGAACAACGTAGCTGTACAGGTGTTCCTATAGAACAGTCATTCTCGATCTTTTTTAGGCCAAGGATTGGTTTAATGTCAGACAACATTTTCATGGACCAGTCTGCATCAGGCTAAAGTGGGCATCCAATTTTTAAAATGTTTTTCTTTACCTGAACATTTGAGGTTAAACTTTATCTTTATTTGATGTAAAATATCTGCAGATGGTTTAACTCATTTTAAAATTGACCCGTTTTCAAGTGTGAGAATGGGAAGGGTTAAACTTTATCGGTACGCTAGATTTTGTGTAGGAACCATTGAAATGTGATATAATTATTCCCTTTAACCCATAACAGTCAAAGTGGAAGCTAAGTAATCAGACGCTTATTTCAGCCTTGCCCAACTTTTAAGGCATAATGGAAATAAAAAGGTCATGTAAACTGTTTTTTTCTAAAAATAAACATGAATCCGCCATTTCAGCAACTTTATTAGCAGCATCCTTATAACATACTATTCAGCCCGTTCCTGAATAGTATGCATTATTATTATGGTGAGTGGAAACCACAGTGGCAAAAAAAAAAAAGATTTTGGAGTAAAGACTCTGGATTTTTGTCTGTTAAAAGCATCTTTCTTTTATTTTGACGTCCAAGTGTCTTTTTCTGTTTCCTCACTGAATTTTTTTCAGCAAATACAAACTTTACATATGCTTTTGTTTTTTGTTATTTTTGCTAGATGGGGTTTCAATTTAGCGGTCAGCAAAGCTGCTTTAAAAAAGTAATGGATATATTTTTGACACTTGACCAAGCAACTTGGCATGAGTCGGATGTGTTAGAGAGAGTCCATCAGTTTTTCAAGATAAAACTTCCTTCAGAATCAGATAAGAAATAAAACAGGAAAAAAACAGGTTGTGTTTTTTTTTTCCACGCGGCCCGGTACAAACTGTGAAACTGTCCCTGGGTACTGGTCCGGACCCGGGGGTTGGGGACCACTCCTAAAGAGGCTGAACCCAAAGGGTGAGAGTTGTAGATAGACCCCATGTCAAACAACAAAGATTCCACCAGATGATAAGATCTTCTAACATAAAAGTTTTGCCTTCACAGTCCCAATGGTTTTATTCTTAGACCAAATGGTGAGGAAGCAAGTTCTAAGACTGATAACTCTGCTGAAATGTCCTGACTTATGGCCCACCACTGTGGGGAAGAGAAACTGTGTCGAAGCAAATTTCTGGATTTTAAAGTGATGCAGTTTTGTAGAGCTTGTGCAGGGGGACGTCACAAGAAACCCTTGTTTCTCTAAAGATAACACGAGAACACAGCTGAAGTTTGCAAAACTATATTTGAACTGTCATAAGACTTCTACAACTGCGTTTTGGATAGACAAGAATAAAGTGGTGATGAGTGGTTGCATGGCACAGTGCCACATTTAGCAAAATCCTAATGCAGCATATCAGCACAGGCAGCTCATACTGCTTCACTGTGGTGGAGAGGTGATGATTGGAGCTTGTTTCGTAGCATCTCTCACTTTGTGCAGCCACTGACTCAATAAAGTCACCTAAATTAAATTCCTGTAAAGTCAAACTATAAAGCTAAAGAACAGACAAAACAAGTTTGTGGAACAGAACACGATAATGATTCCAAGCACACCAGCACATTTCACACAGAAAGGAGAAAAAAGGTGATGCAATGATCCTGTCAAAGTACAAACTTCAATCTGACTGAAATGCTGAGGCAAGGCCTTGGGAGAACTGTGCAGAGCAAATGACTTAAAGTGTCAGTCATTTAAAAAGTATATGAATTAAAAAAAAAAAAAAGTTTTAAAATAGTAAGAATAAAAAAAGTGAGAAATGATGGGTCCTTCTGAGAGCGAGTTTTTGCCTCTGTAGTTGGCCATTACTTGTTCAATATGGGGATTAAGGCTAAATTTACACGGGTCTGTCTGTGGTGCGTCTCTCACAAAAAAGAACGTTCATAAATAAACTGATATGTTCAGATCAACTCCATTATTTCTGCATTTCACGCCCGTCCCTCCACAATGCAACACAAGCTTTATGCAGGAGTTCTATTTCCAGTCTGTTGACATGTGAATTTTGTGGTAAAAAGCCAGAGAAACAGGAAACAGGTGTGGATTAAAAAAAAAAAAAAAACTTTCATTGTACTTTCAAAATAAAATTTTATAAAATTGTATTTCATATTTACAGTGACGTGCCTACGCGATTTCGCATGCTGACACCGCAGAAAACACTGTTTATTTTCTCCATGGACGGCAAAAGCTTCATTTTGAAAGTACAAATACATGAATTATGACACAAAACATGCATTTTACAAGAACTCAGTCAGGAAAGAGAGGCCATGGGGCCTGATCGTTCAAGTTTGGGATGTTGATGACACAGGGGCAGCAGGACAAATTATACCTCCAGAAGCCAGGGAGGAGGAGAGCCAGACCGGAGACACACCTGAGCAATTGTTTTTTTTTTCCTGAATCACAATGGTTTGAATAAAGAAATACTCAGAAAGTCTATTTTGAGCTTAATTTTCTTATATGTCTTTCCTAATCCTTTAAAAAACACCCAAAACACAACAGTCATCTAAGTAGGTCTTTAAATTTGAATTAATGCAAAAAAAGAATAACATTCCACTAAAACTGTTCAAACTGAGTAAACTCAGAGAATTGTACTTTGACACAAATGAGAAGCCATTATGATTATGTGTTTGCCACTGCAAAACTGTTAAAAAAATATAATTAAACAGACTTTTTGTTGCTTTGGTTTAATTATACAGTGACACTGTATATTTTGGGTGATGCAACAGGCTTAAAGCAAATGAGCCTTTTTGACAGACAGACTATTTTGCCTGAAGTTATGCCTTTAGGCATGTCTTCAAGACTACACCAAAAGTGTAGGTCTCTGGGTTTTTTTTTGGTTTTTTTTGCAATATGCTTACATTTAATACTTCTTTTTTCTAGCAGTCCATGCTTTGAAAGGCATTGAGACTAACGCCTAAAGTCAAAGTCAAAACAGCAGAGCGCATTTTAAGAGCCGATTTTTGTTAATTTTAACCAGCTGACATTTAGACTTTACAATATAACATGAATCTTTTCACTGCTGAATATTTGATAGGAAAAAAAGCCTCAGCACAAACACACTGGCCTCATTTATTAAACACTTGAACAGGAAAGAGGAAGAAACGCATCTGTTCTCCTGTGTACCTCATCACTATGTTGGATTCACTGGTTTTAAAAGCTCACAGTTGGAAATCCAGGCTGAAGATGTAACTGAGAATTAAAAACACATCCATTATTAAAGTATTTGCACAGCATTCATGCACAAAGCACATAGTAACACAAACACACAAATGATGGCTAAAAGTTTTAAATCACATATTAGGAATTACTGGTGTTATACTGTTAGTATTTATTTTTTTATGTTCAAAATAGTGTCACGTTTCTTTTTTCTTGCTGGTCTTAAAAATGGCTTGAACTTCTTTAGTTTTGTGCCTTTTATTATTGTGTTTCACATGTTTGCTTTACATACCTTATATATGTTAAGTCAATAATAAGCCTAAAATATAAACAAATGACAAAGTAAACACTGTAAAAAAAATTAGCACTCATCGACTTTTCTTCTACATCAACTTCTTGTTTAAATAATCTACTGTATGTTCCACAATAAAGGGCACACCAGATTAGAAGGCACACCGTCAATGTATGTTCTATTTTTGAAATTATATCATTCAGCCTATAAGGTGCACTGAACTATACAGTACATTAAGCGAGACAAAAGGGTGAGAGATAAATCCATCAGTCAGAGTTTATTAACAGCTGTCACAGTAACTCTAAAACATGTTTCTAACAGGCTACACGTTAGCCATGTTAAAAGTGTTTGTCACGTTAGCGCACTCACAGTACCTGGATCTCCCAGCCTTGTTTGCAACTTGTAAAACAACCCAGTCCGACATCACTATGTTAGCCACATTAGCTGTAATAGTCTATTCACAACAAATCCCAATCTTGTACGTAACAAAAAAGACTGATTCCGCAAAACAAACAATCATGTGACTATGCTAACTCACAATGTTGTTAGTAATGCGCAAGTCCAACACCATTACATATTAGCCGCATTAGCGTAGTCAAAATACCTGTAACTCCCAATCTTGTTTACAACACAAAACAGACTGATGCCGCTAAAACAAACTTTACTGTGACTGCGCTAACTTACAAACTTGTTTGCAACACGTACAAAAGCTACAGTCCAACAAAACTACACATTAAACCTGTTAGTGTTTTCACAAGAACACCCAACCAAACATTTTGACATAGCGCCGTGTATCTTTTTGAATCACTGTGGCATCAATAGGCTTAGCACAACCAGAATTAATCCATATATAAGGTGTTCCAGATTATTAGGCACAGTGTTGTTTAAAAAAAAAAAATCTAAGCTTTTACGTGTGCCTTGTGGTGCAGAAAATTCAGTAGATAGTTGAGTTTAAGAAGATCCCTTTATTTGTGTATTTTCTCACACAGCTAACAAGATAATTGATGATTATATTTTCCTTGTGTAGGTAAAAGAAATAAAAACTCGCAAACATGATAAATAAAATATGACAATAAACACAAATCTTTTCAGCATTTGTAGTGCATATGGTTTATTGTGAGCCCTAATGTTGCAAAACTTCTGTAAAAAGTTGTAAGCCATAAATGAAGGTTCAGTTTAAGGAAGGATTACTAAAGGAAGTACAGTAAGGGTGTTAGTTAAGTAGTGAGCAATGAACGGAAATCACTGTAATACCTTTATAAGGGATTGCCAAGTTGACTGTGTGTGGGTGTGTGTCATTGTGGTAAAGTGTGAGCTTTGCAAACTACCACAAAGGAGGCTTTGAGTCCTGCGGCAGGTGTTACTATGTCTGTCTGTGGAAAGATTTTGTCAGTATGATGGCGTCACAGCTGTCCCAGATACACTCACACTTCTTCACAGATGTACAGTTGAGGTCAAAGGAAAAACTGAGGTCAGAAAAGAGTGTGATAAATCCCATGAGTAGGATAGTTTGCGGACATGCTCTTATGTAGCAAAGACCACAGCTCACTCAGTGATATGAAGCTCAACAGGCGGGCAGGGGCGAGGCTGTTTAATCACTGTGTTCCTCTGTTGAATGTGCTAATCATGGAGGGTGTGAAGTTGTACAGCATCATAAAGTACTTATAATACTGAAAGATCTGTTAAATTAGCCAAAATAAAGTAAATCACAAACATGTTGATAATTTGCATTGTTTTTACCTATAGAACTTTTTTTTTTTGCATCTGATGGACAGCCCAAAACCGGGATGTTCTACTGAGAAGTTTTTACTCACCACAGGCAATAAACTTAACTGTCAATTAGAAGTGGAAGTCGGTGCTCCTAATGGCCTTGTTCAGACTGCTGCACGGGCATGCATTAGCGTCTCACAGTCTGAGATTGTATGTGTGCTCTCAGTGGGGTATACGGAGAGAAACGTGTGTGAGGAAGACGCGGCCATGTGTGTGCGTGCACGCACTAAAACCCCGCACGGCTTAGCCCCCTTGATCATCCGGCGTAGTGAACATTTCACCTGACACCTTTACGAGAGGACGGGACCCCGCACTCATTTTTAAAGTCTCCCATCCACTTTGATGTGTTTTATTAAACGCAACTGTACCTGATTTGCAACCTCTTTGGTCTCCACATCCCCTCTGAAAATCAGTGCTGTTTATGGTAAATGTCTGACGTTCTGCAGAATTTATGATCTACTCTTAATAGCTGGGTTTTACAATGAAAGATAGAAAAGCGTGAGTGATGAATGATGCTGTTTTCTTTGACTCCTTTTTTTGCCATATTTGAACAAGGTTGTGAAATGTTGTGAGGAAATTATAAGGTTTATGGCTAATCATTTAAAGAAAGTCTACTCAAATTATGTCCACACCTCTCAAGCGAGGTTCACGCAGGGCATTTGACGTGCATTAAGGAGCATGCAAAATGCAGGTTCTCGAATGCGCGTTTAGTCCATGGTGTTCATATTGGACAACGAGTAGGGGGTTTCTTTTTATTTTTCTAGCACGTTTAATGTTACTATTTACTAGTGCATGTCCACCACCTACAGTTGGAAGGCTTGCTATGAAATGTCAAAGTGGTGCAAACCTTACAAATCTTCCTCCAGGCTTTTTTTTTTTCTTTCACAGCTCTATTCTGATAAATGAAATGTGGGCCAAACCTGACTTGCTTCCATACTCCTCCAGCCCTTCCCTATTGCTCCAATTGTTGGGGCATTTGAAGCTGCAGTGGTGTCCGAAAGTGTTTTTTTTAAGGAAGAGCCGTAGTGGCTTAGGGCTGCCTATCCCTCCACCAGAAGGGTGATCCGCGTCACGCTTGTGGCACAGAGGAGAAACGACTTTCTTCACGTGGATGTGCTCTGAAGCACAGAAGTTTACATTTCAGTGTAAATAATGAGTTTTTTGTTTTCGCATGACTTTTGTTTTATATTTTTGGAGCGTTAGCAGCTAAGTGCTAAGGTAGATTACTAGTAACTATCATTAAGTGGTAGTAACGTCTGAATTCGAAGACACTAATTCTTTCATATCTCTATGTTTGGAGGGATAAACGTAAGGGTAGGGAAGCAATTCGGGGTCAAATATTTCTGGTCGGCCAAAAACCACAAATATAAATTTTCCTTCATCACCAAATTTCAAACAGTTGGTCCTTCCATGGATTAAGAAGGACGCCATCCAAACGCCACTAGAAAATTCAAGTCTCTGATTGGCCAAAATTAAACTGGTTTAAGATTCAACACGTGATCAATGGCTACAGGTTTGTACAAAGAGCCTGAAAATGGTCTCAGAAATTTGCGTAGTTATCCATGTATGCGAGAGATTTCAACATGGAAACCCAAAACGCACTGGTCACTGAAACGCACATTTTCATGTGTGAATGTTTCTTTAGAGACGAATCTGGTATCTTGACAAAAGAATCCATAAAAGGATGGATTTTTCATAAAGAATATTTTAAGCATTCTGGTTTGCAGAACACATAGTCTATAATGCACCGTCTTTTTTTTCTGTCTTAGCATATCTAAATGTGTGGTTTATCATCTGCTCGTCATCCCTCTCCTAACACGTTTTAACCTTTTCTAAATTAACCACTGAAACTAATGATTGAAAGCCACCACAAAACCTTTATTTTTCTGATAAAAATCAGGCTCTTGCATGTGTGCAGCAGAGATTAATGTCTGAAGTATTTTTGGAGAAAATGTTGATGGATGGATAAAAGATACAGAGCTCGTGCATTATCTACATACACTCTATGCTTATTTGATCAGTGATAAGGTGATCCAGTCCACTTGTTTTCTAGTCTGTGCCCCATTGAAGCTTATGAGCACAGTGATACCATCAGTTTAGTTGTCAATGACAACTCCGGCTTATTGGAAGCCAGTTAGATGAGTTCTAGAATTACACCTAGTACTGATATGTGGAATTAAATAACTTCTTAACTGTCTAAAATACAGTTTTAATTTCAAAAATAGCATTGTCTGTTGCACCAATAGTCTGTTTCTCCTTTGAGGATCAATATCCAGGTCATACATACCAAGGGCACCCAGGTTGAGTCTGCAAGTTATTTAATGAACATGAGCTGCAGAGAAGGTTCTTCAGAAGGAAAGGAAATTCCCAATTGTGACTAATTGTGCCATAAATTCACAAATGTTTTGCAACAAGCTTCACAGCTTGAGGTTTATCATGTGCAATCGCCGCCTTGTTCTTATTTTCACCTCTGTTGCTCTCAATCAAACCAAGACGTGAAGTGGAAGTTTCTTTTCATGTCTTCAAAGGTGACCGGTTACAGAGCGTTTTATTTGCTTTTCTTTTTTTCTTTTTTTTTTTTTTTGTAGACTAGGAACAATTACTCTTTTTATGGAGAACAAATGTTGACATTTGGATGGAGCAGCAGCAGGTGAGCGACTGAGAAACTGAAAGAGAGGCCGGCCCGCTGTGTGCTTTGGAGACTGCCTCTGGTGCTATTTGACAACAGTGCCAAGTCCCTGAGGGAGCCCACCTGAGAATAAAGCCAGCATTTCAATAAATCAGCTTCTAATGAAAGCACTTGGAATGAGGAAGAAGCTGGCCAGGGGCTATGACGTCCATGAGACTTCCAAAGGCAGCAGATTGGTGTCTGACAGGTGAAAGCAGGGATCATTTTAAGGAAAATAACACAGCACTCCTATAGCCCTCTGTGAACTTCTTTTTTCTTTGCTGCATTTTTTCCAAACTAAATGCAGCTTCATTCAATATAAAAGTGGGATTTTATGCTACAGAGTTTTATGACAGCCTAAGAGAGAGGTGAGCTGAGTTTAACTGGGTTTACTCCTCTGCGTTTCCCTGGTGGAGGCTAAATATTGCGTCCTTGAAGTGGGTGGAGGTCCCATGACATTTGGACAACACTCAAGCTCAAATTCAACTGGAAAATGAAGGATTAGCTTTTAGTCTGGCTGGGAGCTACAGTGGTAGTAGGGGGAGCAGGTGTGTGAGGGGCATCTGCGAATAATATCTATTTAGTAACAACAATAATATTAATAAACGTGTGTGTAAATTGCTTAATTGGCGGTGTTGCGCAGCGCCTGCGTCACGATGAGAAGCATGGGGAAGTCTGTCCGATTAGGGCCCATCACACAGGCCATTGGAGCTGGCAGATGCTTAGATAGACTTTTATGGATCGCTCAATGCCGCGCCGTAATGAAGCAGGCAGGGCTGACCCATCTTGAACCAGGCTAAAAAAGCTCCAGGGACGGCCCCGCTGGGAGCCCATAATGCCCCGTGCGCCCCTCGGTTGTATTAATCACACTGAAAAAAGAAAAAAAAATAAATGTGCGGCAGGAGGAGTGGATAGGAAAAAAGGGGGGGAGAAAAATGTAATAAGTGTGTCGTTTATTCCCATCAAGGTCGTGAATGTGTGACCGAGGGAGATTCCCCCTAACCAGAATGAGGCTCTAAAGGAAAATGATTGTCCATTTAGGAAGAATGGATTGTGCAATCTGTGAAAACTCATAATGGTTATGAATAGTGAGATTCATAAAGCATTTCCCATCTGCACTTCACAGCAAAAAAAAAAAACCAAAAAAAACAAACAATGAACTAGGAGAGTGTCAAGAAACATGTCTGTTCTGGATGAAATAAGGAGTATCCAAGATGTATGTCATAGTTGGTAAAACAGTTTAATATTTTCTTATTTGAATAATGGATATAATACTCCACCAGTATTTCAATACCAGCACGTTTCCTTTTATGTACATTCAAAGATATAAATTAGTAAAAGTACTCCTGATAACAAGCTTGTGTAGCTTTTTTTTCCCAAATGCAAATAAAAACTGTCTGTAATATATACGTTGGATATTTACAAAACAAACAGAAAATGTCAGTTTTCCTTTTTTTCTTTTTTTTTTTTTTTATTTTATTTTTTTGCAATACAACTTGCATAAATTATAGGCATCCTTCCGCCATCGTTTTAAAAAAATAAATATCAAATGTAGGCTATTCCACTTCGAAGTCCTCACTCTACTTCAGCTTGCTCCACTCCGTGTCCCAGAAAAAAGTCATTTTTTTGAAAAGAGGCCAGATGTTTTCCACACCAAGATGTTTTTCGAAATATTACACCGTGGCAAATAAGCAAACAACCTGAGAAATAACATGTACATCACATATCATGGGAGTCTGAAATCATCATAAATTAGGGGGAAACAGTAGAGAGAAGACGCAGAAGTCAGACGTCTCGGTGTGATGAGGGAGGTGGTGTAGCAGCTTTATTCCCGGCAATATGGTGGCACTGGATGCGGTTTGAAGTAAAGGTTAGAAGGGTTAAAACGTGAGGCTAAAAGGTTGTGTCCTTCCTCGTTTTGTAGTCAAAGCAATTGTGACACCTACCTGCAGAGCGTGGAAAAAAAAAAATCAATACGCACCATGATGATCCCCAACCCCACAAACCACAAAAGGTTGTCAGACCGGCTCCAACTAACAGAACTGCAAGTGCTCATTAAAAATCCCCTCTGCTTAACAGCTGAAAACGTCTCCAGGCCCTGCAGCCAGCATGCTCCGCACGCAGGGAGAACTTTTAATGCGCGCGAGGAGCACCGCAACCGTCTAGAAGTTACGTTTCAAGATGTGAAGTTGCAAGACTGCGCACAGCAAACTAATTTGTTTGCTTTTTGGCTGACCCTGTGTAATTATAATTATCCTAAGCTGGGAGATAAGGTCTGGTGCCCACTGTGCGCGCTCGCTTACGCACGCACTTAACACAAAAGGAGAACATGAAAGACCGGAATCCTGCTCAAAGCTATGGCAACATTTCTCTGCGTACTGGATTCTCACCTTGTCACCTTGCGTGTGCGTTAGCAAGTTCCAGTTCTTGCCAGTTATCTATATATGTGCAACCTCTGTTTTTATATCTCCACGGTTTCTTATTGAAGAATACATTACTGCACTGGAAATTTTGTATTATGCATTTGTCATGAAGAGACTGAGAGTTGTTCTTCAAAAGAAAGCTCACTCTAAAGATAAAGACTGTCACTGATTGCTTGGGGGGGGATTTAGAGATCCAAGCGGATTTGCATTGAAGTAAAATGAATTTCACCCCCGCCATTTAAGCAAAGACGATGTTTCAAGAATAAACACTATTAAATAACATTTTTCATAACTTACACTTTTGGTTTCAGGTGTATATCTTTTGTTTGTTTGTTTGTTTGTTTGTTTTCATGCGCGTTGCGTAATTACGTACCTTTCTTTGCTTCTAAATTAGTGGGTCTAAAATGTTGCTGCTCGACAACCCCAATCTGGTTTGAGTTATTTTTGACGAGGGGGGAATCTGGCCTGTGCTTGGGGTTTGCGCTGGCCTCCGCAGCCTGCTGAGATGAGCTCAGGCTGTCGTTTGCGGCGGCGGCTGCGGCGGCTGCGGCTGCGGCGAGGCTCACTCCGGATGAGTTGGTGTAGCGCAGGATGCCTTGACCCTGCAGGGGGCTGAAGTTGCCATAGTTTGTGTAATTGCTATAAAAGGGAGACGTGTAATAAATAGGTCTTCCAAGGATGGAGGGGGCAGAGTAAAGGGAGGGGGAGGTGGTGGAAGGTGGACTGAGTCCTCCGCTGGAGGAGGGGCAATTTGGTTGCCCCGACTGTCCCGGTTGCTGATGTTGCTCCTTTTGGTCCGAAGTTGCAATCTCCACCAAAGACCACAATTTGGGTTTGGTTGTAGCGTTCTGGGGGGCCCCGGATGAGGGCCTGCTGTCAAGACACAAAGTCAGTTTATTGCTGCTGCCACTGACGAGGCTCCGGGCCAAATCCTCGCGCTGGCTGTGGAGCTGATGGAGGTGCCGGAGGTGGTGGTGGTGGTGATAGTGGAGATGGCTGAGAACTGGGGCTTCCACGCCCGTCAGAGGCGACGACGTGACGGGCTTAGGGGAAAGCGGGGGCCGGTTGCTTTGCTCCTCGCCGTCGTCGTCGCATTTGTCCGCCGCCTGGTCGGAGCTGACTTTACGCACGCAGCTGACCTTCTCCCCGTCGGACTCCGCTGAGCACGAGTGGTCCGTGAGTGTGTCCACGTGCAAACTGATGCCTGAGAAAACAAAGAAAACGTTCATAAGTTAAGAAATATGCGTCAAACGCGCTTGCATCCAATTTACAAACTCCTAAAACTTCTGTGCGCCCACACATTTTATTTACACAAATCCCTAAAACGTCTTATTTTATGACTCCAATTAACTCATGCTTCCCCTATTTCCATAATCATGGACAGGTATCATCATGGGAATCCCATTAAAAGCCTCCCTTTATTGGGGCCACTCGTGGTGAGAGCTGCTCGTGTGTCTGGTTTGTCTCTGACCTGTCATCAATCATGCTAAAGAAAATAAAATGTTCCTCTAACAGGTCATTTATTGTAGCGTTGCTGAGGACTAAAGCCTCACCTTCATTAAAAATTCATCCAAATCAGCGTGGTTACACAGAGCCAGCTTTCGTGCGTAAAGACGATTAATTATTCAAAGGGGATTATTTGTTTTTAATGTTACAATTTAAACCTCACTGTTTGATCTCTGTTAAAATTTAGTCAAATGTTAGTAACTTCAGCTGTCAGCTGTTCACCCCCACCACCCCCACCTTCGTCCTCCGCCGACGCCTCGCTGTTATCCAGCGTCTTGTCAGAGCGCTCCGCGTCCTTCCTCTCCCCGTCCCCGTCCCCGTCCTCCTCGTCCTCATCCTCGCTCTTATTCCGGGGCGCCCACGTCATCTTGTTCTCTTTCTTGAGCCTCCTTCTGGCGTTTGCGAACCAGGTGGAGACCTGCGTCAAGGTCATCTTCGTGATAATGGCCAGCATGATCTTCTCCCCTTTCGTGGGGTAGGGGTTCTTCCTGTGCTCCTGCAGCCAGGCCTTCAAAGTGGCCGTGGCGTCCCTTGTGGCGTTCTTGCGGTAAGCAGGGTCGTTGAGCTGATAGGGGTACCCCGGACTCCCATATGGATGGTAACTTAAAGCCCCGGCCATCCCAGCAGTGTGCGCGTCATATGGAGAAGACTACAAAATAATATCAAAAAAAGAAATCAAACTTGTCTTATTAAATTAAATTTTAAAAAATACATTTTTTTGTGTTAAAATGTTCTTGTGAATTTTAGTTTGGGTGGGTCAGAAGCGTTTAAGCCGGCTGTCACTTTGAAAACCAGTCGGGTAAGTGAAAGAATTGCGCAGCCAAATTGTATCTGCGTACTCTGTAATCATTTAACGCCTACTTTAAATGCAAGGGCGCACGCTCCAGGGCTTCAAATGTTTTGTTAAAAATAAGGAACGTTTCATTCCTGAACATCTTTGCATGCCAATGTCTCGTTAAGGAAAAAAACAAAAGATTGTAAACACACTTTGGAATAAACAAAAGGCCGTAAAAAACTGAAAATGAAGTTATAGAACATTGTGAATACAGCAACTTTTTTTTGTTTTATTTTAATGATTTTGTTTCCCCGTCTATATAATGTTTATACTTTATTTTGTTTATTTACATTTGACAGCATTAAAACTCACATTATTGATCTTTCTCTATGACATAAGGATTCAAGGTCAAGCTAGTTATCATAAAAAAATATTTATTTTATTCAGCTGATTTTTGGTCCTAAGGGGATTTTAATGACGACCTTATGTGATTTCGGTTCTGATGTGGGTCTGAGTGCGCGCTGATAGAAATCTTAAGTATTCGGTTTTGCGCAATTAGCTGCGCATTGAGTGTTAAGCGACGGTAAAGCCCTTTTGCAATATGCAACTCCTTCAGAAAAAAAAAAAAAAAACTCCCATTTAAGCCAGACAAGACAGGGATCACTTTTGGAGACCATTTAAAGTTTTAGAAAAGGGAAAAAAAGTTTCGCTCTCACTCACTCATTAGATAATTTACAGACGCCCTTCAGGATTTTACAAAAACACCTGCTTTCAATCAAAACGATTTATTTACCATGTAAGATGGAAATCCCGTCGTTGGATCGGTGGAGTACGACAGCGGACTCGAAAAGCCTGCGCCAGCCGAGGCGGAGAAAGCAGCCGATCCAGGGTAAGGGCTGAAGGCTGAGCCAGAGGAAGACCGCGCCAAGTCCTCATTGCGCGGAGCAGCCAGAGCAGAGGCCCCATAAGCTGGACACGAATAAAGAGCCAGAGAGCCCGGGGGCTGGTAGAGGTAACCCTGAGGATAGGACATTGGTGAGCGACAGGTCGCTGATTCCAAAACAAAAAAAGGCTGGAAAAAGCGCACGAGGCGGCGAGCAACAACGGCCGAAATAATAAACAATCGGCTCAATAATCAGCCGTGCAAACAGTCATCAAACAGAGAAAATAAAAAAAACCTCCCTCCACAGCCCCCTTACTGGGAAAACACCCCGAAAGATCTGTTAAAGTGCCCACATAGAGGTAATGTGGCATGCGTCTTGATCCCCTAGCGTCCGATGTTTTTAATGCGCGGCACTATGAAGTGAGGAGCTCGCAGGAAAGGAGCCAGTGGAGTTTCAGACGCACAGAGCATTGGGGGAAACTGGAGCTGTCACTCTGGCTCATCTGAATATCCCATCCCCGCCCCCTTTCTGCCTGATAGAAATGGAGCCTCGGAACAAACCAACACTTCACACCGCACAAAAGTAGCTTGTATCCATGTCAGGAGGACGAGATTTTTGCGTTTAAATGTTGGAATCTTATAAAAAAATATATGTATA
>BSAI01000207.1:16797541-16826611 GCA_036245035.1 Adrianichthys oophorus | reverse complement strand
ACACTGCAGTTCATTCACATCCCCTCTTTGGGTTACAGAAATGTCTTTGGTCTTATTTCTTTGTATGCTGGAGCATCAGGGGAGGGGTCAGGAAGAAGGGGGGCTGAAGGGTTGGGTGGCAGACTGGTGACAGGCCGTCATTTCTCTCCCCGCTTGGCATCTGCCCACTGCTGCCAACCCTCTTCTAATCAGCAGCCGTCCATGTGCTTGGCAGTGAAAGGGTTTGAAATCAGCCCCTCGCCCCGAGTTAAAAACCCTAAGCCCTATCACTTTGTAACCGGTACCTTTAGGGCGACTGAGGCAGGGGTGCCTCTGATGTGTTAGAGTGGGGAACATTGGTTGCTTCAAATACATTACGCTGGCAGCGCTGTTGTTCTTGTTTATATGATTTTTTTTTTTACATCACAAGAAAGCTCTCTCTTTAGATTTGATTTGTTTAACATGCTGCTAACTGACATGGATATTGTGAAAATGGTTCTAAGGGAGGAAAAGTGAAGCGGCGGATGAATCGTAGCTCCTATTGAAGGAAGCTGGAAAACGACAAGCGTCGTTGTAGCGAAACACAAGTCTTTTTTGCTCTGCTTTATGCTGACATGATGTCTGAATTGCGGAGACAAGGGGGTGCGAGGAGCCTCTACATCCTGATTTGAAGTGGAAAAAATTTCTTCCGCATCCACTATCAGGACATACAAATATACAGTTTCAGACAAATTAAAGGTGAAAAAAAACAAACAAGAATACAGCAGAGTAAAAATTGAAAAAGTTAAACGATGCTCTATAAAACCACAAGAAAGTGCTTACTGCAATGTCAGTTTAAAAAAAATAAAGAAAAAAGATGTGGTGCACAGCAATAAGCTACAGAGCTCCTTCATCTGTAGGGTGGAGGGTGGGGGATTTAGGTGGGATGGCTGCTGGCCTCTGAAGTAACAAATACAAAGAACAGAATATGGGGAAGGGGAGAAAAAAATCCACAAATTATAGGAATTATGTGCAGCATGGGTTTCAAACACGCACACACCCAGACAGACTGATTGATGAACGAAATGAGTTGCAGGAAATCAAACGAGGAAAATAAAAGGAGACACAAAGGGGGAAAATTTTGAAATGGACTAACCCTCTCCGGTGGCTATGTAGCCAAGGGTCGGGCAGATAGGGTTGCCTTGAAAGAGTCTGCTGACAGCCAGTGTCACTGGGCTTTGTAATCATTGTGCTGGACCTGATAGGGTTACTAGCGGCTAATCCAGGCTGACCTTGCTTAGGTGCCCTGAATGAGGTTGGCTTTGTACAGTTGGGACAGCTAGCAGTATGGCAGTGATGCTGACACATAATGTCTGTGTGGGGACTTGCCACCACAGCTCTTTTGTTGTGCTATCAAGTTGCAAGTCCCAGCCATACACAAACAAAATGTTTTTCTTTTGCTCCAAGTGGGAGAAAGGTGGCATTTAAATTGTCACAGGGGAGAAGGTAAGGTTGGATCTGACGGTTCAAGAGGTCAGCTCTTGTGTTAGTGTCTGGATGGCTTCAAAACAAATCCTATCATGATGAAATTTCATGTTGTTGCCCTGAAATGCGCATGGAAGTGTGTATATGTGTGTAGTAGAAATGCCACCACAAGTCGACAGCATGTTTCTACAGGAGCACCTCATAGACAAGGAAAATTGAGCTGCAATTTCTTTCTGCTGACAAGTTTATGTCTTTTTTTCACACATTTCTCTGCAAAAACATGTTTTTAAGTATTTTGTTTTAAAGAGATTCTTATTATAACACAAATCACACAATTACTTGAAATAAAAATCAGATCATTAATAATATTCTACTAAATTTTGTGGGATTCTGGGAAAATCAAGGAAAATAACATTTAACCTCACCTTAATTTGTCAAAGACAAAAACCAAGATTGTGTCCAAATTCTTTCACTACTCACTACTTTGTGCACTTTATGGTGTATTTGCCATTTTGTAGAGCTGTCCAAATCTACAAATCCAAAATCAAATGCCCTAGAAATCTCCCAGAAGTCTTTGTGAATAACCAGTGTGCATCAATGGTCATTAGATTGGCGAATATAAACCATAGTGCATTGTGTTTGAATGATTTTTAATGTTAAAAATGTTTAAATATATTTGTAATTAACCATCCGAGTTTTCATCTTCAGAACACAGTGTATCTTTGTAAAATGATCATATTTATTAGGCTTTCACTTTGGGAATTGGTGATCTCATTTTTGCTGTTTAAATAAAAATAGTGAGGATGGTGTCTGAATTACATTCAAAATCCAGGGCACTAGATAGTTCAGCAAAATACTGGACTTCATCTTAAGCAATCAAAACAGAATTTTTAGAATTTGATTGGAAATGGGTTTTTTTGAGCAATCAAAAATGAATTGGATTTAAAATGGTTTATTTCAAGCAATCAAAACAAATGCAAAGTTTAATAGTTAGGGAGGAAATTCTGGCATAGACCCAGCTATTTTGGAATCAACTAACTGACAGATATATTTCTGGGCTCCAACTGGTGCAACAGTTAAGTTAAGAGGAGGCAACTATTCTTTCTTGCTGCCAGGCAGAGCTGTAAATGGGAATGGGATCCCCGTGCCCTGGAGCCCGCTACTAATCCACAACAGGCCCACTACTGGATTTCCGTGGACATCAGCTGACATGCCAAGTAACACACACACTGGTGATTAGTCACACAGACACACATGCACATTCATATATGTTCACACATACACACACAAGTCTCACCCACTGTAACATTCAGATGTTCTACTTACTATGACTCACCTGCATGCACACAAAGTGTAGATCTGGCCTTCAGCTTCGACGGCAACATGGAGGATGCCAGATTTCTACAACCAGGAGTTGGCAGAGATGCAGTGGCAGAGCTAGAACATTTTTTTTTTTTTTTTGGGGTTGGGGATCAGAAGACTATAGAAGGGTGGGCAATAAGAACAACAGAGTGGAAGGCCATTACAAACAGTTTTAATATTACTTTCAATATTTACTTAGCGAGCAGTTCTGCTAGCTGAGGCGCTATTATTAATGCTTGCAGAAGCTTGTATTGATGATCTCTTAATCTGTGTCTAAAATGATACTAACATTGGGGCAAGTGGGAGGGCAAATGTTTTTGCTGGTGGGGAAGCTTCCCCCCTTGCCCCCCTTTAGCTCCACCCCTAAAGCGATGTTTGTCCTCAACATTCACTCCTGGTCACAATGATGCATGCACTCATATGGCAGTAAAATGGAAATGTTACTTTGACGATCACTACCAAACATTTTGGAAGACCACCTCTTACATGGCGACTCTGCAAAGATAACATCCCATAATCTGCAGGGGCCAAATGATCTACTTCTAATGTCTGCTTATCAGACACTCCAGCATAACATCTTTGTTTGATGTCTCTTCTTTTACACATTCATCACTAGACAGGTAATCTATTTCATATAAAAAAAATCTAATTTTAGGAAAATAGGGGGATTTCATCATCAAATAAGCCTTCTACAATCTTTTTTGCCATAAGATTTGATTTTTTTAAAATATTCAATTGACAAAATATTTGGGTTGTGTCAATAAACACAATTTTTGCCACAAATATTTATTTAGGCATACAAACGTAAGTAAAGAGTTGAATTGAACTGTAAGAAAGTAATCAACCCTATAGAGATACAACCTTTTTTTTTTTTTACTTTTTTACAAAGAAATTTCACTAATTTCTTAATTTATGCTTTCGTGTATTATAGGCAAATTCATCAGATCTGCTCTCATTTGTGTGTGTTGCTTTAAAATCTCAAATCCAAATATAGGTTATAAAGAAATTCAAATGTAGTCAAATTTTCAGCCCATGATTAGGTCAAGCACAGTTGCAGTATGTGTTGTAAGCACTGTTCCGCTCTGCGGGCTAAACATTTGTGTCAGTAAAGAATAATTACACCTTTCAACGTTGTATCTAACATGTTAATCTCTGTCCGCAGCCGCCACTTTATCCTCCCGTTTGTTTAATAGCTCACAAGCAGTTTTATTGTTTCAAAGTGCTCAATAGCAAACCTGTAAATTCTCCGTTCAACATTTGCCCCTGTGGCGTTGTGGTTCACCGGTGCTGAATGCTGAAATAAAGCAAACAGTCATTGATCTGCAATCAAAAGAGCCAGGTCCGGAGGTCATTTACATGTAGGGAAGGAGGCATTTGGAAAAGCGCTGCCAGGCATGTTAGAGGTAAAATTCATTTAGCGCTGATTTACTTGCACTGTTGCCTCACAAATGTTTCACTCATCATTTATTGAGAAAAGAAAAAACTACAGCAGTTCAGTTTTAGTCAACAACTGTGAATGTAACTTGACCATACAAAATTACCAAGGGAGAAAGTCAGAAAAAAGCGGCTTTTACTCTGTGACCCTGATAGTAGGCAAAGGAATGAGATAAGTGGTAAATGGCTCTTGAAAAGTAATCACAATCACTTATTGGCAATCGGTCAAGTTGGTTTCGGTCCCAGGAGTCCAGAGTACTTAAGCAGTGTGTTGCAGCTTCTTTTAAAATTTGATGATTAAATAGGAAAATGCATCCAAGATTTGTAGACTGGGAAAAGAGCCTGTTTGTTTTATTTATTCATTGTGTGCATATGAATAATTTACCCATCAGCAGTTTTTGTTGTTGATGTTGGGGGTTGGGGTCAGGGTGGTGTTGCTGTTGTGGAGACTTTTATTTTGGGTGGCAGGCTAAGGGCTGTTGATTTATTTTTTTTACTCTAGGCAAGGTTCCACTATATTTTCTGCAGCCAGCATCTGTCTGGGTGATTTCTCACTGTCTCTTGTGTCAGTCAATCCCAGAGCTGTCTGCACAGTGTAAAATATAATGTCAATTTGGGGGAAAAAAAAAAATTAATTTGCTTTACTTGGCTGTTTATTCACTTGTACAATAAAGCAAAAACAAAAAAACAAAAAACAAAAAAACAATAAGTAGTGTCTAATTCAATAAAAAAAGCCCAGACTCTTTCAATTGTGACATTACTTACTCTGTCAAGCAACATAAGGTAAAGAGGAAACACAACAAAACAACTCATTATACAAAACTGTTGTGATGGAAGAAGTGTCTCAAAAGTTGTTCATTGTTCATATCATTGTGAAATAACTTGCCTGTGTTTCTGCACAGCATACAAATGGTGAAATTGTGTACACTTATATAACACTTTACTATCTTCATTGAAGGCCCAAAGTGGTTTTCAGTCACAGTCCCATTCACCCATTGGTAGTTTCGTTACCAAACACTGGCGACAACCGATAACCACCAGGAGCAATTTGAGGATTCAGTGCCTTGCCCAAGGACATTTCCACACATGGTGGGAACCAAACGTGCAATATTCAGATTAGAGGTTGACCACTCTACCTCTGCACCATGGTCATCCCAATAAAAAAAAAAAAAAAAGTTATTTATTTGTGCAAAGCTTTGTTAGGTTCTGCCTCTAAACAATATTTTTTAGTTGTGTCTAATAATGCAGCCAGTTGTTGCATGTAAAAACCTTTTGTGTGTTTTTTTTTAATCCATAATTTAAAATAAAATTTAGAAAACCTTTTAGATGTTTAATTTTTAAAGTCCCACTTTGATCATCTTCTTATCTATAAGTGTTCCCAGTGGTCTTTTAATTATGTTTATACAATTTTAAGCAAAAAAAACAAAAAACGGTGTTGTTTTCTAGGACATAGTTTCTGCAGAGCGGCAGGAGTTCAACAGAAATTCATCTCTGCGTTGAAAAAGCCTGGCCTTACTTTTTATCATCCATGTGCTTACATGCTCTCCCGCTAGCTCATAGCCATTCACAACTCCAACCTAACATTACAGGTGCAACAAAAATGACAAGCAACATTGGAGCTCTCCAGCTGTACATCTATGATCCAGATGCTAGCTCTGAAAAACGAAGAAGAAAATGAAGAAGTACATGGATCTGTTTGTCTACAAGTGGATGCATCGGAATGAAATGGATCAGGAAGTTTGTCGCCTGCCCACTGTAGTTTCTACGTCACTGTCACAACCTTTTTCCAACTGCACTTTTTGTCTGTTCCTGATCACAACGATTGGAACAAAGAAATACTCAGAATGACAATTTTAAGCTTGATTTTCTTTATATTTGTTTTTTTAGCATCAGCAAAATGCAAAAAACATGTTAAAACACAAGAAAAATGAGAAGTATGCATTATTAGTTCACATCCTAAAGAGGAAAGTCTTAAGATTTTTATTTGCAATCTTTGTAATCAGAGAACAAAATGTTAAATTAAAATCCTCATAAGTAGCATCCACCTGCTAAGCATGTTGAAAAACAATTTCTTTTCGAATTTTAGCATAGGAACTCTTGACTAAATGACAGCAGAGCAAAAATTTGTGAAAATAAACCTGAGTTAAAATAAATATATATATTTTTATATTGGTTAAACCAGATGAAGATACCATCCACCACCACCCTTTTCAACAGTTTATTAACTGTCTACTCCCAGCCACTCAGTCAAGGTCAAATGCATTCTCCCGTCTGTTATCAGAGGGGTTTCTGATGAAATAGAGCAGATAACGGGATCTTCTGAATAGATGGAAGGCAACAGGAGATAAAAAAAAACTGCTTCTTAAATAATTATTGCATGCAGCAACAGATTTTTTTTAACCTTTACATTTCAAATCTTTCAAGTGAATTTAAAGCTGTTGGCAGATGGATGAATGTATTGATGTATTGGTTTGGAAACAGCTTAGAGAGTTTTACTAATTATACAGAGAAGTGAATATAGATCTCAAATACCTTTGTCCTTTTCTGCTTTGATTTTCCTCAGAGGGCTCATTTGTGTAAATGTAGCTACATATATATATATATATATATATATATGAGCCTTCTTTGAGAGATATTTGAGCAGGGAGGGGCTTCAATCTTTTTTTTCTACTAATTACCAACGCATGTATACAAACTGCAATAGGGAGAGGCTTAGAGTGAAACGTCGAAGCGGTGCAAATCTTGCTCCAGTCTTTTTCTGTCGCAGCTCTGTTCTGATATATGAAAAACTTGGTGTCATATATTTCCAGCCAGGCACAAATCACTATTATTGATTCCTCCTTTATGATCAGTTTTCAAATGGTTGGCACTTTTGTGAATTAAAAGAGACGCCACTCATACGTCACTGCCAAATCCGAGACCCTGACTGATCGAAGTTCAACCTGGTTCACACTCAATGGCCATGTGTTTTGTACGTTGAGCCTGAAAAGGGTCGTAAAAACTTGCATAGTGATGCATGAACACCAGAGTTTTGAACGCAGAAACCAGAAATACACGTGTTTAAACAGACTTTTCTCTAGAAGTGGCCACTTGAGGGACATTGCTGAGGGCATTGTGAGTGTTGCTTTAAGAGAAAAGCCTATCAATAAATCTCTGAGATATATTGCGAGTGTTTGTTTGTCTATTTTTTTTTTTTTTTTGAGAATGATCTAATTAAGCAAAGTCCCAAAATCAAAGGTTTGAAAATACTAATCTATTAATGATGATGAAATTGTTCTACAGAACTTTTGTATAACAATCATTATCTAACTATTGTTTGTGGTTATATAAAAAAATTTAAAATAAGATTACAAAATATTTGTTGACTGCTTTTAAAATGTTTTTGTTTGAGTAGAAAACAACAGTTGAGCTTTCATTATGGCATTTTTTTCTTATGTAGAAATATAATAAAGTACTAGGGTACTTTTTTGTGCATCAAAATACATTTTACAGGGCAAAATGAAGTACAATTAAATATGGAATTGTGGAAGAAATGTGAAAGAACTTTTTTTTATACTAGGGATGATATTTAATGTCAAAGACATGCATTTTGTGGTGTTTTTCCCTTCTCACAGAGACTTAATCCCTTGATGCCTGTTGATGCAAATACGCATCAGCCCAGTTTGGCTCAGACATTACCAACATTTAGCTTCTAGTTAAAGGCAAAATGTATGTGATTTAAAAAAAAAATTCTGTAAATAAATTCAGGCATCAAAGGGTTTCGTTTATTTACTAAGGTTAAGCTGCATATTTCCAGGCAACAAAAATATTTAAATGATTAGTTGTAAGACAAAAACAAATGTTAAATGTTTGCTTTAAGTTAATTAAAATAATGAAAAAGCAAATGTTTTTTATTCATGTTTATTAACTAAGAGGCATAATATCACTACAAATTTTGCTCCTACAACTACTAAAACTAGTATTGGCCTATTACAAAGATAACATTGCATTTAATACCAGAAAATACAAATCCAAACTTTCAATGGGTCCTCACTAAAAAGTAGCTACAACACTTTGACAGACCTCAATTAAACCAGGTCTTTTCTCCCGTCGAGGCAAGATTATGTGACTCGCCTCAAGTTACAACCAATAAGAGAAATGTCTCTCTTTTTTATTACAAACCCCAGTCTTGAACAATGGAATGTTTGCCTCTGAGCCATTTATTCAACTCTGATGTATGATTAGCACAGGGCAAATCAATACCATGTTGGATGATCTAAACGGAAAAGTGCTGCGATATCCCCCCTGTCACAGGGCCAAGCGCTGATATTTGTCTGTCAGCAGTGACATGCTATCTCTGGCAGGGGTGCTGGGGCCAAAACACAGGTATTGATCCTGTCAACATTGATGGCCTTAATGGTAAGGAGGATGAGGGAAAGTGCCTGCCACTGGAGATGTAATGCACTGCATGAAACAGCACCCTGCACAAGCTAAAAGAACACGATGTTTATCTGATTTATAGTGAAATATACAAGTGAACAATGGGCATTTTCAACAGCCTAACAAGAATTAAGCCGAATAGAGCATATTTCCTTCTCTAATACAAACTAAAATCTGCTTTTTTATTTCTTCTTAGGCTTCAAACGACTTTTCTTGTGCCAGTCTTGTTTTGATGGTCAAAGGTGTATCTTTTTTCTGCAATGATTTAATATTTTCCAAATAAAAGCATTATAGATCACCCAAAAATAGATTTCACATGTGAAATATGTTCATTATAGATCTGTAGGGCTTAGATCAAAGCAAAAGTTGTTGTTTGGTGACTATAAGTTGAACATCTCTCTGTACCTTAAAACATAATTTTGTCACTTTTTTTCAGACTTTTCTTAAAGCATCCACACTGTTTCACTGGATTTGAAAAAAAAAAAAAAAGATCTTTGTATAGAGCAGCTGTAATGACCTTTTGCTTGCTTTGAGGTTCCATTTGATGTGGTATTTTTGAGTCTTCAAAGATAAATTAAACTTGTCCAAAACTTTTTAGGACACATTTGCTTTTCTGAGTTAATGAGCATGTAATCAGACAATTATGAATAACTCTGATTAATGATTATAAACATGGCACAAACAAAAGCAGTCCAACATGGGCCATGAAAGCAAATCTTTAGCCCTTTGCTGCTGACATAAATTTTTCCAACTGTTGCCAGCCGTCATTGGACAAGGGGCACGGCGCCCTCTGGACAAAGCATCCGCATATCACTATACCACAAAGAAAGAAGCAAATAAAATGACAGCACACATTTCTCCATACTGCACATACACAAAATATGAAACTTCTCATGAATGTCATAATGTCAGAACTACACACTAAATGAATGAGATAACCACTAAGGCTTTCGTGCATTGATATGGTAACAGCAATAGTGAAATTCTCCAAATTACTGTTCCCTCCCAGGACATGACATAACTGCATTAGTAAGAAGGTCCTCACACTTTACCTTCTTTATCTAGAAGTGGAGAAAACTTGTCCGTTCATCACAAAACTACTCTGCCAAATGAAAGAAAAAAAAGAATAGGAGCATTGTGTTCTTAATTAAAACAATGTATTTTAAGTCAGGGCTTGATGAACCAGTTTGTTAACACTTAAATTCATTTTAGAATTTTTAATTTTTAAAAACTTTGGTCAAGCTGCAAGTCTGATGACTGTAATTGACTTTTGATTCAAACATAATTGTCCAGGTTCAAACCATTCGCTAGATAGGGGGTGAGAAACTCGAGGCCTCAAGGGGTGGGGTATCAGGAGCAGACAAAAAAAAAAAAAAAGAAAAAACGCCATTTGAAAAAGAGTGTATTTGCAACATAAAAAATGACACTGAACGGGACACAAGCTCCCTCCTCCAAGCTCTTGGCAAGGGGGATGGGAAAGGGGGCGGGGTTGTCTTGAATACCACTCAGATAGAATACAGTCAAATCTCAAAGGAAATCTATATAAGATTGAAGTGCAAACTGAAGTCTTAGTCACAAATGAAATCTCTACCTCTGTCAAAGTCAGGTATCTTGTGTATGTCTGTACTGAACAGTTTATTTCAAATTTGTTCAATTTCACCTATTTTCCTAAAAATAAAACTACCCTCATTTTATAAACAGTTTTTGTGTAAGTGAATGTGTACATATGCAGGTTCTTTGTTAGTTTATTAAAAATAATAATAATAATAACAGGCATGAAATACTTTTCAAAGGAAGTGATAGAACAGGATATTTAATTGAAATGAGAAAAAGACTGGACACATTTCTCAAATTGGCTGTCTGGGTCAAGGACCACTAAATAACCATGTATCCACGTTTGAGTGCAGAGCGGTGACTTCTCATGAACTTTATCTGTGGTCTGTTTGTGCGTGGGTCGAATAAGTTAAGGCCGGTTTAGCATGTGCGTTAGTGGGAGAGTGCGTGTGTGAAGCCAGAGCCTCTAGCTAGGTCTCTTTAGATCTTTTCTTTCTTTTTTTTTAAAGCATTTCTCCTCCCAGACTAAGGCTCAAGGAATATGCTGGGGGCTGTACAGATGCAGAAGAGTCCGGGGAACATTTTACTTATTCATTGTCAAGAATTATCACTGAGCAGAAATAAAAATACAGCAAAAGGATGTGGAGGTTGTACTTCTAATAGCATGGAAAATTATAGGGGATCAGAAGATGGTAAGCTTAGAGTTTGATGTGGGATACATGGTTGAAATACCCATATGCAGAAACAAATCTGCTCTTCGCAGTATCAAGGCAAGATGTATCTGTTCATTCTTCCAAGGTTAGGAAGAAACCAAATCATAGTTGTGAAATGTTTTCTGGAATGTTTTGTTTAAAGACAAACCTCAATAAAAATGGTGTTCTCTGAGTTTTTAACATGTTCTTGTAGAAATTTTCTCTTAATGGAGGACATAAAACTAAGTTTAAAACTGGATCTGTGAGTATTTCCTTATTCAAATAATTTAGAATTGGAAAAAGCTTGGAGCTATGACGCAGCAGCTACAGCCAGCATGGCACAAGCTCCATTCTTATGCAGACAAATAGATCCATGTACGTTTTTGTTTTCCTCGTCTGATGGCTGGATAGCTTGAATCTTGCTCATCATTTTTGTTGCACCTGTAATGTTAGGTTGAGGTTGTGAGGGGCTGTAAACTAGCAGGAGTAAGTATAAACAAAGGGATAATGGAAATTGAGGCCAGGCTTACTCCATGCCAACAACTCAAGAGTCTGATAAACTTCAGCCGCTGTGCAGTTACTATGTACTAGAAAACGACACAAGTATTTTTAATTTGGCTAAAAACGGCATAAACATAATTAAAAGACCATTGGGAACGCTTGTAGATCAAAAGATAATTGGAAGGTAACTTTGGTAAGGTAAAATGTAACTGGTCGTAGTTCAGTGCCCATCAACCATAACCTATTCTTGCTTGTCATTTTACCTTCTATTGAAGCGGTTTGCATTTTCAAGCAGGCATTGTGTTAGTCAATCTGCAGTACAGTAAACATTCCTGCATGACATCTGATAATTTCTCAGTCATGGACAGCTGAAAAAGGCATAGACTTAAATGCAGCAGTATGTGCCAGCGCATCGTCTGAGTGCTCCTGGATAGAAATAGAGAGTGACAGGGATAGAATTTACTGTGATGGTATCAGCAAAGCAGCCATCACAGCTTTGGCAGATTAGAAGGCCACCAGGACCCATCTCCCTGGCTCTGATCAGTGTTCATACCCTGACATCGGCCCCTGATGTTAACTCCAGGCCCTGAAAGGGGGCTATGAACCATGATCAGCGATATCAAGCCACCAGAAATAGAAATCCATTTTCCTGCCTCGAGGTGGAGGGGAGGGCTGAGGGAAGATCTGTGGCCTCCTGGTCTGGTCTTAGTTGGTTGTCTATATTGCTCCCTTTGCTGCACCACGTGGGGCCCTTCAGCTGTTTTTTCCCTCTCTCTTGTTCTGAAGGTTAAAGGATTAGGAGCTGTGTTTTCAAACCGGATTGCTGTTCTGGCATGGATTTAGATTTTGGCCACACACATTAGAAACTAGAGCCCCCAACACACGTGCAGGTGCACATGTGTACATGCAAGCACACATACACAAACCACCGGCCCCACCGCTGAGCAGGAGGTTATGGGGATTAGTAGGAAATACCATAAGATGGTGGACGAAGCATTTTTTTCCCCTCTTTCTTTATGGAGCTTAATAACAATATGAGAACAAACCAGAGGTGCTTGTACAAAGTTGTTTTTCACTTTCTCGCCCCACACTCAACTCTTGTTCCTTCCTCTGGTCTTGTCTAAACATGCTGACCAAGTGCGTTCTGACATTTCCAAAAGCAAAGAAGTCATTAAATATAAACACGATGTGTGATTCTGTTTTCAAAGCTTTCCAGTTTCATTTGATTCTCTTTTCTTCTGAATAAACCAAGATGCCTGTATAGCCGAGCAAAGTTGTGATAAATTATTGATTGATGACAGCTTCATCAAACTGCTGTGTTGTACACCTACTTGGCATTTCTCTGTAATGAATATACAGAGAACCGACACTAATGCTCTCATATCGTCCAAACTTGTTTACAAATTGATGCAAGTTGGTGGACCTTTTGCTTAAAGAAAATAAATGTCCAGGTACTGACAGAACTGCTCTGAAATCCCCCCACATGCGCAGGGGCAAAAGTGTGGATGACTATATGTGTTTGGGTTTGCATGAAGGAACATACATCAGACTTTAAAAAATGGATGAAGAACACAGTCTCTGTCTTTTTCAACACAGAAAAAGAGAGCAAACGGTTCCCAGATTGCCAGGGGAAAACACAGTTCAAATAGTGTGAGGGCGAAGGCAGCAGATCAGAGATAAAGCTGTTTGCAGTTCAGGCCTACAAGGCAATTCTTCCCCCGAGTCCCAGGTGAAAGAGCTCAAAGAGAAATAAACCTGAGGTACCAATTTGCTGAGTTTTGTTCAATAGATGGGAGAGGGCCTAAAAATTTTACCCCGAGCGCACAGGAGCCAGAGCCAGTAAACAACATTACTTAAGGATGGTTACATATTCTTTGTCCGTCTTCTGTCATGCTTGGAGGAGACAGGCTCTTTGTTTTGGCTTTGGCCAACTTGTGTTTCATGTGAATGGGAGCATAGATGACATACACCCTATCCTTTCAGTCTTGACAACTTTTGGATTGTTTTCCTTGTCTCTTTTAGTTTTCACTTAGAAGACTTAAAATCTGGGAGGAAAACTTCATGAATGCCGAGTCATCTTTAGAGGGGATTTATTTACAACGCATCACAAACCTTCTTGCAGGTGATGTTGCTCATCAGCAAGAGGTTTTGTGCACTTGTGTATTGATTTTCATAATGGGATGCTGATAAATGTATTCACAAATGTGAATAATTGCTCCTGCGCCATATCTTCCCTCGGGTGTGCATCAACACGGAGGAATTTTGTGGCTTTGGGGGAATACAGCAATGAATATTCCACTGCAAAGATAACCAACAGTTTTAAAGCCAAATGACAGAAGTTTCATCATGCTCGTGATAAAAGTGACTGTTACATACATCACAGGACACCATTTTCCCATATTACAGTAAGCCCTTTCATGCAAACCAGTGAAACAGACTCCCACACTTCATTAATGCCAAATGTAGGCCTGCTCTGTTCCTGCTGGTCTCTTGGAATGATCCATTTATTCACTCTGATCACTATCTGGATGATTCAATTATTCTTTATTATTATTATTATTTATATATGGTTGCGAGAGATCCTAAAAAAAATGCTTTTTCAATGTTTTGATCATAAATCATTTTATTTTGACATTAGACCACATAAACATGTTTATCAATGCATGGATTCCTGAATTTAAATATATTTATCATGTTTCAGCTTTGGATATGCACAAACCTTGTGACTTTACCATACCCTACACAAGAAAACAAACTAAGACTTAATTTGACACAGGAGATTGCTGTTACAAAATTTTAAAGCACACTGGTGAGGCTTCAGACCAGGAGGGGTTGTGTGTGTGTTTGGAGAGGGGGTGTCTTTGAATGAGGGAGGAAGTATTTAAATACATCTGGAATTTGTACTCCAGAATGTACAGGTAAGGTAACACATGGAAAAGCAAATCAAAAACGGTTTCAATTTTTCTTCAACTTTCTTGATGTTTTTATATCTATGCTATTAGATGCAAATTGAACGTGTGCTACAAGGATAGAAGGTTTCCAGAAACAAAGAAAGAACACAGCTTAAAGTTTCCATTCCAGGCACCCCTTTCTTTTTATTTTGATGAAAATGAGTATTTCAAATTGCTTCACCTGTTTGTGTTCTGCACACTCATTTGTGGGAGCCTGGAAACTACAGTGGAAAGGACTCCAAACAATCATCTGTCAAATGTGAAAAAGGTCTTGGAAAAAGCTACCATTGTTTACATCTGACCAACATTACCAAAGCCACATAAGAGAAGAAAAAAAATGTAAAAAAAGAGGAAAAAAAAGTGTGAGCATAGAGATGAGAACAGAGAACCAGGTCAGTTCAGTAACACACTGCTTGCTTGATCTTAATTGCAGTATGTCCTAAAATCCAGGTCCAAGTAGCCAGTAATTGTTTTCAGAGTAAGAAAATTAATTTTCATTGTATGGCAGTTGTAATGTCACAGATGATCACAGCCATGACCTGAGCTTGAACTCATCAGTTGAAATGAAGTTGTTCACTCAGCTGTAGAAGACAAACCATAGTTGCAACGAATTAATCAACCCCATCAGACCGCAATGCAGGTCGCCTCCTCCTGCTTGATTCATCGCAGTTCCACTTTCGACCCAACAAAATGTTGGATTAAAGGCCCTTCATATCAAGATGTTGTTTAAAATAATTGTTTCTCATGTTGGAAAGTTTTGGACAATTGAGCTTTCGTGCACAAACTGTCCTGTCGTTGCCTGAGCATATGAAAAAGTGCACAGGTGTGTAATATTTCTTTACAGTGGTCTGTGTAAGGCAGCTGTTAAAGTAAAAAAAAAAGAAAACGAGAAGCACACAACACTTTCAAGAGAGCTGCTTTCCAGATGTCCTGAGAAGTAAAAACAGGGAGACAAGACAAGTTGGTTTTGGAAAAGAGTGCCATTTCTGCTGGAGTTGGAGCCTGCACTCTATCAGTCAGCACACAAGCTTTGAGACTGGATTTGAATGCTTATGGTGGAGCCAAACGGTTGTATTTTTGGATAGAGATATCAAGAATAAATTGTAAACATTTGGAAAACACTCAAGACTTTTTGACAAGTTAGATAAACAATGCTTGTGACTCATCAAGCTGTTATGTCTCTGAATTTCTAATGACACTATTCTGAATTTTCATGAGGCTGCTTTCTGTGCTCATTACTACAACACACACACACAAAAAGAAGCATGCACATACACAAATCTGAATACATAAATCTGTGATTCTGAAAGCCTACAAGTCCATCAAAAGCTTGCACAGCAGATGTCCTCAACTTCAGTTTTATTCTTCATACATCACAAAAAAAAAAAAGACTTTGCTTTCATTTCGGTGTTGAGTAGTGGTAGTATGAGTGAGTAAATCACCGTAGCTACCACAGGCTCCGTCAGGGCTTCACAGGCTAAATAACAATAGCCATATAATATATAGCTGTCAGGGGATGTTGATTTGTAAAAGACTTTAGAATTTCCTGGGTGTTGAAAGTAGAGGCTTTCTGCTATTGTATGAAACTCTGATAGGCAGAGAAGAATGGAATATGATCCCATTATTTTCTGGCTTTGCACAAGCCTGACCATATGATTTTCTCACCGCCTTCTAAACACAGGAGAAGGAAGGGTTGAGAGATAGAGCAGAAAGGAGGGAAAAAACAAGAGAGAGGGAGAGACAAGCAGCTTGCATGAGTTATTGCATTTGCACGCATTAGAGTTTGCAAGGCAAATGTTTTTGGAAAAGAAGAGTAAGAAAAAGAGAAACATGAATGCAGCAAATGACTCTGTCTGAGTGGATTTGGTTATGTTCTGCAAAGACACTCATCACACAAATTGGTAGAATTCTGAAGCTCACAGCTATGAGTAAGCTGCTTTTCACTTTGACTTGTAATATCACTTTAATAATTGATTCCTTTTTTCATGTGAGCTACTCATGTCTGGGCTTTTGTGGTAATATTTCAGTGAAAGTGTATCAAATCTTTGCAGGTTTGTTTTATCCATTCCCACATAGGTTAAGGCTGCTGAGACTTGATGATTTTTTTTCTTTTTTCTACAAGCTTCTGTGATACAGAGTTTTCTTATTACATGAAACAATACATAAACATTGGCTAAGACTATGTGCAGTTGCTTTTCAAAGCCTCTGGGAGATGTAACAATAGAGAGGACTCCACGTCTACTTCCAGCACCAAATCTCTTCCAGTGTTTGTCACACACCCGATTGTTGAGTACTTACAAAGATTGAAGATTATCTCCTCCTCAGTGGGCAAAGCATGCTTGCAGCAGAGTCTCACATGTATAATTCATTGGGAAAATAAATTGTCATGACTTTAAAGAACACAATGCATTTTGTACTGGGCAAGACTTTGCTTTTTACCCTTCAAATTATTTATTGTTTCCTCAAGTCCCGTGGGCCTTGGCCTGACCTTAAGCAACTTCTAATTGGCTGTGCTGCCATACTCCACTGTGTATTTACCCGCCCCTCAGGTGTTTAGTGCAGCACAGTCTGACTACTGCAGCTTTGTCTGTGAATGTTTAACGTCCAAGTCCACCAAATCCACAACAAAGATACTCTTCTCTTTACTCTATAATTACCTAATAAATTAGTCAGTATTGATAAAAGGCTCAGTATGCATTATGCCCATATAAACAAGTGGAATTGGTGATTTAGCCTAAACCAGGGCTTAATGCAAACTGCAGCATGCTGTCTGGATTATTATAAAAAAAAGTTATTTTGAATACTGCTGCCAACAAATGATGATTGGAATAAAGGACTGAAATAATCCACAGAAAATGCTCCAACACTGCCATACTTTCTGTTTTCTCTTTGACTTTAACAAACCTGAATTTCCTACAATCCGTCGAATCTGGCAATATGTTAAAGAGGCAGGATTTTGCTTTTGTAAACAGGATATTATTCGGTGGTTTCTTCAGAAAAAAGTACATTTTGTTGTGGCACTCAATTGGTCACCAAATGAATAAATAAATAATACAGAGTACTTTACAGTTGTGATGCTACTTTTAATTGTTTTTCACAAGGATATTGGCTGGTTACTGTCTAGCTGGTAAATTAGGCAATAAGCTAAAAATAAAACGACACTTGAGATTTTTATAAATAAAATAAAATAAATTGTGATTAATTAAATAACACACACATATATATATATATTAAATATATATATATATTGCAATAAATGTAAAAAAAAAAAATCAACAGAAAAATTCATTAGTAAAATCAAGCAAAACAAACAAACAATATATGAGTACAGAGTAGGTACTATCCAGTGGTGGATCTGGAACGTTTTATGTTGGAGGGAGCAGAACACTTTGAAAGGGTGCCAAATGAGACCAGCATAGTGGAAGGCCATTACAAATGAAAGGATCAAAAATACATACTCCAAACAGTTTTAAATATTGCTGTTGGTCTTGTTAATAGTTATAGGTATAGTTTATTTATTTATATTGCACCTTAAAATGACCTTGGTCACACAAGGCGTCATACACTAAAAGCTCGATAAAACAAAAACGAGCTAAAATGTTACAAAAAATTAAAGATAAAACAATATAATAGCTGACATAAAAAACACTGGATAAAAAGAAAGGTAAACAATGAAACAGTAAATACACAACAGCAGTTTTAAACAACAGTTATTTCAGCCGAGGTGCTTTTACAAATGCTTTAAAAAAGCTTGCATTGATGATTTTTTCATCTTAGTCAATAATTATACTAATATTGACTTGGAGGGAAGCTGCCCCCCCCCCCGCTTCACTTCTGGTACTATGTTATAATAGTAAATATGATACATTAATTAATCATTATAAATCTAAATATTCTTACTACTATTTATGAAGCAATATCAGACCATTGATAACTTGCTAAAACAAACAGAAAACGTTGCCTTTACCAGAGTACATTCACAACATATAATGGAAGCAAAAAAGGAAAAAAAAAATCTGATTTTCTCTAAGTGGGCCTGTCACAACAGTTTAAACTGCTAAAACACAGGTTAGTAATGGAGGCCAGCTGAAAAGTTTGAACCAAGAAAAAGTTTAAGACAAGTAAAAGAAAAAAACTCTGTGAAGCCTTTAAAGAATTGCTCAGATTTAACCACTATTTTGTGATGGACAAGCTTTGAGGCATCATTTTAATGCCAGCCTTTTGGCCAGATATGGCATTATAATTTACTTGGTAAGATGCCAAAACAAACTTTGTGGTTGTTGAAATTTGGCCAGTGGCGTCTGTCAATCAAAAGATTGTGCCCCAATTTGTGCAATTGTTTCTAAACCAATTCAAAGTAATAAAATGAGTTTAAGAAAATGTGTCCAAATAGAGCTGCCATGAATACACAAGCCAGTTACAGAAGCAAAGACTGTATCTGAGAGTTTTCTGAGACAGTCTTTGGCAACAAGCCACTTTGCAATTCCTTTGTCTGTTTTTAGTTTTAAAACGTGCTTCAGTCTGGAAGTCAAAATTTTCCCCCATTGATTAAGTTAAAGATTTATTTCAGTGTCAACCAGACTTTCACACCTCATGACAATTAAGTATACCAGCTTTGCATCTATTATGGTTCTGAAAAATGTAGATATGTTGATGTGTTTCACGTATTAAAGAAAACTCATTTAAAGAATTTAGGGCTAATAGAATTATCTTTTTTACTTTGTGGTGGTTGTGAAAACGCATCAGTCACGCTGTTTTCATTTCATTTCAAACACAAGATGAGCCCGGGGAGATGGGTGGGCTGAAGCTACAGCATCTCACACTGTGTAATTACATAAACAATAGTATGTGATGTGTTATTAGGATACAGAGAGGGAGTTTGGGGGGGGATACACTGAATTCTTTGTAATTCCCTTCTTGATAGTAGGGCTTACAGCAATTAAGATGTTTAATTTAAGGATTTAAGCACCAAGGATCCAGACAAGAAGAGAAAAAAAAATCATGGGTGGTGGATGAAATTATGGGTGGATCAGACTGCATTTAAATGTTGATAATTCTTTTTTTTTTTTTTTGCTTTTTCATCTCCCTTTCTCATTCAACCATTAAACCCCCCTCCCCCCCCCCCTTAATTTCCCCTGTTTTTTTTTTTTTCCCCCCCCCCCCCCCCGTCCTTCTTGAAGTCTCCAAGGGACTGAGAGGATGTGAAGAGAGTTGATCATTGCATTGCACTGATAAGCAAAAATGTTTCCAGAGCGTAAAAGAACTCTGTGGTGTGTGAGAGGGATAAACTATAATCTGCAGCCGCACACTGAACTTGACTGCTAATATTTGCATTGGAAATCAGACAGAAGTTATGCTAAGCTTTCCCCATTATAGCCTGGCGTGCGTGTGAAAGGTCTTCCTCTCCTTCATTTGAATATGGCCTCTCATGCATTAGAAAAATACACATTGGGGCGAGTGGAGGATGGGAGGACAATTTATGAAGATGCAGTTTTGAAATGATCTCTTCAAGAGGTTATACCTCCCAATACACACACACACACAGATAGATTAACAGTCTCCCATCCTAAAGTGTGAACCCAAACACATTGTTTTCTATCTGTCATTTCAGAAAGCATTGCATCAGATACACTTTTGTTCACTTTAACTTTAAAAACGCATTTAAATAAATAAAACAATGTTTTTACATTAAGATGCTTGCAATACGACACAAATTCAGCAGTTTTTATGTTGTTGCATTAGACTGAAAGGGCCACATTTTTGGAAAAAAAAAAAAAAAAGAAGTAATCCCATGCAAATTAAAAGCAGCTTCATGCAGTTTTGTTTTCTTAAACCAAAGGGTTGCTTTCCTCCAGCATTTTAATATCCTTAGTAATGTTCATATTTTGCAAAATTGCCTCATAATAATATTCATCGTTTCATTATTTTCCCTCTTTCCACTCCAGACCCACCACAGAAAATGTGTTCATTTGTTCAACCCTGTTTTGTGCAGGACTGATAAGATTAGCTATCAAAAGCATTAGTCTTTTAAAGGAATACAAATGAACGTCCTCGTTATTAAAAAAAAAAAAAAAACGCCAAATTAAAAGGGGGTGTTTCAACACGGAGAATCACACTTCGACCGTCATGCATATCTGGTAATATGAAGGGGGCTCATAGCAGAGGGTGAGGGTGAAGAATAGAGATTTCATCATGGTAGAAAAAAGGGCAAAAAAAGAAGGATAAATTAGTGATGTTTTGATTCATCGACTTTATCGATGAATCAATTTACATAATCCAACCAGATGGATCTGTCAGAGGCAATTTATTATTCAAATCAACCTGTACCATTAAAAATTATTTTAAAATGAAATAAATCTATTATATTGATAATGGAAATTACCATTTGGATCGATGCACGGTAGGTTTATTTTACTATAGCATAGAAACAAACAAATGCCATCACAGCGGACAACACGTGTGATGGCAGCAAAAAATGATCAAACCATCATTACATCATTACACTTTGAATTTTACAAAGACGTGACCATACAGTGTAGTAAAAATGTTCTAACAATGTTGGACTAGCTGGATTGATTTTAGGTTAGTGAATTGGATCGAATCAGATTGTTTAAAATGATCCAATATTGACAATGAATCGTATCAGAAACCACAAATAATGATATAAGTCAAATGAGTCAATTCCAGATAAGTTGAAGTTAGTAATGCTGTGTATATATATTGCTTTAAGTTCTGAATAACATTTCTGATCACAGTTTCTACCTGTGTTACAGACTGGATCTGTGCATTTTGTCATCGTGATTTAGATGTGACACTTGTCACACTAACTTTGGACCACACAGGGTGCTTCATAAATGCTACTGTCTTCCTTTTTTACCTTATAATGACTGTTTTTCAGCGTTGTCTACAGGATGTACAGCACTTTTCATACATTGATCCTAATTATACCATTTGGCCACCCTTCATGCTAGAATATGCCATGCTGCATGACATGGTACATCATGGTGTTTTGAGACTTGCCTCACTGAACAGAGTGCTTAATATTATTGCATTGCTCCAGGGTCAAAGCAACTATTTCAGGCATCCTTGTTTGTGACTTCTTTGCAACATTTCCTGTAAAACACTGGCCATACTCCTAACCTTACCCCCTATATGCTTCATTTGCTAAAACACTACATCATTACATAGTCAGGTGTACGTGAGTTGGCAGCCATTTAGTACAATTCCACTTGACCAGGCACTAAGAGTGATACCATATAAACGGCCTTGAAAAGTGATTTAAAAAAAAAATTATCTGTAATGTAATGTCATTTAGAATCACGCAGGGAAAAACTGTGTGAAATTGTGCAGATAATCAGCTAAATCTCTCAACATGAAAAGCTAATTGCTCCAGAAATTAGCTGTACCTGAGGTCCATTTGTTTGGTCATGGCTAGTTTCATACACCGCAATGAGTGGGTATTAACGCCAATTAGAGGCGGGTCAGAGTTCTTGAAGGTCGGACTGTAATGTGTAAGATCATTGAAAAGCTAATTATAAACAGATTAGGAAGTTATGGTGCTTTATAGGGGGCTGTCTGGTAATCTAGGCACTGTTTTTTGTATATTGAAGGATTATCCTCACATGATTTTTTTGAAAATAGTTTACTTCTTAATTGATTGGATTTGCCTTTTTTAGAAAGAAAAAAAAACATGCAACATTCTCTCTATATATACAAGCACATTTTACTAACTTACCATATTTTCTGCACTGTAAGGTGCACTTAAAACCTTTTTTTGTTTTTGTTTTTGTTTTTTTTCAAAAAAATGACATACGTTTTATATCCTGCCCGCCTCATATGCTGACAAATTCTGGATGTGTTTACTCATGTCAAAGCGATTTTGAGAGATGGACACACTTTTGAAATGTCTGTTTTTTTAATTATTAGTTATTATTATTAGTTATTTTTATGAGTTGCAAACTAGATTGGGTGTCAATGTACAATTCCAACATAGCTAATGTGTAGTGGTGTCGGACTGCATTTTTTTTTCCATATGTTACTAACAATGTTTTAAACAAGGTTAGGTGTTATAAATATGCAGCTAACATGTACCCATGTCGGCTAGGTTTTCTTTTTTTTTACATGTTATTGTCGTCACAGTATAATTTGTTTAAGGGGTATTAGCCTGTTTTTTATGAGTTCCAAACATGGTTGAGTGTTCGGCCGAATCCAAATTCTCCCCCTACCCCGACAGTTTCTCCCTACACCTTTATTTAGCCCTCCAAAATGGAGTGATATGGAAAAATATTCTTCAAATTCGGACAACACTACCCCTCGATGACGTCATCGTCATTCGCCGGTCATCTACATTAGGGCGTAGCTGCCAGCACTCGGAAAATACATAACGTTGGTTTTATAACTTTGAAAAAGACATTCTTAGACACAAAGTCATTACTTACATTTAAATAAAAACTTTTGTGCTTCAAGGCACACCCACAAGAAGAAATACATGTCTCCTCCTCGGCATGACATAGAACACCCTCAAGACTGAAGGCAGTGTATCCATCTGCTGCTATAGCTAGCACATAAAAAAAAAACTATTTTGGACACCCCTACCCCCTACAAATGACCCTACAAATGTAGGTGTGGGTAGTAGCTGTTAGAGTAGGGAACTATTTCAGATTCTGCCTTATTATAAATAAAGTAATGCAGTTAACATGTAGGGGTGTTTAACTGTGGATGTTTTTACATGTTACAAGGTTAGGAGTCAGCATGGCCAAAGTAACGTTTGTTTTAGTGGTATCAGTCTGTTTTTTTTATGTGTTGCAAAAAATGTTGGTGGTTGCAGGTATTGTGAATGCTCTAATATGGCTAAGTATTAGCATAGTGGTGTTGCAAGCAAGTTCTGGAGTTACTGTGAACGCAATTAATAAAGTCTGAATGACTAATGGACTGATCTCTGACTCTTATGACCCACTTATTACGCCTTTATATTTTAGTGCATCTCATAAAGGACTTAAGTCCAAAAATAGACCACTCACTGATGGTGTGTCAGTGCATCCTATAGTGAAGACAATACAGTACTCCTATTTAACTTACTATTACTTACAGTAATTATTTGGTATTCAAGTGAAAAGGTTGATGCAACAAAAAGGTAGATCAACACCATACACTGAAGACTTGTATATTTTTTCCAAGATATCTAAAATCTGAAATGCTTTTTTGACCTAATTTACACTACTGTTGTTAGTAATTTGTGTAATAGCAACACTGGTGTTATTCAACTGCCAACTTGGTGGGAACCCACATTGGCCCCTCCAGCTCACTTGCGTCTCTTTTACCTACCTTCCTTGTCGGCTCTCTGCCTTCTCTTATCAGTAAAGGAACTTCCCATTTGGGGCTAACTGAAAACCGTTTATTCACTGCTGCACCCAAAGCCCTGCTATTAGAGCAGAGGAAACCACCATTTGACTGTGCTCTTATGTCAAGTGTGCATTCATACACGCGTAACCACACACTCTCACAATGCGGAGCGGCGAATGCTTTAATTTACTTTAATGTTCTGAGGTCATTCTCCTGAGCAGCCTTTCACCTCAATTTGAATGGGATGCTCTTTCAACACACACAGATGGGTAAACAACACAATTACATTTCAATTAGGTTTTATGACACAAATATGGCTTTAAGTTGTTTTCATATAATAATTAAGAGAATTGCCCTTAAAACCAAGCAAACAATAAAAAAGGTGTTTTTAAATCTACTGTGTGTAAATAATTACACACTTTTCTCTGATTTTAAGACACCCAGTAAAGTAATATATTTGAGTATAAATATATTTTTTTGTGCTAGCTGGGAAATAAAAAGTTGCCAAAGTTTAACAGACATACTTTAACTTTACTGGAAAACCATTAAAGATCCACTCCAATCATCTTTTGCGGTATTTTAAAGCAATTCCCTGTCATTTTGTACATTAGTTATGATTATGCCATTGTTAATTAAAATCAATAAGCCTGTTTCGGTTTCTAGGTCATAGGACTATGTCATAGGACGTCTGCTCCTGATTCACAACGTTTTGAATAAAGAAATAAACAGAACTGCAATTTGGAGCTCAATTGTCTTTATGTCTGTCCTCCATCATGAAAAAAAATGCCACAAGAACGTATTAAGGGTAGCACTTAAAAATGTTTTTTCTCAATTTTCAGGTTTTTTGCTGTCAATGACAGGCACACTGAATACACAGATGACACGATTACATCACTGTGTTTTTCTAATAGAAAAAAAAATATCAAGAAAAGTGGATTATTTACAGCATAAAGTTTTTGAAGTAAATTCTAAACCACCAACAACACAACAAAATGATAGACATGAGAGTAAATAAACAGATGACACTATTAACTGCATGTCATCTTCTTTTGTCTTCTTACTACTAAGAATGCAATACTTTATGGATGGTTTATAAACTTCTTATAAATTCTCTTCTTCTGTACTTGCTATGCCTTTTTTCTATTCCAATGAGTGGAACACAACAAAACCAAGTGAACAGCAATAAAACAAGAAAATGTCCAAAGGCTTCCTTTAATTTAAGATGTTTGTTTTTTTAGTTAAAATGCCTGATACCTTTGATAAGCCATCAGTCCATCAGGTAAAGTAATCCAGATCTTTGCTTCTTTAACTGTAAATGACCTCTGACCAAAAGTGTTTTTTTTTTTTTTTTTTTGTCACTGGGGGTTCACAGCCTCCACCAACTGCTTCCCCTGTGGTGGGTGACACCTGTGCTGCTACAGTTTCAGATCATGTTAGCCACTACCTCTGGAGCAAGACCACATCCACAGGCCTATGTGAATTTGAATTTTTTCCACATGTAAGTTTGCATGTAAACTGTCCTGAAATTTGAAGTACGTGTGATGTGCTAGTCAAAGTAAATGTTATGCCTCTAAGCATGTAATCTATTCCAGAAATGTTGACCTTACAGGAAATGGAGATCGGTTTGACAAAATTAGCAGCAAAGTTCCAGACATGATTGTCCATGCATTAACTTTGGATTTATAGCTTTGCGTGACAAAAACATGACCATATTGGCAGATGTTTCTAAATGAAGACATTTTTATCACATGTACAGATATTAAATCACATCATGGTTGCCGGGCTGCACGGTGGCGCAGTGGTTAGCGCTCCTGCCTCACAGCAAGAACGTTCCCGGTTCAAGTCCTGGCTGGGGGACCTTTCTGTGTGGAGTTTGCATGTTCTCCCCGTGCATGCGTGGGTTTTCTCCGGGTACTCCGGCTTCCTCCCACCGTCCAAAAAACATGCATCATAGGTTAATTGGTCACTGTAAATTGTCCCTAGGTGTGAATGTGAGTGTGCATGGGTGTGTGATTGTGGCCCCTGCGACAGACTGGCAACCAGTCCAGGGGTGTACCCTGCCTTCGCCCATGAGTAGCCGGGTTAGGCTCCGGCAACCCCGTGACCCCGAAAGGGATAAAGCGGATTGGAAAATGAATGAATGAATGAATCATGGTTGCCATTTGTCTTTTTCTGTGTCTGCATCTGTCACTCATTGCCAACCTGTACTGTCGGCCGATTGTCTTCATCCCTGACTTTCCTTCCTATCTTTTGGTACTTTTGCTCCTGCTTATACACGGACCCATTAGTCTGCTCGTCACTCCATCTACAACAAAAGATAGACAAGTCCGTGCATCTCAGATCGCACCCCACCCACACACACACCCACCAGCTAAAACTACCCACCCAACCACGAGTCCTGCCGGGATGAGATTAAACAACAAAGTGCCTCGATTAATCCATTTGAAGGGATGTGGTATTAGGGCTTGGAAAGAAGATGGGCGAAAACACACAGCGCCGCAGCTGTGTGGGCTGCAGATAGAGATGTGGGGGGGCGGTGAAATTAATTGACCTCCATGGTGGCAATTAAAAACAAAGAGAGGAGAAAACAAAACAAAACATGCACTTGTGCCAGTGAGACAACATGCTATTGCTCACATGATAGATGTCTGCCTGCAAGAGAAAAAAATAGATATACATGAATGCACGTTTTTTTTAAGTAAATTTATATTTTTTTGAAGATCTTTCAGCTTTATAAAGTGCAATATAAAAAGTTGCATTTCCACAATACCATTATATTGTTGTTGAATCATATTAGGTTTGGGGCACACTGACTTAAATCACTAATCAAAAAGAGAAGCCTTGTATAGCAATGGTTCATTAAAACCTTCACTGTGCTCCAAGTCATAAAAAAATAGCGTTTACATTTCTTTATACTATTTATTTTAGAGACAATTCTGCATTTTTTTTGCCTTTGCACCCAGCATCCCCCTCCAACCGAGCATTCAAACCAAGCAGTAAAAGGCCTCCCACATCTCCTGCTTGTTGTTTCTTGAGTAAATGATGCTGTGAGTTCAAGCATTTGTTTATTCTTAATCCTTACTTTATCCTCCCTGATATAAAGCTGGCAATTTTTTTCCTGTCTTTTTTTTGGTAGCAAGGCTGGTGGTGAAGCAGAGGCATGCCAGTGGTGGAGTCTACCTTTGATCCTTCATCTCAACCACACACCTGAGTGATGATGGCTGCGCTTGTAGCGTTATCTCTCTGTACTCCAAGCCTTTCATTACTTATCCTTTCAATGAATGCTGTCACTGACGGGCAGTGGAGACACCCATGTTTAATTTGCTTATAGGCATTTGGAGGTGATCTTTTCTTTGGCTGTTGTTTCGTCTTGAAAAGCCAAGCAGTGATGAGAGCTCGAGCTGGTTTTTAGCTTTTTAATACCTGCTGTTTGGTAAACAAATGCTAAATGCCTACTAAATAAGCAAATGCTATGAGTTCTGCTTTACAGTGTTTTTTTATTGGTTTGAACACACAAAATATGGAGTTTCTGTCAAAAAATATAAATGGATGTGTACTTCAGATTTTTTTTTTTTTTTTTTTTTTTACTTTTCTCTTGGTAAAACCAATGTAGCGGTCTTATAGAGTGTCAAGATCCTTTCACTCCTGATAGAAATGGTGACTAGTCCAGATTGTAGCCCACTTGTCCCTTAAGGCAGCTGTACGATGACCGTGAAGTATAAATCATACCAACCAATCACTTCAAGATGTTTTAAAGATTGCAAAGTAAATTAAAGAGCCAAACAAATAATCATAATAATAAAAAAAACATAATATTTTAGAAATCAAAGAAAAATTCAAGAAACTAAAACAAAATACACCCAAAAATGTATTGAAATAAAAATGAAAAAAATACTAAATTCATGAAAACTAAATTAAATAAAAAAAAAAAAAAATCAAAAAGAATTTCAATTAAAAAATAAACTGGAGAAGGTCGGTACTATGGGACGTCACGGATTGGATGATGCCGTTTTTTCTATCATTTCAACCAAGTTATTTGCCATAAAGCAATGCTGGATGTATCATACTCATCAGAAAACTTTTATAACACTACAGAGGCATTTGAAAAAAAACTCAAATATCATGTCAGTCAGTGATGTCCCCAAAAACCTTTTCTGGTTTCCTTTTGTCCTCTGGAATTTTGTTTTTATTTCTAAAATGCAATGTTGTTTTTTATGATTTGTTTTGGTTTTTAGTTGTTGTTAAGACTTTTAAAATGTTGTTGTGTCAAATTATTTGTTGAGGTAATTTGCACTTCAGAGGCCACCATACAACTAAGATAGGCCCCAGCATCCTATGTGACCTTAGTGAATGGACACAGTGGATGGACAATTGATAATGAATTGAGATCCATTCCAATGATTAAATATTTTCTTTGATAGTTCAAACTACTTGTGCGCGTCAATGTATTATGCATTTTTTGTTGATTTTTCTAATGCGGAAAACACAAATGCCCAAGCCCACTGTTGAAATCTGCTTCCTTGATATGGAGTTACATATAGTGTAAAGCTATTGAGTTTGGTACATCTCAACAACCAGATTTAAACTTTAATGTAAGATGCTAAAGTAAAAGGAATATACAGTTTTGCCACAAGTCATGTTGAGATATATATATAAACATACATATGTATATGGCCCTTTAGGCCAGGCCTTTCTAGCCATAGGTAGGACTTCTTGATATCAGCCACTTCATTTATGGTTCGGTGATACATCCCATGCAGGGACTTGTCCTCCCATGAGAATCTGTCCTCCAGCACTGCATCCTCTGCTGTCCATTGCCTGATACATTCAATGGGCACACTGTTAGTTGGGGCCTTGAGTTTGACGTATTCATGCATCTTGGATGTTTCATTGGATCGTGGCTTACACACTCACTAGTCCTGCTAAAGGCCTCCTTCCTTGCGGCCAGCATACAGTCTCAGGGTGCTGGATTTGGGATGGAACCCTCCATGTATGGTGAGGAGCTTACGTGTCTTAACATCCATGGTCTGTGTCTCTTCCTCCGGCCATCTGGTTATTCCTGCAGGTTATCTGATGACTGGCAGTGTGTGACTGTTTATTGCCCAGGTCTTGTTCTTGCCATTGAGTTGGCTTCTCAGGACATACCTTACTCGTTGGAGGTATTTGGCTGTTGTGGCTTTCCTTGTTGCCTGTTCCTGGTTGCCATTTGCAAATGTCCTCAATGCTATGGTTCGTGTGCTCTTTTCTCAGAGACCAGCCATTGAGCATTGCTGTTATGTGCTGTCTCTTTTCGCCATTTATGCATGCAGGATTTCCTGCAGGGTCCTTTATAAATATATATATATATATATATATATATATATATATATATA